>JAUTXW010000292.1:0-600000 GCA_030620095.1 Kuschelorhynchus macadamiae | reverse complement strand
ATACCAACTTCCGGTTAAACCGGAAGGGACAGGAAGTTGAAAATATTTCAAAAAAGAAGTACCCCTTGACGTTACCTTAATCCCAAAATTTGAAATTTTTATCTAAAAGGCATCATCAAAAACTTTTAATGAACGGGTTGCGTGAATAACCCTGTATATTATGCCAACAGCTAGAAGTACATACCTGTGTATAGCTTAGTCCTATTTGCCTTCAAGATTTCCCGGGGTAGAATATTTTATTAAACAAAATCGCGAGACTTCTCCCCAAGAAAGTTTTTTTTTTTTTTTTTGATAAACCAGTATGCCAGTATGATAATCTGTATTATAGTTTCTATTGAATTATATTTCCGAATGTTACCACCATAGCGCCACAATTGAAAACATCCGATGTCTGCAGTCCAGTCAGGGCTTGGATGCGTGGGGTTAGATAAAATATAAATATAATTTTTCAGGAAAAATAAATAATTTCATTCCGAAGATTTTAACACGTGACGCTATTGGTATTTTTGTACAAGTTTTATTCTTAAAATATGAACAATGTTGTAGTCTAGTAATGCACATCGAATACTAGCCTTTTTAGCATTGCTTTGTGGATAAAATGTGAACAATTTTGGTTAAAAAACGCTACACAAATGAAGGCATCTATTTTGAGTACTCTTGTATGTATTTTCTGCTCAAGTCTAAAACATTAACGCACAATTTTTTCTGAATACGTTATTCAGAATTAATGAATAGCGATTTTTTACCGTGTACCAAATACTTTTTGGGGATACCACATACTTTTTGGGAATTGCCATAAAATAAAATGTATTTGAAGTAGAGTATTTCAAATATCGAAAATTATTTGAATTCGTTTTTCCAAGTGTTTTACTTCAAGTACTGACAGCTCTGAGACCCCGTATATTAATTTTTTGTGTAACCTATGCCCTAACTTACTGTCAACCTACCTGACAGGTAAATGTCGTATATGCTTGTAACAGGTAACAGCAATTTTTATTAAATCTATTTTGTTTCACTACAAAAAAGCAAATTTTCACACCTATTTCGTCTTGTAACCCATGTTATCCTGTCGCTATCGCTCAGAGTATTTACTGGGTCCTTCACTTCTCAAATACAATTAATATCCGATCTTAAAGAAAATAATTAATTCTTTGTATTCTATATGTAATACAAATGTGTGTATTTGAATGCTTTTTCTAGGAAAAAGAGTTTAATACATGCTAAAAATATCTAATGTAATCATAAATTGTAATTATGAAAAAAGTATACTTCAAAACTGTAAACACGAAACATAACACGATATGAGTTTCTTGCAGCCCGTTTCCAGTATTATTTCCCGTAACTGTGTCAAGGGCTCAAATGCAAAATAGAATAATTAATTAATAGAGATAACGTTGATAATGCGACCTAAATTCCGTATTAACTCGACTTTTCATGCGGCGATAACTCTTAACATAAAAATATCGTTTGACAACTGTTTTACATGGATTGTATTTGAGGCGAGATAAACCGATTTTTGGAATAGGTAGTAGTGTTTTCACCTTCTAATCAGATAGTAAGGTATCAGTTTACGGACTGACATTGATCGTGTCTCGGTGAATTCCTTTTTAGCTGTATTTGCGAAAAAATTTAAATTATTCAACACTGTTGGTTACATGTTGCCAAGCGTCAAGTGAAGTCAAGTTGAGGTAGGTACTGGTTAAAATTTATAAAATCATGACGCAGTCATCGTTAATCGCAGTTATTAAAATAATTAATTGGTTTACACACCGACATATTCAGTTTGCCGAGATTTTCTTAACATAATTTGACTGTTGATTGAACATTGTGATAAGCGCAAATGCCAAGACAGTATTTAATAAAATCTTCTACAAAAAAAAGGCTTCTTCAAAAAACGTATTATGGTTACTCCAATTACCTTCTAGTATTTTAGTTTACCGATGCTCATGTGAAATAGTTATGAAATTGAGTTTCTTAATGTTGTAATATTTAGATGAGATATTTAGGGTATCTCTAGCAGGGCTATTTTATCTGTTACTGAAAGTAAGTTTGCCGCCTCTAACTGTAGTGATAAACTAAAATTACTCAAATATTTTTTCTGTATATAAAATACAGAAAATGTAAAAATATACATTTTATTTATTAAAATCGCAGAATAACATAACACAATAAATATTGATAGATTGGCAAAATAAAATATTTATAGAATATAAATAAGGTAAATATAAAAATACTTTATTTCATACTGTCCGGTAAATCTATTTACCCTGTACTGATTTGCGGCAGGTAAAGAACATTACGGTATCTGATACCGTGATGTGTTGCCTAGCAACACTACCATCTTTTGTTATTACTGGGAAGCAAATATTTTAATGGGTTTGATTTTGACATTTTCTAACTTAAAATTATAAGAAATAAACCATTTAAACACACATGTTTAGCAATTATTTACTACATCAAAACTTTATTTTTCAATTAACTACAAAAATAATTATTTATTGACAGTACTTTTCTTAATATCACTAAATTCGCTTCAAAATGTACAAACTGAATACAATTTATTTGCCATATTATTAAAAAACAGAAATATAATAACTTATTAATAGGTTATTCCACGATACACACCTAAAGGTTTTTCAAGACGTATAATAAAAGTAGCTGCCATATTTAAAAGAAACAAATAATGAATGAGAACGAAGTCACAGCCTACTATAAAATTGGGCCCCGACAAGTATTTTATTGGAGAAAATCATACATCGCTAAATGGCGTTTTTACTGTAAAATATAATTGAAGAATGTTACGAACTATAAATTAGACTTTTACTTACAAAATATGTATTATTCTGTTTAAACAAAGTTAGTAATTTTTATTTTATTTGGACCTACAATATAACTGTTGATGCAAATTAATACTGTTTGAGAATTAAGTACTTAGGTAACATAGAACGGAAGCCTTCACGGCTTTGGTCAATTAAGAAATCATGGTTCTTGGGATTAGACCGTGTCAAATTGGAATTACTATACGGCGTTTCGCCTTCGATTGCACGAGGCATCTTCAGGGACCTTTATCTGATATAATAGCTGATACATTCATATCTTCCGAAATTTCGTTTTCTCGACTAATTATACACCTATCTGAAAACGTTTCTTATTTTTTGTTATTTAAAGTTTCCAAAAGTTTCTCTCGTCTTCTCTAACAAATTTAACCGGTAATGTTAAAAAAATATGGCAATCACTAATTTTGGAAACAAATAGATGAGGTTGTTTGTAAACAGCTATTGAATCATACTTCAAGGGAAAATTTAAGATGCGATATTGTCAGTTTTATCTAATAAGGCTTGTACTATAACATCTTTTTGTTTCTAGATGGAGCGTAGTATGTTCTCGATAGATTTACATTTTATGGACTGCTTGCTTGGTCTGTTTTAAGGAAATTATTGAGATCGCGGCAATCAATACCCTTCTTGCTTCTGTTAGAATAACGATAATGGTAATTACCTTATTACAAACTCACTCATTTATTGTGCTCGCTCGCTGCGCTCGCTCGTAATAGCTCATTATCATTCTCTTTATCTAATATATTATTATGTCCTCACACTGGAACCTGTTGTGGAAGATAGATCGAAATACAAGAATTCTAACCACACTACACCACAACTTGTTACGTACTGGACGAGCGTTTCGCTAACCAAGTTAACATCATCAGCAGATTATATAAACGCATCTGCTGATGATGCTAACTTGGTTAGCGAAACGCGCGTCCAGAACGTAACAAGTTGTGGTGTAGTGTAGTTAGAACTCTTGTATTTTGATGATATATTATTATATTTTAGCGTGTCATGATGACATTATTTTGATTGTCATTTTTCGTGTCAGTGGCGTAGCTACAAATTTTGGGCCCCCTTGCGGCTTTCGGTAAAGGGTCCCCTATCAAAACAGAAAAATAACTGGTGACACAAAAAGGTCCTTTACTTGTCAATAAATGTAGCCCCCAAAGCATAATCGGAAATTAAATGATGACTAAAAAAGGTCATCCATACTCTCATAATCCCTTGACTCCTTTGGAATTATCGCCGGGCCCCCTGACCTCGTGGGCACCCCCGCACCGCAGGGGCTGGCGGGGGTGTAGCTACGTCACTGTTTGGTGTCAAAATGGCACATTTTTTTCGGACTGAGTACTCTAATGGATTCATTATAGTCCTAAGATCGTAATGGATTCATTATAGTCCTGGAACAACGTACTTACCAACGAGAAAACGACTGCCTTTCGGGAATATTTGTTACTAAGATTTTCGCAACGTGTAATTCAACTGATCCTAGAAGTTAAAGTTTTGTATGTTATTCTGATCGAAAACAACCTTTTTTGACACGCCATGTCTGAGAATATTCACAGCTAGTCTGATAATGATCGTTGTTGCGATCCTTATAACATAAATAACTATTATCTGATCTAACATTAGAATAATATTTAGTAATGCAGCATCCGATTCCTGCTTAGCTTTACTTATGATGTTTATTTTTGTTAATATGCCAAGTAATAATGGAACAGATTAACTTAAACGACTTAATTTTTAAAATAATTAATGAATTTGCCATATTTCTAGTTTTAGAATCTCTTGTAATATCCAGAATAGCGCATTTATTCTGCTTTCACATCTAGTACCCGAAAAAGGTTTTAAAGTCAAAGTAGGGATTTCAATTTTCAAGACCAGCCGACGTTTATTCAAGGCGGAGATGAATAACAAAAGGCTTATTATTTCTTAAGAGGCTTTTGCAGCGCCATTTACCACCAAATTTAAATGGTGTGCTACACAAAGTACATATAAAGTTCTTGGGTTTTAATCAAGTTTTTTTTTTGGAGAACATTATTGCAACCTTTCATATTAGTCCCATTAACATAACCGTATCTTTTTAGATCCCCTAAACAAATGTAAACAATATTACTTTTGTTAAACTCTGTCCTGTTGTCTCCCTTTGATTTTTTATTTAATAGAATAAACTTTACTATAGCGGTCTTGGTGACTTATATCAAGGTTAGAACTAAAATAATAGAATAATATTTACTAACTTTTAACAGAGACATGACATAGTCTCCTTTTTTGCGCCAAAAGGGAAATAAGTTCTTTTTGAATATGAAGACCTAATAGTGAAGCATAGTTGAGATATTTCTGTTAATTCTGAATATGTGATCGTAATCTGATATAACACCATTAAACTTCGCAATTTTTTATACAGTACTTTTTAATTTTATGTATCCGGAGGTTTATGTAACCAAAGCCGCCCGCCCCCTTGGCTTACCGCCTGGGTGCCCCGTGCACCTTGTGCTCCTGGATCGGAACGCCCCTATCGGCATTAATATACCGGTATAGTAGCTATTAATTACCTGGAAGATACATTTTATCGTATTGGCCAATACAATGTTAATCTTTCGCCTTTTCAGCCCAAAGAACATGGCACATGTTAAACGTGAGGCAGAAATCTAGGGCCAAAATATGTAATAACCGATTTTTTTAATTTTTGCATCGCAAGTTGCTTTTAAACCTATTTCAGTATAAAATTGTTCACGTGAGACCTAAACTGATATTCTCATATATTTTCTAGATTCATACTGACTGAATCATTAATTACTGCACATTATTTTTTACTTTAACACAAATATTATGCAGTAAATTAAAGCGCAGTATGCTATTACGTTAATTAGAGGACAGAAAACAAAAATTCTATTGTTAAAATAAAGTACTAGTTGCACTATTTTAGACTTTCATAACCAAATATTACCCTATATATAATCATAATATTCAAAGCCTACATATAAGTTATTCGTAAAGTCCGGGGCATCGCGTTTCGGGTTCATCTTCCCCATATCGTTTGACCTTATCGGTCTGATGTGTTTCCATGAAATAATTTTGTTTACACTGAAACATATTTCTTTTTTCCTTACTTAATCATCCTCCTTTTCATGAGGAAAAAAACATTGGCACTTATCAGTTTCTCAAAAATTATAGCAATATGTTAGGCGGGCTATATCTAAAAATATTTAGACTCTCCGCCGCCGCGGCCGTCTTGCCAATATTTCAGCTTCTGTTTCTTTGTCAGAAAGTTTGTGTGGAAGCAGCAGAAATAAAGACAACATAAATGTTCAGTCCACTTATAGGGGTAAAAAACCTGAAGGCGAATGGAGATTTCAAAAACTGGTCATTTCTTGGGTTTATCTACAAAATCAAAAACAATGGAGTTAAATAGACGTTTTGTCTATAATTTTTTTTCAATTTCAAAAATTGGTCATTTCATATTTTTTTTGTACATGTATATTTGCGAAAGGAAAGCTTTTTATATACAAAAAAAAGAAAGGAGTGACCAATTTTTGAAAAAACCGGCTATAATAGGCGAAACGTTAATTTAACTGTATGGTTTTTGATTTTGTAAATAAACCAATACCCTAGGAAAGATGTCCAATATATATATATATATATATATATATATATATATATATATATATATATATATATATTATATATATATATATATATATATATATATATATATATATATATATATACATATATATATATATATATATATATATATATATATATATATATATATATATATATATATAAATATTATAAGTTTAGTTAAGTTTTCATATTTTACTTTTGAGACCTTTTAAACCCATTTATATTGTTGAGCAAATGGGTCTAAGGAATATTCGAAATGACGATTTAATAAAACACAACAACTTTAAATATTTTTATTGATATAAGCATAAAAGAAACGCTTTTCTTCTTTATAATGAGTCAATATTTATTTGATGCATCAGTACAAAAGTACTAACACAGGTCAAGTCAAAACAGTTTTGAATATAAGCTAAAAGTAAAGTTAAGAAAATAGATTAGAACACATTGAAAGGAAGGACATGGCAGAAAGTAAATATATTTTGGGTTCCATGAAACTTCCTCTAATATTTTAGCAGAGTCTATATATATATATATATATATATATATATATATATTCTAAATTGTAGGCATTGTAGCCATTTAGATGCTTTTAAATATGAGACTGTTCTTAGATTACTAGAGTTACTTTTAATAAAAATGTTAGACGCCAAACTTCCATCCCAATCAAATTGTCACCCTTCCATAATACCTAAAGAAATGATTAAACATTGCTGCATAAATATTTTTAGACGCTTTCATGTTCCTGTTTTTATACTGCTTCTAATAATACAGATAAAGATGTTAGTCTGCATCGTTCCACATCAAGTCAATTTTGCATAACAATTGCATATTTTCTTATTAAAGACTTGTTTCTTGAACCCACATAATTACACTCTGGTCCAAAATAACAATTACATACACGATAAGACTTATGAACTGTCTCTGTCTGGAGATTTTTCTATTAAATCTAGACGACCAGTTTTCCTTAACCAACGGTCAAAGAGCTGCAAATAAACATTAACAAATATTAAATATAATACAATGCAATAAACATCTACAGTTTAATTTACTAGGTTGCAACTTGTTTGCCTTTATTCTTTCATTTTAATTATGTTTGATAAACATACAAATTTTTAAATGTGTTCAGATTATTTGTTGCGTTTAGACTGACAAACAGAAATCTTTTTTGGCTTTTTCGCAACTGAATAAAAATATCTAACTTTAAATTAATTGAAGTAAATATTTAATATAATTACATACCTCAACATGTAGACTAGTCTGTCTACGGAATGTTTCGATACATAATATAAACAATATTATTTAAGCAAGCATAAGAAATTTTATCTTGTCATGTCAAACAAATTAACAAATTTTAAAATTTTGAAATCAGTTCTTTTCTATTATTTAATTTAATGTGTCTCTCTTACGATCGGCTCACTGAGTCATGATAGGATGAAAGTCTTTGTACAACTACTATGTGTCTATAAAAACTTAAGGTAAATGATAATGTGATAATGAGTTTTCTTGATTTGCAACAGATGAATTCTCTATGCAATCACATCGGCAGAATTTTAGATCTGCTATTTGCAAGTGTTTGCGTTTCATCTTCAAATTTTTCTCTTGTATACATTGATCCCTACCATCCAGTAATTGAAGTGAAGTATAAAATTAATTAAGTTTCGTCAATAAAAAATCAAAATCAAGTAAGTGTTTACCAGTTTCATAAAGCAAATTTCGTCAATCTAAATATTTTTTATAAGCAGTCCGACTGGTCTTTCTTATTATCTTAACCTGATATTAACAGAATGGTTGAACGATTCTATGGTGTTTTATTTCAGAATATCAATAGCTGTGTCCCCAAGAAAATCCTGACTGGCTGTAAATATCCCAAATGGTTGGACCTTACCTTCAGAAAGCTTATTGGGCAAAAGAATTGCGTATAAAAAAAATATAAAAGGACCGATAAACTTGTTGACTATTTGGCCTATTCTGACATAAGAGGTGAAGTTAAACTTCGAATTGATATGTGTTATCTTACATATGTCACACACACTGAACTACTTATCCCGGAAAACATTAAATACTTTTGGTCATTTGTATGAAACTTAAGAAGGGACTCTAATCTGCCCAGTGTTACGAATTACCTCAAGAAATCACTGATTCAAATAACATCGCAAACGCTTTTGCTACTCACTTTCAGTCTTGCTATACTTACCACCACACTTTAGACTTTAGTAAAATTGGTCCAATAAGGTATTCAGGAAAATTACTATCGACATATTGTTTTACAGACGCAGAAATCTTTAATAAAATAAAGGACCTTGATCCTTCCAAGAAGGCTGGCCCTGATGGAATTTCTACTATTCTATTGCAACGATGCTGTCAGTCACTGTCTCAGCCTCTATGTATAATTTTTCAGAGATCCATTAATATGGATTCCTTTCCTGAATTTTGGAAGTTTTCTGCTCTTTTGCCCATTTTTAAATCTGGTGATAAAAGTGATATGAAGAACTACTGAGGTATTTCTTTACTTTCACATATACCAAGGCTCTTTGAGGCAGTTATCACAGATCATATATTTCAGTCTTTAAAACACTACATTACGACTATGTAACATGGTTTTTATCGTTGTCGTCAAACAAATACCAATCTTGCAATATTTCGGAACTACTTAGTGACATCGGTTGAGGTTGGCAAACAGATCGATGTTAACATACAAACTGAAGATGCCTCGTGCAATCGAAGGCGAATCGTCGGATAGTAATTCCAATTTGACACGGTCTAATCCCAAGAACCATGATTTCTTAATTGACCAAAGCCGTGAAAGCTTCCATTCAGTGTTCAGATCTCGTGGAGTAAAGATCCCTGAAGATGCCTCGTGCAATCGAAGGCGAATCGTCGGATAGTAATTCCAATTTGACACGGTCTAATCCCAAAAACCATGATTTCTTAATAGATCGATGTTATTTACACTGACATATTTAGGGCTTTTGACAGTGTTTGCCATCAGCTTCTATTATGGAAACTACCGCAAATTGGTTTTTGTTGAAAATATCTTGAGTGGATCAAATCGTATTTATTTAATCTTCGCCAGCAAGTCAACATATGTGGTTCAGTTTCCAGGGAGGTTCTTGTGACATAGGGTGTCCCGCAAGATTCTCATGTTGGTCCAGTTCGCTCTGCTCTTTGTAAATGATATAGTATCTTGTTTCGAAGTTTCGGATGTCTTTTATATGCAGACGACTTAAAATTCTTTTCACCAGTCTGTTCAAACTCCAATCCTCCGCAGTCTGACAATGAAAGGCTCGTAAAATGGTGCAGCACTAATTATCTCTCTTAACATCTCGAAATGTAAAGTGCTCCGTTTTCACAAACGTATTATTCCCATACCCTACACCTACTTCATAGATAACGTAAGTCTTAGAGTACTGGGTTTCATAAAGCGACATACGAAACACGTAACTGATACTAAAGAAATTGGGTGTCTCTATAACTCATTGGATCGTAGCGTTCTAGAATATTGTTGTACAATATGGAGTCCATCTTACCAGTGTCACATCGACAGAATTGAAAGGGTGCAAAATAGGTTCACAATACCTCTTACATAAATTTCATTTCCCATATCAAGGTCTGTCATCTAATACTAGAGCTCTTTTTTGCGGCCTTCAAACCTTTGAATTTAGAAAAAAGGAGACACTTCCGGTTTTTTTGCACAAATTGGTCAATGGGGGGATTGACTGAAGTGCTGCTGGGATCAGTCCCGTTTTTAGTTCCTATTAAGAAAACAAGACAATCACAGCTGTTTGTTAAAAGGTACCACCGAACACATTATGAGTTTAGTGCATTTTTGTCCGACTAGTTTACAATTACAATCGTCACTTCTCAGAATATGACATTTTCAGACTAAGCACTTTGCATCTAAAAAGGCTGTTAACCAGTTTGGTTTTGTGATGTTTTTAGCCCATATTGATGATCGTTTTTGTTCATGTAGTTGTGTAATTTTATTATTATTCATGTATTATTTTACTTCAGAAATTGAAAATCTTTCTACTTGTTGGTAATTTTTGTTTGCTGATCTGACATATTTTTCTTAGAGTTATTGACTTCATTATTTATTTATTTGACGTTATTTGCGAATTCGTACAATTTGGAATGTTTAGCATTCTGTAGTGTACGTTTCTAAAGGGCCACTTGTTGGATTCGTGCATCGGCTACCTCCTTACATTTATTAAAAAAAAATATTAATACGGTATCAATTCCTGTTACGATTTGATCCTAATGAACTTTTTTTTTTCAGGTCCAGAAAAAAATAAGAAATAAATATTAAAATAATAGATATTATAATAATATAAAGTTGTTTATGTAATAATCTTACAAAATTCGGGGAAATGTTAACATTTAGTTAATTGAAAGGTTTGCTGTAAGTCAAGCCGTTTAGATTCTACATTTTTTTAGTCTAAAATTTTCAATTTTGAACGTTGGGATCTCGAAAACTGTTGAATTTTTTAATACAATAAATGCTTAGATTTACTCTTAAATTCTAAATATAATGTTTAGGAAATTCTATCTAAAAAAATGAAAGTGCGCCCTATATCGTGCTTTTGGAACATCCTGAATAGAAATAATAAAACCAACGATATTTTTAGTGAACAAGAAATTTTTTGAGGTTTTATTTTCTAGCTAATGAGATATCGAGGTATTACATTTATTATTTTAGTCCTACAGATACTCAAAGAGCATATGTGATAAGATAAAAAAATAAGGGTTTATTTAATTCGACCTTATAATAATTATTGACATGAGAAAAATGCGATCATTATCAACTCGATAATAACATAACCTACTTTTTTTAAAAGATAAAAATAGATATGAGAACACTTATTAAACTTGAACTAAATATTGGCACATTTTTTAAAATATACTTGGGCTTCAAATATAATATTTATTTTAAATTCTCATTTTATCCTGCGATCTTTAAAAAATAAACATTCAAAATTCGCATTCAGTAAACAGGTAGCTGAAAAGCAAACTGTCGAATATAATTGCAATTTTGTTATCAAAGCTGACCTAAAAACCCACATTCGTTTCGTTGATAAATAATTAAGAATATTTTTGATCTTATCTTGGAGTATTTATTTTAAAATTAAAAATAGTATAATATTCAGGCCAGGTTATTAATTAAAAAATATCATACAATTAGGTTACCGCGGTAATAGATGGAATCTTATATTACATTATTTTATGTAAGCATGTACAATTTTGATATATTGAATATGAAGTATATGAGAGAACTGGAATGATTGCCAACTAGCCCTGCTATTTTGGAATTTTAACGATTGCTTGCTGAATCATGATCATATTTCAGGTAGTAGAGTTGTGCGCTGGTAAGTTGACCGGTCCAATGACCACGATCAAATATTAGACGGGGATGTACTCGGTCAAAATATTTCTTTTAGATATGAGCCACCACGAAGGCCAAAGGCCTCTAAGTACCTCTATCGTGGTTGCTATAAGTGAAAAGGGAGAAAGAACTTGCTGTGCTGGTACACATTCCATAACCGGCACACTATGGGAATATAGGATGGAGCAAAGAGGGAGAGAGGTCTTTGATCTTTGCGATGGTAAAAGGATTCATGTAGGTCGTTGTTCGAGTCTCCCTAGCAAGAATGACTAAGGAAGATTGCCCTCAATTTGACGATGCTCTAGTGATGCAAGCTTCCTTGTGAGGTTTGGATCATCAATCAGGCGAATAACTCTTCTAGAGTTAAGGAATAAAGGAGAGGCTGCTCCCCATATATGCAAACAATACTTAAGACTGGGTCTGATTTGTTAAGTGCAAAAGTTGGCAGAAGAAAAATATTTTCGAGCTCGGAAAAGGAAACTTTTCTTCGCGGCCGCTGTGGCAGTTGAGGTGTTATGATCATGCTAGCGAAGATGTTTCTGAGAAGTGTTACTTACCAACTAGGCTAAAAGCATCTTTGGCTTCAAGCATATATTATTAATTTATATGGTGTGGTAATTATTCTTTGTGAGATATTAAATATGATTGTGCCTCAGTGGCATTAAAAGACAAGGGCCAACACTTCAACCTTGTGGAGTGTTTGCGTTAATTTTGTGAAAGTCATATGAATGGCCATCAGCAACTCGGAAATACTTCCGTTGAAAACAAAACTCACAATCCAAGTTCAAAGTTTTGGAGGAAGACCATAGGCAGGAAGTTTGTTAGGAAGTGCGCCCTGTTAGACCTGGCACGACCAAATACTTTGGATATGTAGAGGACAATAATTTGGGCTTTCCCGTCGAATTTGATAGACATTTGGTGACGATAGCCTTGTATTGCCTGTCAGGAATAAGTTTACATTTTTAAAGGTAACTTAAAATATCAGTATTGATATACTTCTCGATTGCCTTTACTCATAATTGGGAGTAGTGATATGGGTTTGTAGTTAGAGGGGGGAGTGTTGAACCCTTTTTGGAGAAAAGGCTCTACACGAGCCGATTTCCAGGTTTTAGGAAAAATGCTCTTGTCATAGGACACTTGGAATAATCTGGTAGGGATAGGGGCCAGTTCAGAAACGCACTTTTTTAGGAATATGGTCGGATGACTTTTTGGTATTTTTAATCCTGAAAGTAATGCCGTTCATATTGTTTGGCAAAGCTGGCACTGTTGGAAAGGGAAAGTAAAGAGGAGGGATTAAAATAGAATTTGCAAAAAGTTCAGCTTATGCTTTAGACCTCGAAACGATTTCATCACTAGAAGATATGATGGCTATTTTAAAATATATAGGATTTAGCGAAACTGTGTCCTCGCTAGTGTTATTTTTTTATCCAACAGAGCTCAGAGGGTGATTCTTAATGGAGAGATTTCCGAGATTCTCATTGTTACAGCCGGTGTTCCACAGGGAAGTGCCCTCTTCTCTATAGCATCTTCACTTTCAATTTTGTTCAATTCTCTGCAGTATTGCCAGTATCATCTATGAAGTGCCTTTTAATCCCAATCAGGCTGAAACAATTGCGCGCCAAATCAGTGATGACTTAGGCAAAGTATTGTGTACTTCTAATGATCACTTGCTGAAAGTTAACCCAAATAAGTCTGTAGCCTTGATGTTCTGTAGTGATAATGTGCTCGATTCGCTTATCGAGAAAATTAACATTAAATTAGGAGACGACCCGATCTTGTTTAAAAATTCCACAAAAATGTTTGTTCCACTTTAACTATGCAGATAGTGTGTATGGCCCATTTTTAGATTCGGTAGAAACAAGAAGAATTCAAAAAATACAAAATTCTTGTATAGGATTCTTATTGGGATTAATCCGTAGGCAGAGAGTCTCACATAAATTGCGTAAATTGGGTTGGCTTGATATGCTCAGCCGAAGAAGTTTGCACTCTGTATAAAATTCTTAAGTTTAAATGCCCTCCTTACCTCCAGAATAAACTTAAATATCGCACAGATATCCGTAATATAAATATCCGTAGACAATATCTGTTAAAAATTATTTAAAAAATGTTTTTTATATCAGATTGCCTCCTTAATCAATAAATTTAAAATTAGACTCAATCATATCCTTTAAAAGAGCATTTAAAAGAAAATTGATCTCGCAGTAATAAAGATTGTTTGTTGTGGATAGCATACATTATTACTGACATTCGTTTTTTTTTATGCCAAAACTCTATTGTAAATCTTATTTCTGTTTTTTGTTTCTCTCTCTCTCTCTCTCTCTCTCTTTCCCTTTCTTTTTTTTCTTTTTTTCTTTTTTTTTTCTTTCTTTTTACTTTCGTAAAAAGTATGTTCTTGTCTCTGTCATCTTAGATTAGGCTCCGCTAGATTAGATTTATTGTTATTAAACATTATAAAGAAATGATATAATTATATGATTTGTACCGTTTGGTTGTAAGATTAAAACTTGAATATTTCTTTATCATTAGGTGAGATCATTATGTTAAGTTGTGGGCTTCAACAGCACCTTCCATTGTGCAGGAGGCTGCAAGTGGCCCATTATTCCTCTAGGAAGTTTTTTATTAATATTTGTAATACCTATGGTTTGAAATAATAAACGTATTTATTATTGTGACTTGTTGTCTCACAGTATTCCTGTGGTTGTATTTTATACTGACGGGATTATACCAAGTCAGTACAAAAAATAACAATAAAAAAAGGAACTATTGTGTATTAAGAAATGATCTAACTATGCTACATGTTTTCAAAATGACCGATTTCTGGATGTTCCTGTGAATGTCTGTATTAAGTCCTAATTGAGCCAAATGCTGTGTAAACGTTGTTGGGGTGAGACCTGTTACTGATATGACGAGAGGAACAATGATGACTCTTTCCTGTTTCCACAGCCTTTTTACTTCCATTACCAAGTCGGTGTATTTGGCGATCTTCTCACTGTATTTCGCTTGGATGTTCTCGTCGTTGGGGACAGCCATGTCAATTAAATAAGTGATTTTCTCTTTTGGATTGAAAGGTGATATGGGGTCTATTAGCGGGGATTGTTTTATCTATGTGGATGTCAATGTCGCAGTAGAGCTTGTAGTCTTCGTTTTCAAGTATATATATTGGTGTATAATGGTAGTAAGGGTCTGTGTTCTCCGTTAGTTTGTATGTTGTGGCTAATGCTTGATGAACCACCTTCGCTGCTGAGTTATGTCTCGCGGTGTATTCAGTTTCGGCCATTATTCTACATCCACTCGTTATGTGATCGATCGTTTCTCTCTGCTGGTGACATCTCCTACACCTCTTGTCTTCAGTTGTTGTGTCCTTGATGATGTGCTTTCGGTAGTTTCTGGTAGCTATGACTTTGTCCTAGATGGCAAGCAGGAAGCCTTCTGTTTCAGGGAACAGCTGCCCTTCTTGTAACCACGTATATGAAAGCTTTTTATGTATATGGTCTTGCTTTATGTGGTATCTGTGTTTTCCGTGAAGTGTTTTTTCAGACCAGGTGTTCATCTTCTCTAGTCGTGATTGGATGTGACTGTGTGCGTCTGCTGCGTCGCTCGTTTGAGACAGGTCGAGCGGTGTATAATTCTTGTCTGCCTTTATTATTGCCTTGTGGAGGTTAGTTTGTTTGTTGTGGAAGAATTTTCTGAGTTGTTTTTCATTTAGCGATTGTATATCTATAATTCCCCTTCCTCCTTCTTTTCTCTCGATGATGAGTCTGTCCTTGCTTGCGTTGGGATGTAACTTCCTGTGTTTAGTGAATTCAGTGGGTATGAGAATGTGAGTGTTTTCTATGTCTGTGTGTGACCACTTAATGATACCAAACGAATACGTAAGAATAGGTATGGCGAAGGTGTTAATAGCTTTCGTTAGATTTCTGGAGTTTAGTTTTGTTTTTAGTAGCTTAGTGAGTCTGGTTTTACGTCTTGAGCTCTGATTTGATATGAGTGTGGTTAATTTTGGTGCTTTGATGGAAGCCTAGGTATCTCTACGTTTCTTCTTTGAGCATGTTACCTATAGTTTTATTGTTGATTGTTTCCGCCGTAGGGTGGTCTTTCCACTGTCCCTTGTTGATATGCATTTACTTATACCAAATTCCATGTTGATGTCTAGGGTAAACGTTTCTGTGATTTTAAGGAGTTCCTTTAGCTGTGCCTTTGTGCTTGCATATAATTTTATGACATCCATGTACAAGAGATGGTTTATTTTGGGTAGGTTATTTTTTTGGTGTTTAATTTGGAATCCGAAGTTTGTGTTATTCAGTGTGTTTGAGAGTGGATTGAGACAGAGGCAGAACCACAAAGCGCTGAGTGAATCTCCCTGAAACATACCTCGTCTGATGTAGATCTCTTCTGTTTCTCAAGTTGATTTTAGTTTTCCACGTACTCATGATTTGCGTAAGAAATTGCCTGATGTTTTTATTGACTTTATATAATTCTAGTACTCTGGTTAACAACTGTGGGGTATCGAATCAAAGGCTTTTTTATAATCTATGTAACCAGTATGAAGGTTTCTATAATTTTTCCCGGTTTGTACCATGATGACGCTGTCTATAATAAGCTGCTCCTTGCATCCTCGGCGGTGTTTCCTGCACCCTTTTTGTTCTTCCGTTAGAAGGTTTTTGTGTGATAGATGTTGTTCTATTCTCCTGGTAATTGTGGCTGTGATGATTTTATATAGGGTTGGAAGGCACGTAATAGGTCGGTAATTTGACGGGTCCTTATTGTCTGAATATTTGGATTTAAAGTATGTTATTCCTTGGGTGAGAAAACTGGGGAGTATGCTAGGTTTTAAAATAATTTCATTAATTTGGTGGGTGAGAGCTTCATGTGTGGAGGTAAACTGTTTGTACCAGAAGTTGTGAATGTTATCTATTCCAGGACTTCTCCAGTTATGCGTATATTTGATTGTTTCTGCAACTTCTTGTGTTATCATTGCAAAGTCCTCTTGTTCCTCTAAGCACTTGTGTTTGTCTTCTTCCGCTTTAATCGATGAAGCGTTATTATTGTGTAGTTTCGGTTCTGACCAAATATTTTTCCAGTATTCTGTGATCTCTTGTTTGGTTCTATTACTCGTGCCTCCTCATTGCTCATGATTTTTTGGTAGAACTGTTTCTCGCTTCTTCGAAACAGGTTGTTAGCGTCCTTTCTTTCATTTGATTCTTTGTATCTGCGGAGTCTTGCGGCATACACAGATAATTTTTGCTTCAGAGTGTCAAGGATTTTTGTAAGCGTGTAATCAGGAGATGCAGATTTGATTTTCTCTACACTTTGTGTGATACGTTTTGACTTGTTGCCGTTCATGGATTGGGTAAGATGTCCCAATTCTTTTCTAATTTTGTTAATTTTGTTTTCGATCCTTATCTGCCATTTGAATTTTGGTTTTATGTTGTTTGTGTTTCTGTGTCGTGGCGGGAGTTTCTGATTGTTCTGTGTTATCGTGGTTATAGCTGCTGCATAGATCACTGTATGAATGTCCTCAATTGTGCTCGCATTCGTTGATGGTCTTTAGGATTTTATGTGTGTCCCGTTTAAAGATTAAACGAGGAATATGATCTCTTGTTGTAGGATCGGAGCCTGACCAATTGTTTAGATGTGACTTCATTTCTACTTTGATTGCTTGTGTGAGAGACGGTCCGAGGTGTAGCTGTGTGTATGGTGCTCTGGGCGAATGATTCACTTGTCCTGTGTGCTGTATGGTGCTTGTCATCTGTCGTGGGTTGTTGCTGGGTGCTTCGCCTCTACTGAGCATTGAGTGAGGTTGCAAATCCTCTTGCACAAAGTTGGGCTGGTTTGTATGTGGGATCGGTTCGGCATCTGCCCCACTGTCCTCAATGTTTGGTTGATGAATGTTTAGTTCAGCAGCTATGGTAGCTTTGATGTTTTTCAATGCGAGTGGGGTGAGCTTACTGGTCTTAGTGATGTCTCTTTTTTGATCTATTACTCTCTGTTCTGTGATAAGTGATTTGTATTCTGGATATTGTGCTATGAAAAGTGTATGCAGTTTATGTCCGTATACTGATGAAATTGTCTTAAGTTTGGTAGCGGTGTAGTAGGAATGCATCACCGTTCAATTCATTTCATCTGTCCATTTTAACCTCTTCCTTGGTTTACCTGCCTTGGTAGTTGCAGGTAGTCGTTGCGATATATCCGCTGTTGTAATGGGCTGAAGTTGTTGTGTTTGATTAGCATCTGTGTCAGATTTATTTGTGTATCTACTTGGGCAGCGCATGATCGGTTCGCGCGATTCTGTAATGCGGCTCATGCGTTGCCCTGCCTTTCCCACCTTGGTGGGGGCCAGCTTAGCCGGCAAAACACTTTCGGTAGGTCTATTTTCCTTTGCCTGGTCGTGATCGTTTCGGTCGAGCTGTCCTTTCCCGCAGCGTCCTCGACCGTTACCCTGCTCGCCCGATGCATTGTTGTTTGGATTGATGTTTTCTGGTCTTAGAAGCTCAAAGTGTAGAAGGTAGATCATTTTATTGTGTATTTTGTTTGCCTATTATTGTCTCTCTTTAATGCACATCTGTTTTGTTCTTGTTGTTCTTGGTTTTGAGAAAATATGGAAGATGTGCTTCTGGGTTTCCGAAAGAGCAAATATTTCTAGGCTCGTTCCGTATATAGTGGGTTTTGCTCATGAACTTATAATAGTTGTCGAAGTCCTTGATGTCGTCGTCGTGAAATAACGAAAATATCTGAAGTTCCGACCAGTTTTGTCGTAGGTATTTCAATGCGTCTTCTCGAAGTTTGGTATGATTGTTTTGATGGCCGTATATGTGCAAGCTGACTGATCGGAACAGACAACTTCCGTCTCCAACAATGTCGGCTCTGATGAAATTCTCGGGAATAGGTTCGGCTGTAGCAGTTTTTTCGGCAAAGGCCCGCCTGTTCAGCCTTTCGCCGCAACCGTCCCGCATGCTGTCAACTCTCGATGATTTCTTTATTTTAATGGGTGTGCCACCATTTGACCCTGGTGGTCCGGGTAACTCGTGCCCGTGGAGGCGTCACTCCCCAAGCAACTTGACCGAGGTTAGTTGCTCCGTGCGGTTTTAAAGGTTTTTATTTTGACCTAAAACAGAGACAGAGCTGTTGCAAGCCGTCGTAGTATAAGTTGGATTGACATATTATGTTATTTTAAGCGTTTTTTTTTTGTGAAATCCTTCTTGTTTTCCGAGAACTCATAGGTAAAAACTGGTTTCTCTTTACCGTGTTGTAATATTTGCCTAATTTTAAAAGCATAACAGTAGCTGTTTCAGAAGTTATGGTTCCACGCTTCCAGAATTGGGTAGTAATTATGATTTAAAGTAAAGTGTAATTATAAACGAAAACAGCTTTTCGGCTGCTTGTATGCATTGCAGTAACGAATAAGAGTAAGCGGGTACTTTTACCCGGATCATGTAGTTTTGTTAGTTACTAATATTTTGATTAATAATTGTGTCCCTCGTTTAAATAGAGAAATGGGGAAATATAATAAATAATAAAATATATAAGGAGCAAGAATCCGAAATGGTGAAAGCAAGCGTTAAGTAGCTAGAAATCTTGATATTCGTGAATCAACACTGAGGAAAAGGGTTAAAAGCAGTCAGTTTTGTATCTTTATTAGGTATGTAATAGGTAATTTTGTGTTCCTTTATAATATTAGAACAGCATAGCTCTAAATCTTGTACGTCTCATATAGACTTTCACACCGGAATTCGAAAGGAAATTTACTAAGCATTGCAAGGATTTGCAAACCAGATTTTAAGGCATAGGAACAAGAACACGTCGTACCTTGGCTTTTCAGTATGCCGAGTTGAACGGACTGAATCATCGATTCAATAAGGGGAAAAGGCTAGATTTACAATTTCTGTACGAGACAGAAACTTTCCTTGCGAACTCCTGAAAAATGCAGTCTTGGCAGGGTTATGGGGTTTAGTAGAGATTGAGTAAACATTTTTTTCACAAATCTAAGGAAAGTTTACAGTGAAACTAATTTTGCCCTTTACAGATTTTTAAACATGGACGAATCTGGTTTATATATATCTACCAAATAAAATTCCAAAGGTTTTCGCACAAAAAGGCAAAAGACTTGTAAGTTATATAGTATCAGAGGACAGATCGTTAGCGTTGTGTGTTGCATGTCTTCAATTGGAATTTATGTATCACCAGCAATCATTTTTCACCGTAAAAGTTTGAAGGAGGAGTTATATTTTAGAGCCCCGTTAGGTACACTTTCATTGATAGCTGATTCAGAATATATGAACGCAGCCCCAACATTTTCGAGACTTTGTTAAATCGTCTCCTGATGTAATATTACGTTATTCTCTTCCCCTCCCCAATCCGACTTATATGTTGCAACCCCTTGCCAGGGCATTTTTTGGTCCACTTAAAACGGCTTATGCTGCTGAAGCTGACAAGTGAATAGTACTCTCGGAAGAGTAGTGAATCAGAAGTATGCTGCCCATACCTTTAATAGTGCATATTCAAGGGTTACAACTATGAAAATTGCAGAGAATGGGTTCAGAAAAACAGAATTTTTTCTTTTCTACCCGTATATCTTTACAAAGGAGGATTTTCATCCATCGGAGGTTTTTGATATTCCCATGATTCCATCACAAAATAATGATAACTAATATACCTCTAGCGATGAAGAAGAACCCTTGATCAAAATTTGCCAACGAATTATTTCAAAAGGAGTCATGAAAGCAAGTATTACAGCTCCTGCGACTATTTTAGCTGAACGTGGGACATCTGGATCAATTCCAGTAGAATATTCCGAAATTATGCCCTTTAAAAAGCTTTTGTTGAAACTGGATCATGCAAGTCAGCTTTAATGGAGCACTGTGAAATGACGCAAACAGTGGCGTAGCTACACTCCTGCCAGCCCCCACAATGCTAGGGGGCCCGGCGATAATGTGCAATGGAACGATCCCAATAAAAACTGGATGTTTTTTATTTCCTCGTTGAATTTGTTTATAAGGGCGTTATTCAAACAAAACTATTAATGACTTTTTTTTAGTCATCACTTATTCTGTCGTGTAGTAGCTACGCAACTTTTGATGGTAAACTTGGATCATTGGAAAATCTATTGTGGTTTAGACAAACATTCTGCTTTCGGC
This sequence comes from Kuschelorhynchus macadamiae, assembly GCA_030620095.1. Taxonomy (NCBI): domain Eukaryota; kingdom Metazoa; phylum Arthropoda; class Insecta; order Coleoptera; family Curculionidae; genus Kuschelorhynchus; species Kuschelorhynchus macadamiae. The sequence goes on along the minus strand of JAUTXW010000292.1, from coordinate 579,028 downwards.
GTAAATCGTGAATCACTAGTATGTAATGAAGCGTTATTGGGCCCTTCAAATTCAGAAAGACTTCTAAGTATAGAAGGCAGAATGATAATAATTGAAAGAAAAAATGGAATATAGCTTGTGTATATTAAAACAACCAAAGGGGCAATTTCTGCATCAGGTTATTAGAAAAAATCATATTTCTCAATTTAACTTATAGTTTCATACCATTCAGATAAGAGTATGCAAGGTACAAGTTTTTAAAAAAGTTGTAAAACTTACAAAAACAATACTGTTTTTTTTAACATGTTCATTCGTCGTGAGATATAACAGCTTCGACCTAAATGTACACATTTTATTCATTCATTCATTTCAAGTGTAGGCTATTACAATTCATGTGTAAGTAGTAAATTTAAAATCTATGTTCACATTATTGAATGGGTATTTGGCAGAATGTTTAAAAGATGCAAAAGCATTAATCACGTTTAAAATATTTCCATATTTATAGATTGTTTGACGTTAGCCAAACGGTATACACACCTATCCTGATCTCAATAAATGAATTTAGGTCAAGTTTACTGGGTATATATATTTACTATTTAGGTCTGATAGTAGGAAATATACATACGTAGGCGGTATGACACTGCGACAACAGCATGAGGGAAGAGACGGAATAGGTCTATTCTCGTGGCAGCTAGGGCTGTGGAGACACATTTTTCGAGTCATCTAAACTGAATTTTTAGTGGTTTCCTTAAATAAATAGACCGCTTTATGGATGGGTAATATTGTGTAGGGGAGACCGGGGTTGGTTGTTACAATTTAAACATAAGTATTTTTTACAGCATTTTATTAACCCTTTAAAAGAAACTAATAATGATTATACATATCATTGACTTACATCTGACAAAGAAAATCAAGTCTTTTCATATAAAACATATTAATATATTAACGATAATTTATAACCTGTTTTATAAAGTAATGCAAATTGTCACAACTTACCCCACTACGGGGTTTCATGTTACATCCTTGGGGTTAATTGTTACATTTAAACATCGTCGTCAGAGTCACAGGCAGAACATACAAAGAACAAAACTGGAATAACACCCCTACAATGAGCCCATCCGGGGTAAACAAAAGACATCATCTTCATCAGATGATCCATCTTTTAGCTTAACGGATTTTCTGGTCTAATTATTGGTTTTCCTTTTTTATTTGCCGTAATATTTCTTTTGACACCAGAACACTTTACTGCCTGTTTCTGTTTTTTAGAATTTCGATTGGCTTCTTCCAACTCAAGTTCTTTTTTATTAGGAATGTCCGTTAAGATAGCGGTTTTGCGACGTTTACGACTTTTAATATTTCTTTTATATGGTTCCTATTTTGGAAATGGACGTATATCTGAAGGGCTGTAATATAATTTATCATGAGATGAATTAGGCTTTGGCGAGGCAGAATTAGATTGTTTTTGACTATTTTCAAGTAAATTAGATGTTGGCAACAACCAGGTTTTGGTGAACTAGAAGCAATGGAAGTTTTAATATTCAGAGGCTCAGGAGATTTACGTGGTGTTTTTGGGTTAGGATCTATTATTTCTTCTACATTTTTGGAATTCACATTAGCAGAATCTGCGTGCTCAATTGAATGGTCAGTAGCTTGTTCGTTATCCGGATTAGGACGGTCTGTTACGGCACTTGTAAGAAATTCATCGTCATTAAAGATGTAGCTATTCAAAGGATATATTCCTACAACTGGAAATCCAGACTCAATCGTTTTTTGAGTAGCAGCCAGGGGTAAAGCATCTCGTACAATTCCGGGAATGTCATTGATTGACATAGTCTTGCCTGGATTATTTCTTAACCATGAATCGCACAGACTATTCACATACTTTTATAGGGGACCGAAAACTGATCTGTCAAGAGGCTGGAGCTTATAGGAGCAGTATGGGAACAGAGATAAAACTACAACGCCGTTATTTTTGCACAGTTCTATGACTTTAATAGACAGATGGGAGTCGTGGTTACCTAAAATTAGTAACACGGGTCTCTCTTTTGTGCAACTTGTATGTTTTATAAAATGTGCCAGAAATATTACAAAGTCCTCCTGTACCATCCAACCTAATTTTCCTAGGGAATACAAATATTTGAGGTACGGTGTTTCCGCTAGCACTTACAACTAGAGCTAAAGTGACCAAAGTTCCTCTTTCGGCTGAAGTCACAGAACCGACTTGCTTTACTCCGTTCTTGGATATGATCCTATCTGGCTTTTGAACTGTGGTGATCTCAGTCTCATCGATGTTGTAAATGTCTTGACACTCAGACTTATACCGATCCAGGACTTCTTCCAGAAGATTAAAAAACGCTCTGGTTAGGCTGGTTGCCTCTGGTGTTCTTAGAGATAGCTCTGGATGACGCTTAAGAAACGCATATAACCAATCGGCTGAGGCCATTGAATTTTCTTGCCATGTTTGACGAATTGGAATTCCGTTTTTAACGGCCAACTCAAAAGCCAGTCTTCGAACCTCTACCCCAACCACATGTTTTGAACAAAATGGCTCACACTAGCCGAACTCTAGATTTATTCAAATTGAATTAGGAACACAAATGTTACTTACATGTAGGTATATCTTCTGACAATATCAGAAATATGTCACACTTTTACCGCGTGGTAATAAAACAAATTGTAAACACCTAAATATTTACTTAAACGGCTATAAAACACTGAAATTGAAGTTATCGAGGATATACGTTTCCGATCAAAGCACAACAACAACTGATCGTCTCGCATGGTACGCTTGAGCGGTGGGTACGGTGGCAGCGCTGTATTGTCTTTGGCGCGCATTTTAAACTACATGTAATAACCTGCCCCTGTAACAACGGACCCGGTCTCCCCTATCTATTAAAAGTTTAAATACCATTAATACAAAGTGTGTAAATATTTTTCAAATAAAAAAATCTGGTAAATTTCTTTTACCCGGAACTTCCCTTGTTATGATTTTTTTCCTTTTATTAGGAACTGTGAAGTGTAAACCAATTTAATTCCCTACATGGTCATATAGTAACATATATTCATTTTGCTCCACCATATTGGATTCCTACCAATATTTTACCATTTTCTACCTACGCCACACTTAATTTTTGGGCATAATTTAAAATAAATTGAATGAAAATATGAATGCTTGCACAAAATGTGAAGTTAATCTAATAAGTACTTTTTTCAGGCTGATTTTTTAATTATTTTATTAGGGCGCCATCTTGGATTCGAATCAAAATGTTACCAGTTCAGTTCTATGTAACATTTAATTTTGTGCAAAATTTAACGTAAACCCTTAATTTGGAGCAAAATTTGAAGTCAATTGGGAAAGTAGTTTTTTAACTATAACGCGAACAGACAGACAGATCGACGGAATTGAGAAAACATGTTTTACGGCATCTAAGAACCCTGAAACGTAAAGATTTGCAAATCCTCCCCTTTACGAAGGAAGTAAAAAATTAATTGGAACAGCTTTACATTAGCGACTAACTGCATTGAAGAAATTGAAATCATGGTTTTTAGGGACTAGACCGTGTTAAATGGAATCTCCTACCGACGTTTACTCCACGAGATCGGAATACTGATATACGGTACAATGCAATCGTATATTGGTATTTAGGCCTAAGACTTTCATGGTTTGTTAAAATATAAAATTAAAAGATAAGCGAAACAGTAGCCTGCTTAACAAAAAACCAAACATCAAACATAATAAAAATACTTCTTAAATGTGTGAAAGTGAAGTGTAAATAATTAAAGAAAAACAAGAAATATAAACAAACACAAATAAGTGGAATACTGTCAATTAAGACATATAATTATAAAAACCACCGTTTAAAATATTTTCTGTGGGTATAGTAAAGTAAGATACTGATACTTCGACGCCGTAGTATTGAGACGTTGAGCGCTCAAGTCACGAGGTGTTTAGCAAACAAATAAAAATTCCTAAGAAACCTAATAAAAATCATTTTGGTATGTATGGTTTACCTAAGTTTAGGAATTAAAATGTATTTAGTTTTCAATTACTTTGTTTGATAATTAAACTTTCAATTTAATCGTCGTAAACCCCTCAAACACAAACGTATAGAAATGTTACGACTTACTATTGCTAAGAGCAGAATGCCCCATCGTGGTTTAGTTCTATTGTGACAGAGATATAGTAAGAAATATGAAAATCACATGTGTAATTTTTTCGTATAAAATGGTATAATATTTTCTAACTGCATAGTGTTGTCATACTAAAACTCTAAGGTTAAAACGGACGGCATTATAATATACAAGCATGAATAATATGTGCGTTGATGGAGTGTTACTACAAGAATTAAAATATATTAAAAAGATAGCAGTATAAATCTTTGCCAATCTTGCCATAAATTTGTTAAATTTAAAAAATCACCGATGTTTATTAGGAATTCTAAAGTTTTGCTCAAACTAACGCCGGATCAGTTGCTGTGCGTGAACAAAAAATAGCTTCTACAATTACTGTTTATGTCAAGTCTTTGTTCGGATCATGGATAATTATTGTTGAGATCAGATAAAGAGGAACCTTTTTTGTTATTAGCAAAATTAGTTCCCGCACTGCAACCGATCCCATTGCAGCTGTCCCGCGTTGGTTTGAGTACACCTTAATTTTGTTAATGACAAAAAATATTCTTCCTAATCTGATGAAGATTAACAATATTGATACGTGATCCAAACAAACACTTGACATAAACTTGCAGCTTCCACTAACCACGTCAGGAAATGCAGAGCAACTTTTCCAGCAACGTATCCCACGCTGTCAAGTGTGGAATAGGTCTTAATGGGAGCGCTGTAGCCAGTGAGCACTTTCCACGGATGTTGAAGCATCAGCTGCACTTACGATGTGCTCATACCTGCTTGTATATAGCCACCAGCGCGCGCTGATCAGCACTTAGTGCTGAATTTGTTTTTGTTGTCAGAAATTGTACGATAAGAATGCGTATAATAAGATAACGGAAATTTTTAATTAGTTGATTTTTTTTAAACAATAAAACGATATTTAATCATTAAGTTATTAAAATCAGTTTGATTCAATTGGAACGATTACTCCTCTCCAACGAATGTAGGTCAAGTATATCTAAGTTTACAAAAATATTCCAGTATCATTAGTTGTATATATTGGATATAAAAGCGCTGTAAAAAACGGATGTTTATTTTTAACTGCATTAACACAACACAAGTTATAAAAGTTACTTCCCTCCATACCAATCTGCAGGAATAGGTACTGTAATCATTTACACATTTTTCAGGTATATCGGCTCCACTCATAGTACAACTGACACATTCCTATGAAAATAGGAAAGAAAACAGAACCTTTTGTTTTGATTTTAATTTCAGTATAATCACTAAAAAACGCTAAACATGTTGGATCTAAAACAATACCTTATTACATTAAAGTTTAAATACATTAAAACAGATCCAAATCCCAAAAATAGTTCATCGAAATATTTAAGTTTGTATTATATTCAAAACATGAACATAAACCTGTAAAGGGTGTTCACGTATATTTTGAAACCAACTTACAGAGTTTATTATGCAAGATAGAAGAAAATGTTGAATATAAAAGTTATTTGGTTTCACCTGAACCATCAGAATCTTACAACAAAATAAACAGAAAACAATTGGAAAGTAAAAAAGAGCCCTACCATAAGACGCCGTGTATTCCTTTTGAATGTTCTATTAGATATATATGTATGTGCATTTAGACTTTACTTAGGCGTATGTTCTTTCTCTTTCTAACACATTGCTCTTTAAAGTTTTAAAGATAAAGGTATCAAACCTAGCATTTTTATAATCAGCAAGAATATGCCCATTTATTGAAGTAATATTATACATGGTGTTCCATTTAAAATAACAAATTCGAAACTCAATTTTTTTACTATCCGATTGTTTTTTATTTAATTTGATTTATTTCCCTTATTTTTAAAGATGGAGGGTTGCGGTTTTCACGACAGTGTACTACTTTTGTAAAATTAAAGATGGCGCCAGTAGAATTTTTATAGCCCTTTTGGTTTTTGAGATACAGGTCATTTTTGAAAATGCAAACTCTGTATATTATCCCTTATATTTTTTAGGAATAATGTGGGTTTTCAAAAAATATATATATACATGTATCCAGTTATTTTGAAAAACAAGCTCAAAATTAAAATTTTCTAAAATTATCTTTTGTGTGCAGTATGAAGGTAGTAGGCTAATGTGTCTGGAACAAAAAGCAAAAGGTCAAAAACTTCGCGGTTTTATCACTTTTTAATTATTAATGAAATGTATTTGTTGTTTTGATGTTTCAATTTAACTGCATACTAAGTATATTTAATTTACTTTTTTTACAATAATAGCGAAAATTATAAAAAGTATGATATGTTGGTTTGTTTTACACAATCTGATGAAAATCACGAAGAAGCTTCGAAATTATATTTAGAAAGTTAACGTATTTTGAGCCCCATGGTTAGGATAACTTAGTCCTTTTTGTTCATATTAGATATCCAGAGAGAAGGCAACCTTTCTGAGACATATTTGCTCGCCTTAAATCAAATTTAGTAGAGCACAGATCATTTCTCCAGCCCCGTCCTAAAGCATTCTCCAAACAAGATAGAAATAGAAAGAAAATAAACACAATGGGTTATGTGGAAGTGACGCCTTCATCTTCTTGCCAGCAGATAGAATAAGCAAAGAATTCTTGCAAAAATATAAGTATCACCCCTATTTCAACATTTACACCTCGGCGATGCCGAGCGCCGAATGTTGTTTTATCAATGGTATTTACAACAAATCTATACTGATAATTTTTTGGCAGACTCGTTATCTGGTCTATGAACCTTATTTTTCAAGTGAGGAAATTTTCAATTGCCATAATAAAGAAACTGGTCCGCAGAAAATCATCATTTAATTTTTGAGAGGGCACAACAAGAACACTTTGGGGTTGGTGGTCTCGTTTTTCATTTTTCGAAGACGCATAGTCTATAAAATTTTTTGGAGGTCTCACTAGAAATCCTTGAGAAAGTTATTCCACAACTCATGGAAAATGTTCCATTGGCAGTTTATAATGCCGTTTATCTTCAACGAGGCGGTGCCCCAAGCCACAAGTCTGCGCTTTTAAGGGCATTTTTAGACAGTAACTTTCCTCAAAGATGAATTGGTACCCACGGTCCTGTAAGACGACCCCTTGATCTCCGGATCTTTCGAATTTAGATTTTGGGATTTCATGCAAAATAAAATATACAAAACACGATATCAGTCAGTAGTGGAGCTTCGTGCAACAGTCGATTTCATTTTCCGAAATTTGCTAAGGCCTATGATTCTTTTGAAGACTAAGAAGGAAAAGGAAAATGTGCAAATTTTGCATACGGGAAAATGACCGTCATTTTGCAAACTACCGTTGAAAACTCTTTACTTTTTCTAAATTTTGTTTCTCTTTTGTTTTTCCTCACTCAAGTTTTAAATAAGATAGGTAATTGTTATATTTATTTTGAGTAAATTTCAATAATTTATCATAATTAACTTAAAATGCTGTAATAAATAATTAAGAGTTAAGAATTAAAAAAGATCTTTTGAATTCAGTTTGAAAGTATTATATTTTTCATATAATAATTACTTACATGACTTTTGTTTTTAATACATTTTAACCATAGCCTATCACCTACTAATTGGGCATAAAAAATAATTTTAGAAAATCTCGAATTTGATCATTATCATATTAAATCATTATTCCTACTAAATATAAAGAATAATATACAGGGTGTCACTTTTAAAAAATAAAGTAGGGTCCGATAACTTTTTGACCTGACCCCGTACACTTATTCTGAAAACGGCCCTGAATTGAAAATTCTGCTGGTGCCGTCTTTAATTTCACGAAAAAGTAGCACACTGGCGCGAAAACCGCAATTTTATCTATAAAAATAAGGGAGATACCCTGCAAATGTGCCAAAAATGTGATACCCTGTACATATTCATATGTGCATATAGGTGTGTTACCGTAAAGGCAAAAATATATGATTCAGTGTTTAGTCATTAAATAAATATTTCTATTTTCGAAGATTTTTAATACCTATTTAAGTATTATTAATTTTTTGAAAAGTGTTCGCAAAGTTTAAGTTAAACTAAAAATTGCTGTTTTACCTGAACTTTTGCTTTCAGCTTTAAGTCTGTAATTATATATTAAGTTGTATAATAATGCACCTAGATTGATATTGGAGTGATAAAATGCAAGATTGTTTTTGGTGCCGGTGTAATGATACATTACATGATTACAGTATTTTGTAAGGAATGTGTAACACAAACATAGCAGTAACGATGTTTTAAGCACAAGGTAAACCACCATAATGAGAATCGTTGGGACATATTCATCGTTGACACGATTAAAAACTATTAAATATTGTCAGAACAAATTTAGGAAAATATAAGCATCCTAAATATTGCCACAATATGTTTAAATAATTTTACCCCATTTTCATTTGTTTATTCATTTTAGGTTTGTTCTAATCTTGTATATTCTATATACAGTTGATAAAAATGCGTAGTTATCTAAATAAAATAAAAATTGAATTGATTTTAAATTATTTTTTTAACGTGGTAAATATTAATGTATTCGCTAAAATCGATTTAAATTAATTATTACAGATATCCCGTTTATTCAATTTTATTATTTTTTTAAACATTCAAGTGGTGAAATAAATAGGACGTAACTTTAATCAATAATAATTTTAGTATTATCGGAAAAAGCAATTAATTTTTATGATCTACCGCTATTGATATTTGTTTTGCCCAATTAATTTTTTTTACATTCACAGAAAAACATTATTTTCGTATTTATTAAGAATAGTCATATTTTATATTCAGTTGGAACTTTTTAGTAAATGTTTGACAGAATACGTCATAAAAAGTAGCATTTTAACGTATATTTTTCTTGTTACGTATTGTCTTTAAGTTTGCGAGAAAAAAGTTCGTATTTAGTAACAAGAAATAAAAAATGATTGACATTTGAAATAAGAACTACAGGGATAATATTTTTGTTCAAATTTTAAAAAATGAAAAATTCAAATGACACACTTCCGAGCACACCCCCATATATTTTTACTTTATCTTAGAAATCATAAAAAAATGTTTACTAAACTTATTCCCATTTTTAATAGTTTTCGAGATGTTCCGATTTTTTATGTTGTGTCCTTTTGCGGATGTTTTGGTGTAATCGCAGTGGCCGTAGAAAACATTGTTAAAATGACCTGATGAGGTAGAAATGTTCAAATGCACTTCAAAATTAGTCATAAAAAAATTATAATTTAATTTACTTAGATTGACTGAATTTTTGGAATTAATAACAGATTACAAAATATAAATAAATAAAAATAGAATACATTCTGTAATAAATTTGCTTACAGCACATTTTGTTTTTAAGTAGTGTTTTTTGATATATTTTAATTTATCCTAAATATAATATTGTAGATTATTTTTTTTTTCATAATAATAACTATCTACATAATATGTAGTTTTAAAATGTTTTTATAAATTTATTTATAAATAATATGTGGATATTTTTACAAAAACACAATTGTTTAAAAACCTTGCTTGCTAATATGAAACAATACATTTCATATTTTTAAATAGAAAAAAATGTTCTTTATTAATTTTTAAAAGTGTGTGTTTTTTTTTATTTTAAACATATTTTTAAATTAATTATTTTGAAAACAAAAAAAACCATTTTGAAACACTTTTTTTAAACTCTTATTATAGTTCAATCCATGATTTATTCTTTCTTTGTTTTGTTTATTATTATGACCTTGATGTTTTCACTGTATAACAATGTTTTGTTTTTAGAGTATGTACGTCAAACTAGTTTTATATTTAACTAAGTAGAAAAAACATTTAAGTTTTAAACACGTTTAGAACACATTTTGTTTTTAATCAAAATGTTTAAAATAGAACAACCCTGCTTTTAAACAAAGAATATTTCACTTGTTTCTAAAGACGTAGTGTTTTTTTTGTTATTATTTACTCATGTTCGTAGTTTTCCATAAAATGTAACAACTTTTTAATGCTACTAATTTAAAGCAACGTTAAACCTTAAATTTTATTACAACTTAAATTGTCAATAAACTATCCAAATAATAGTAATGCATCAATGCGCGCCCACGGGCTTTATAAATCGTTTTAACAAATAAAATTTAATGTGTACTTCTCAACTGAACATCATTTGGTTTAGGTCAAGTTTATAGTACGTATTCTATTTAGATCTCTAACTAAAATTCGTGGGCGCTTGAACATAGTTTATGTCAACAACTACTGTAAGGGAAGAGGGAAACACCTAGAGAAATTCAAGACAAGTGGGCCACTTTTTTTTCTTTTCCCACGGTGTCCTGTCCGCTAATGCAGGGAGGTGTAGGGCAGGTCTTAAAGGGTTCTCTTCTGTTTGCCGTGGCCACATGATGCGCGATACAAAAGTGGGTCAGTAGGACATCCCTTCCCCTCCCCTCACGGCCGACGTGAGCCCCACTACACGCGTTGCGCTGGTACGACGTTGCCATTGTTACGAGGATCCTCCCCATTCTTTGGGGAAACATCTAAAATAAGCTGGTTTGCTCTGTTTGAAGTTTGAATTTGCTCTTAATTAAATTGTTTCTGTTTATGACATATTTTTAAAACAAATTTGTAAGAGATATTATTTAAAAATGCTGCCTGTACACGGCGTGTACATCAGTAACTATATTCTGCCTAAAAGTAGAGTATTATAAACAAGACTGTCTTCGGTTACTTTAACAGTATGTTATTTTTTTATTTCACATGGGCTTTTATATGGCATGTTCTCGAAAATATAAATAATATTCATTCTTGATTATCAAATATTAAAAAAAGATGTGTAAATTTATTTTTAAAAATATTAATGTATTGTAAAAATTAAAAAGAAAATACTAAAAAGCTTGATCTGTATATCATGTCAATTTATCTCATGCATACTAATTTTTAAATCACAGTTTTATCCATTCAAAACAAATTTTTTGGATAATCTTAGGTCACTTTAATAATATATTTTTTATTTTACAGGGGCTTTTAGGCATCTATATTATTGGTTGTTGGTGGCATGTTTTTAAAAATATAAATAATGTTCAATCTTGCTTATCAAACTATTTAAAAACATGCGTTAACTTATTTTTAAAAATATTAAGTTACACACTAAATGTATTATAAAAATATCAGAAAAAATTAAGTATAGTAAAAAGCTTAATCTATACATCATGCCAATTTTTATTCATGTCGATTTACCTCATGCATACTAATTTTAAAATCACAGCTTTATCCATTCGAAGGAAATTTTTGGATAATACAATAATAATAAAGAAATATTTGAATATTTTTAATTTTCAACATACTATAAGCATATATTTTATCAAATTTTTAAATTTATACTCGTTTTATTACCAAAATATAAGACATCTCTTTATCTAATAATTTGAAGTCGAACTTCGTTATTAAGTCGTGTCAAAACAAATCGCCGCTATTGAATACGGTATGCATCTAGGCTAATAGGTGATGAACTTAATAATTTGATATTACAACAGATAAGCGACAGCGAATACATTGGCAACGTCGCACCCGTGCTGTTCTGTGCGAGATGTGTTGTAAGTGTGTGTGTGTATGACTTCACAGCAGTAACATAGACCTGGTTCAATGGAAAGTAGGTCAGTCACTTTCACTTGTTATTACACGGGTCCGCTGTAATCATTTCGTACCGTACCCCCGTGCAAGCCGGTCGCTCAAGGGGTTCTTCCAAGACCGCCGAGTCTGGTCAGTCCCGTGTTGAAGTCCAACGGATGCGGACGCTTTTAATCCCGACGAAGTCCCACTTTTTTCGCGAACGCGAGTGCTGTGCTACATTTTTTCCTCTGGATTACTTAAACTATTATTGGATATTTATTTTACAATTAACTGTGATTAGTGCCATAAAAGACATGAAAAGATTTATTCGCTTGAATAGATGACAAATATCGATGAACAAATCGGGTTTCGTATAGTGAGAAATGTTACTTGAAATGGAGAACCATTCAACGTTGTTGTCACTCAACATGTCCCCTTTCAATGCGAACCAGGGGGACTCTCCCGTGGCCACCCAGGCCTCAAGCCCCCTGAGCCATTACGGCTCACCCCCCGTCTCCACCCCTTACAGTAGTTGTCAACAGTCGATGGGGATGGGCCAGCACCATCCCAATATGATGATGTCTCCGACTATGTCTAATATCGACACTTCTTATTTTTTTTCTTCAGGAACCCAGACGATCAGCGGCATCGACATGGGTGCTGCCTACCAAATCTCGGGTCCTGCGACGTCCCTTACGGGGAGCGACATGCCCGACACCAAAGATGGAATTGAGGAATTGTGCCCGGTTTGCGGGGATAAAGTGTCAGGATACCATTATGGATTATTAACGTGCGAATCGTGCAAAGGATTCTTCAAAAGGACTGTGCAAAACAAAAAGGTGTATACTTGTGTGGGGGAACGGAGTTGTCATATAGACAAGACACAAAGGAAACGATGTCCGTTCTGTCGGTTTCAAAAGTGTTTGGATGTTGGAATGAAACTAGAAGGTAAGCCCTTACCTTTAGGTACTATAGACTAATCAGTATTTATATAATAAACGAAATTCGTGCTTAGGGACTAGTAATGACTTCCAGTTACTATGTCATCTATATAAATAGTATTAGTTCTTATTAGATAGATGTACAGTAACAAGTGTAACACTTTTTATCTGTATTCTTCAGATTCGCAACATATCATCCACATACAATTACAGGTTAAATGTGGGCACTGTTAAAAATTATTTTATATTCTGTAAATCTAGAAAAATCTAATTATGAAGCAGAACATTAAAATAGAATATCTTTTTTAGATGTAATATTTCAAATTGAGTAATTTTTTCCATCCTCACTTCTAACTTACTTAGTAAAAATGTAGTTACACAGTTATCATGTACACTGATAAAATAAAAAAAAACTTTTTATCCCGTGTTATACAAAATCATGTCGATTATTACATTTTCTCATTTAACAGAGGAAACTGTGGAAATAGTCATTTTGCTAAAATTGATAATAATGACTGTATCATTAAAGGTTGCAGTCTAGACAGAATGCTTATGTCAGCACGAGTTATTTCTCAATTTAGCTTTAATGGTAATTTTCTAATACTGGAGGTAATTACAGTTATTCTAATGTCTCAAATAACGACCACCAATCCAGAGTATTTTATTATTACCGTTTTCGTCATTACTAAAGTCTGTTCAAATTTAAGATAGAGTGCATGTACACAAAAGTTATTATGCGTGCAATACGCCTTCAAAAGTTCGCTAAAAACTTATCATAACCGGCCACCTTTATTTACAATAACTTTTTTTACATGCACTGTATCTTGAATTTTAATTTAATTTGAGATTTCATTTCGTGAAAACGTTGAAGTACACTAAATAAAAAGCCCTCAATCCACAAGTTAATTCTGTGCACTCATTTTCTCACACGTTCCAGTAAGCCCAATTTTCTTTGCACATCCAACAGCTTGACCTTAAAACAAAATAATCTGGTTAATTTTTAAAAGCAAAAACAGAACGGTTTGGGTTAAAAAAAGATATATAAATATTTCATTTCTCATCTAACATTTACAAGCTAATTTATATTTTAAAGCAAATCGATAAGACTTATGCCAAATTTCTCCTAATTTAATTTGAATAGCCTTAATTTAAATGTACGTTTACAATTGGGAAAGCACTGACAAAGCATATGGTGTTCTCGATTACAAATGAAATGGAAATCTGACCCACTATATTGCGTTTCTCGCCAGTATTCTTGTTTTATAACTCTCAATTTTGTAATAATGGTTGTCTTTGAATTTACTGGCATGAACGTTATGATAAGAAATAAAATTCGATAAGTATGTTTGTTGTTTGTCTGATGCGTTATACATACTGTTCGTAAGAAGCGCTTTGATATTAAATAAGCCTATATCTTTATTTGCTAAAAAATATTTCCGGAGAAAATCGCTTAAAAGTCCGACACATTGAGAATGTTGACTCTAAAGCAATTAACACGTTCCGTAATTTGTTATCAATTCTGATGAATAATTTGTTTGCCTACTTTTTCAAAAACAAGTAACGTTAGTGTAAATTAAGTGAGATTTCAAAACAAACTCATTAGACATGTTGCTTCAAATACACAGCCGAAGTTAATGATTAATTAAAACATTTTCTTATAATATGTAATCTATTTTATTAACCAAAGAAGATATTTCTAAATGTCTTTAAAAATTGTTTTATACATTTCTTTTTTACTTATTTACATAATTTCCAACCCAGGAAGCTTGTGGTGGTTTTTGTATGTATTATTAGATTTAAAAGTAGGCTTAAACCAGTTTGCGAACACGTTTTTTGACATTTTGAGACCGAGCGGTCGTATTGAATAGAAAGGTTACTACACGTGGGGCAGCCAATTATATTTGATTACATAGTGTCTTGCATGACCACCATATTGTTGCGGCGGTGATACTATATTATTACACTCATGTCATTAGTATGGCAAAGGACTGTTTACTAGTACTATGGGACGAGAAGCTTAAAGAAACATTAATTCTTAGATACTGTGATAATAACAGTATTTTATATTTTTGCACAGGCTTTGTCATAGTTCTTATTCTTATTATCTCCTATACACGTAGATCAGTTAGTTTATCCTTTAATTTCTACCAGACGTATATTCGCAAATTTGTCGACAGGATTGAATTTTTCATTATGAAACTTGCACCAACAATGGCGCCCAACATCGTGGGGTATTACTTGTGAAATATATTTTTTTTATTCAACAAGAGCAACCTACGAAAGCTGAGACCTAAGTAACTGGTACAGTGGTTCATGGTATTGTTATACATTTTAATATGACTTTTCAATATCAGTTAGTTTGTATAATAGATTTATAATACATAAATGCGGAGTCGATTAAAAAATAAATAGAAAACAAAATTTCATGTTTGCTATATATTTATAAACGATGTTGAATATTGCATATATGCGTTTTATTTTCAACTTACTTAGTGTGTGAACTTTCATTGTATTATTCACTTAAGATTTTAAGAAATTGTACAGGGTGTTTCATATGAGCTGGTCATTGGATTTTATTCATTAATTATTGAACTAAAGATAATATTCAAAAGTTGAGCTTATTTCGTTCTTTTCTGGGCTATCCCATTACGTAATTCGAAAATTGTTTAAGCGTTAAATTAAAAAAAAAAGCGCTTTGCATTTTTTTAAAAAATATTTCCGACGAAAACCGCTTAAAAGTCCGCCACATTGAGAATGTCGACTCTATAAAGCAATTAACATAACATGTTCATTAATTTGTTATCAGTTCTGATGAATAATTTGCTTATATACTTTTTCAAAATTAAGTAACCTCAGCGTAAATTGAGTGAGATTTTAGAACAAACTCGGTATATTTTAGTTCCTTCAATTACATAGCCGAAGTTAATTATTAAACATTTTCTTATAATACGTAACCAATTTTATTATAAAATGCAACCTATTTTATTATTAAAAGGAGCTATTTCTAAATGCCTGTAAAAAAATTACTGGTAGGCTTAAACCAGTTTGCGAACACGTTTTTTGACATTTTAAAACCGAGCGATCGTGTTGAATTTGAATAGAAAGGTTACTACACGTGGAGCAGCCAATTATATTTGATTACATAGTGTCTTGTGTGACCACCATATTGTTGCTGCGGTGGTACATTGTTATTACAATTCTGCCATTAGTGTGGCAAAGGAATAAAAGAATACAACCTAATATTTTAATAACAAATTTTGGCAAAATATGATACTCAGAAATTCTTACCAATCTTAATATATTATATTTTTGCACAGGATTTGTCATTATTCCTATTCTTATTATTTTCCGAACACGAAGAGAAGTTAGAAAGTTTTACCTTTAATTCCTACGAGACGTATATGCATTCGCAAAATAAAAATTTTCGTTGTAAAACTTGCAACAACATTGGCGCCCAACACCGTGGGGCATACTGTGCAGTTATATATAAAGTATATAAACCTAGGGAGGCTGTGAACCTAAGTACTTGGAACATTAATGCGTATAATACATTCAAAATACATATACAAAGACGGCATCGATTAAAAAATAAATAGAAAAATAAATTTCATGTTTGCTATATATTTATAAACGGTGTCGAATATTGCATATATGCGTTTCTTTTTACTTGGTGTATGAACCTTACATTTACTATTCATTTAAGATGTTAAAAAATTGTACGGGGTGTTTCATAAAAGCGGGTTATTATTGGATTTTATTCATTAATTATTTACAATTCGAAAAATTTTTAATTACTATTTTGTTTTAAGCATCTAAAACTTATAGAGCGTCCAAGAAATATAGAAAAAAGCAGAGTGCATATGAGGTAGTTAGATGCTTTTATTTTATAAAAGAGGAGTTTTATGCGAGACCTATTGATCAAACCCTTTTTTGTCATTCTATTACACCATACAAATGGAACTCTCGATGGAACAATAGCTCTTCTTCATTTGAAGTTGTCATAAATCTTTTAAATTGATGATGGCATTTAGTTTACTATGCAACAAAATACGAAAAAATAAATACATGTACATATGTCAGATTGCTCAGTGACGATAATATAAATTAATATTTTTAAGTTTGTAATTTCAGTTTTGGATTCAAATTTTTAATTTGGATTTAACATAAGAAATGTATATTTTATTTGTTACAAGCTTGATCAATATTCCGGGCTTTGTTTCTTTCTTACACGGGGCGAATCCGGGAGGTGTTTGAAAAACAAACGTTTTCAAATATGATTTTACATTAAAATTTCTTAGAAAAAAATAACTGACGATGATGTCATTGGTAATTATGTAATCGTAATCTTTATTTTATTCTACATCAGACAAAATACAGTGGTAGGGGGCAATTTATGATGACTAAAGGTTTACATAATATCTACACTTATATTAATAATGATAATGTAATAAATACCGTCTAACAAAACTGATTTATTACTAAATATTCCAGCTCACAAAAAGACTCGTCGAAAACGCGAAAGGCTTTCCCAAATATTTTCGAAACAATAAAACTATTCAAGTTTCGATCGCAGAGCGTTGGGTAACTGAAACGCGAACGGATATCTAAAATTCAAATTTCTATACGACGACAGTTTCGCAAGATGCCAACATTTTAAAAAGAAAGTCACTCCATTAGCTATGTATTACATTATCCGGGTATAACTATAATTTTCGTTCAGGTAAAATAAGACAACAATTCGTATTTTCTCAAATACAAAGGCGCCGGTGGTATTTTAAGTCGTGATCCGAAGTAAATGTTACTAGAGTAGGCAAATTGGTATTAACTTTTAACATAAAATCCACCTTTGACCAGAAGATCAGCTCCCTATAGGTCACTACGATGCGGTGGGCACGTTTTGGAAATGGCATATTATGTAAAACAAATTTTAATGAGTTCATAAGTTAGCTTATGTTTCCTTATTTACAACGACAGTATCTAAATAATTCTGGATTTCCCCTGATTATAGGACTACTAACTAGTAACTTGTACATATTTTTGCATCTCATGCATATATTTTTTCTTCTCGATGTAATTATCCTCTCGCGATTTTCATAAATATATTTTTAGCGTTTTTTTCTTACATACAGGAAAAATTGAAATAAAGTGGAATTATAAACAGAAAAAACAAAAATATGCTTCATATAATGTTTTAAAAAAATGAAAACCAATAGGTACGTATGAAGTTTAGTTTAGTTTTAGAATAGTTTAAAAAACATAGGGGTCAATATGATAGATCAATCAAAGTCTCAGTTCTAAATAAATAAACAAACTGAAATAAAAACTTTAATATTCTATGACTAAAAGTGTTTTTATTCAAATTTGTTGCCAAACTCAAACTAAAACCAAAGTTTACCAAATAAATGATGATCTGAATAAAATAAAACTCGGCTCAGCAACCTGGGAAACGCCCTTCAATGATCTTAAGTGTACTTTTCTTAACATAGACCGAAAGATCCCTAAGCAATGTTATTATTTCAACCAAACAAACATAGTTGAAGTTCAGAGCCAGAAGGATGTGTGTGAAATGTCAACTTCCGATTTAAACTGGGAGCAGCACATAGCTGAAATAATCCCAAAGCCCAACACTGTTGTATATCTTATCCAAAAATCATTTAAAGATCATTCAAGTGAGGTGATAACAAGGCTCTATAAAACTTTTGTGAGACCAAAGATTAAATATGCCCATTGCATCTCGAACCCATATTATCTCAAAGGTATAGATTATCTTGAGAGAGTTCAGCGGATAATTACCAAGATGCCAAATAACTAAGCTGTCATCTCCCCTGTGACAGCCGTTTGAACTTTCTGAACTTGACAACTCTTCGTGAAACAAAAATACCTGGGATCTTATTGCAACCTTTAAAATCACTTCCGGATATTATGGCTGCAACCTGGATTTTTTCAACTTGAGAGTACATAATAAAAAAGTAGCTAAAGACAGATGCAATAAAATTCTCAGAAGAAACTTTTTAACAAACCAGGTTATGTATTGCTGGAATCACTTGGGGACAGAGACTTTAAACTCTGCCAACATCAATCAATTCATAAACTGTTTGGAGAATTGAGAGACTGGAGTAATAACTTTTTTATTCATTATATGTTAATAACACTATGATAAAAACAATGTACCTGTGATAATTGAGTGTTGTTACTGTATAAACTGTGATAAATGTCAATTTTAATTTGGTGCTAGCTATGTTGAAAAGACTCAATAGTTTTATCGGGATTCCCGCTTACTATTGGTATGAATAATAATAATAAGAAAATATTTTATCCCGTAAATTTTACTAAAACAAATCGAGTATTCTGAGACTGGTACCTACAGGTGGGATTGTCGTAGCTTATATTCTACCCAATTTTTTATTAAAATAATTTATAGGCAATGCTGCTAATTATTATTTTGGCTTTTTCCAAGTTTATGAAAAAAATTTCCGTTTTTTTTTAGTCAATTTTTCCGGACATTTTACACCTCTGTCTAGAACACAGGAATAGACAAAAAGTGGGTTTGATAAAAAATATATTAGGCTAACTTTGTATGAATTGATTCGCAAGAAGTATAATTAGAGTCGTATTCATCTTTCAGCTCTCATAAAAATATTTTGTTATATGACTTGGATTTATTACAAATACCTTAGTAATTTATCAATGATGAGAGATGTAACTCGAGAAAGGACCTTTTAAGGATTACATACTATTAAGGTAACAATAGGATTACGGTGAGGAATTGTGGATTATTTATGTTTTATCCTACTTTATTATTAACCCATTGGTAGATTTAAAAACGTTCTTAAACATGTCAATATATCTGCCTTATAAATATATTTTTTGTAAATGCATTATTCTGATATAATCTTATCCAATTTAATCGTCAAATAGAACTACCTGAACTGCTCTGGACAAGCTTGAGGCCTAACATGTGTTTTGTCAACGAGATCTGAATATTTTCATTTTCGACTTTTTATTTCCATCCACAGTAGACTTGCTTCATACACTTATAAGATGGGCAAATATTAATTACGGTTTTATTTGATTGAAACAGTCAAATTAATGTTAGTCAATTGCAAAAACTCACTTAATGAATGACCTAGATTTGCAACAAACTATTAAATCCACACACATGTTCATACTTAACTTGTTTAATTCGCTGAAAATGTATTAGCCTTTGATAAATCTGAAATTGTATGAAACAAAATAAAACTCATTCAACGTAACTTCATCGCAGAAGGTATATGTGGTATAAAATTAATTGTGATATTTGTTAGACGAGTATTTAATTAGGTTATTACGCATAATGTGGATAAAAAGCCGGAAGTTGACGGTCAGTTATTAGACATGCAAACTTTTGTTGTTTCGTATTTTTATTTTTCCCCGAAATATTTTGCGATTGCATGAATATTTGGATTCTCACAGGCTAGCGTAATAAAATCGAAAAATCCAGCAGAACAAAAGCTGGTAATCGGGGAGGCACCCACAGTTAAAAAAGTAAATGATTATTGCTACAACGATATTTAGGTTGGGCACTCCTGTCAAGTCAAGCGTAAACTCCATGAAACATGACTTGGACCTTATAAATGTTTTTGTATACAATATTTAAATGTAAATTCCAACAAAAATGTTAAACCTTTAAATATTTAGTTGAATTAAATTTCACTATTCCAGAAGTATTATATAAATGATCTAAATTGATTAAAAAGCCCACTCCTTTAATTTAATATATTTTCTATTCGAACACTTAAAAAGTCGTATGTATTTAGCCAAATAAAAAGGCTTGTGGATAAAAAATTCGCATGGGCAATTATATTTGCAATTTGCATTGATTAGCATAGTTAAATATCACTCGGCTTTACTAAGTTGCTATTCCAGCAGTAAAAAAATAACGTTAAATAGAAGGAAAAAATTATTCGCACGTTTAATTTGCTAGTCCAGTCAAGTAAATAGATCCAAATCCGAAATATCATTAGGTACTGCTTTTTGAAATTAAGAAACGAAATGACCACTTGAAAATGGCAAAAGAAGTTAAAAGGTTCAAATATACAGGATGTTTATTAATTGAATGCCGATATTAAAGCAGGTTATTCTCTGTGTAATTAATCTGTCCTTTCCTGTACTTTTAAATTGTAAACTTTTTATTAAAAATTGAATTTGATTTGATTTGAAGTTTTACTCGAAAACGAACCTTCAAGCGAAAAAAGTCATATTAACATTCTAACTTGTTCATAAAAATTAATTAAATTAAAAATCTGATTCCTATATTTATTTAAATAATCTAAGCTTACTCCCTGTTAAATAAATTAAAAGAAGAATAAAATATGTGTCGGCATTGTGCACATAAAATGAATTTTATTTTATTTTTCAAAAACCGGTCATCGTTCAGAAAAAAATAATAGATTACCAAAGTAATTTTGGATTAATTGGATAATTTGGAAAAAATGCTGTGACATATCTTTTTCGCTTAAAAATATTGAAAAGCATATTTTAACACCCTGTATCTAGGAAAGAAGGCTTTTTCGGGCCCATGTTTATTTGAACTTCTGACTTTAAAATAATCCAAATAATTACCTCCTTCAATATCGTCATTCAATTAATAAATACTCTGTATACTTTTTGTGCAGTTCCAAATTCTGCAAATGAGATATCACCTTCAAACGCATATATAAAAAATAATAATAAACAGATTGGCAGCAGCACCCATGAGTCAAGCAAGTATAATACAAAAGTAAATTTTCCTGATTTCTTATAAAAGTAAACTTTTTTCATGGAATATACTTTAAATAAATTTAGCTGGATAGATCACACAACTTCCCACGAGTTGCCTGTCCTGTCCGATATAATAAGCGAGCAATTCCGTAAGCTTTCTATAAACACCGAAATATGCGTTTACAGATTCGCCCTTCACGCTATCTATTGAGAGAACCAAGCCTACAACACAGACTATCTAAAGAATCTTGGTTCTTAAGTTTAGACCGTGTCATATTGTAATTACTTTGCGCCTGCGATTTTATAAGGGATCTTCAGGCAGGGATCTTGATTGCACGAGATAAAAACACTGAATGGACTACCTATTTTTAGCAGTTCGACGACGATGTTACCATTCTCGAAGGTGATCATTCATACAAGGGTTAGCATTACTTAACACTGATAATTGTCAATGATACAACAAAAATAAGTCAAAACCAAGGTGTCCGGTTTCACCAAATAAAATAGGGTTACTCTTTAAAAGCAAACAGACGCACTTCGCTCCCCATCGCGGACTTGGAGAAACTATACCGTAGTGCTAGATATCAGCAAAACAAGGAAAAATCACATTTTGATGTATAAAATCTAAGTTTAATAAATAAACAAAGTGTGGATAGTCTACTACTACTATAGGCTGCCAGGCTGAGCAAAAGAGAAAGGCCAGAGATAAGTCTCTAAAAGAAAACCGATGGTATTAACACTAATTTCATAACCTGCAGAACCATTTCCCTGAATCTGCCCAAACGGAATGGAAGGAATGGCCGGAAGAAGCTGAACACACTGTCAGGCCTGAATTGGCAACCAGGTAATCTGCGGAGTATAATAAAGTGCTCTTAAAGACCTTCCACATTGTCAAATTCTCGGTCCGCTACTGAACCTTGCTCAGCTTAGATAACAGTTCATATTTTATTAACCGATTTGTGGAAAAATAATCTTTGCTTAAATCAGTGTTTTCTATTTTTTTTATTATATCCCTAATAAATAGATTACACATTAAAAATAATACTTGAACGTTTTCTACTACATGCTGCATGATATTCTGTGGGTCAAGGGGGGGGTTATTATAATCAGTACTTGCGCTATCAATTTTTACAAACTTCAAAATTATGTCTTCTTTAGTTTTTCTTCAAGCTGGCGATGATGAAGAACGGTGTCACTTAGCTTCTTAATGTAAAAGTATTTTCTTAGCTAATAGTATTTAGTCAGAACTCCTTTAAATCTTAAGTCTACGAAGCAAATTCCCAACTACTAACTTTATGCTACTTCTTAAACCCCTTGTGGGAGTTGCTGAAACGGACATCATCTGCAACTAGCTCGTATAATATAATAAGGGGGAAAAACTCGCTGGGCATATAAGTAATTTTAGGTATAAACCGACGATCCTCTGATGAAATTAATTAGGTCGCGCGACATCCCAATTAAGATAAAAGTGATAACCTTGAGGAAACAAACTAGAACATGAAAACAAGAGAAAAATTGTAAGAAAACTGGCAGTTAAAGAAGGATTTTTCATCAAACCGATCTATGAGGTAGAATTTAAACCTTTTATCGATTCGTTATTATATTCTTGTCCAAAACATTGCCATATTAGGCCAGTTTCGGTAGATCTTTAATTTTGTTCCCACGTATAGTTTTGATTAATCTGTGTCATAACTAGTAAGGTGATAAATCATCTTAGCTAAAGTTAAATCGTTTAAATTAATAATATCTAATAGTTCTTCGAGTCGTTATTACGACTTACAACATTTAAGTGGCAGTTGGAAGTAAAATTTTTCACCCAAAAGCAATAATAATCTTAAGCAAGCGGTTGGTTGCGCGCAGAGTGCGCGATGTGTGTGCATATCGCCCCGTCCAAATTATATTTCACAAATAAACCAAAACCATTAACCCACTTTCCGAATTTATTTCGTACACAAATTTAGCGACTTCTTACCAAATGTGTGATTATTAAGTAATAATAAGTTGTAGTCATTATGATTATTAGTGGGTTTTGGAATTCAAGAGACTTACAATGGCAATAGCTGGTCATAGGCGTAGATTAATCTTTGAATTATTAATATTTTCGGTGCAATTAAAACAACACGGTAAGAGATATAGTGTCGGTTAAATTAGACAAAAGTTGCGTATTTTGATGCTCAATAAAATCCCGTTTTACAAATTTGAAAATTCTAAGCCGTTCCGGAAATATCCGAGAAAAACCGAAATATTGCGATTTCGTTTTAATTTTCTTTTGAAGCTACTTGAAAAGATATGAAAAAACACTTTTTCATTCTCACTTTTTAAACTGTACAAGGTGACGTTAACAAATTTTCATTACAACGTTTCGTTTCGATGGAACCACCATCAACTTGAATTTTTCTTATGGGACGGAAAAAAGTACACCCAGTATTAGATTGCGAATTCAACGATGTACTACATAATATGGTTACTTATGTTTTTATCCAGAAAAATGGCTTGTTAATACATTTCTAGCATTTTATTATAGTAGGCCATGAAATCCTAACGATAAAAGGAAAAAAAAACAGTTGACAAGTTCGGATTCAAACAAGTAAATGTTTGTATTGTTATTGTTGTTGTCGTTTTTTAATTTATTTTGTTCTACAATGGATGGAGGTAATTTTACAAACGAAGAAAAATGTGATATGATATCTTGCTATATTTTATGCCAAAGAAATTGTGTAGGAGCCGAGCGCATGTATTCTAACAAATACTCACCTGACAAGTGTATTTTTCGGCGTTTGCTATTTAATCTAAAAGAATATGGATCATATAAAAAGCCTGTATTATCCCGACAAAAACCTTCCAATGAAGAAAACCAATTACAACGTTCTACAATCTATTATTGAAAATCCACAAACTTCCACCAGAGAAATTGAAGACTAGATGGGGGTAGCTAAATCTACAGCTCAATTTATTTTAAGGAAAAATCAATTTAAGCCTTATAAATTCCGAATATGTCAAGGATTAAAACCGGGTGACGATGAACGACGTAGATATTTTTATGAGTGGTATACTAGGATGTGTGAAGACAGTCTTAATTTTCCTTATAAAGTGATTTGGTCTGATGAAAGTATGGCAACCAATAACGGTATTTTTAACAGGCGCAATACCCACTATTGGTCACAACGAAATCTACGTGTAAATAGACCATCCAGACATCAAGATCGCTTTGGATTTAATATTTGGTGTGGGATTTTTGGTAGCAAGATTATAGGCCCTATTTTCTTTCACAATGCATTAACGGTACCTTGAGATCTTGAGACACGATTTAGAAGATGCATTAGATAATTTAACGTTAGGCGCTGTACACGGCTGTTGGTTCCAACAAGATGGTGCTGCAGCCCATAAATCCATAGAAGTTCGCCAATATTTAGCTGAACGGTTTGAAGGAAGATACATTGGGACTTACAATGAAACACCTTGGCCTCCAAGGTCCCCGGACCTAACTCCCTTGGATTTTTTCTTGTGGGGCTATATAAAAAATGAGGTATTTAAGGAATGTTTTGACAACGAGGAACAATTATATCAATCAGTACGAGCAGCATTTAATACAATTACTCCTGAAATGTTAAGTCATATTTTGGAGTCTACCGTGAGACGGGCGTACTTCTGTTTAGAAAATGGAGGTAATTTATTTGAATACTTGTTATAGTTAGTAAATAAATGAATACATTCATTCGAACTTGTCAACCGTTTTTTCTTCCTTTTATCGTTAAGATTTCATGCCCTACTATAATAAAATGCTAGAAATGTCTTAAAAAGCCATTTTTCTGGATAAAAACATAAGTAATCATATTGTGCTGTACATCGTTGAATTCGCAATGAAAAGCGCAATCTACTACTTGTGTGTACTTTTTTCCGTTTCATAAGAAAAATCAAAGTTGATGGTGGTTCCATTGAAACGAAACGTTGTAATAAAAATTTGTTAACGTCACCTTGTACAGTTTAAAAGGTGAGAATGCAAAAGTGTTTTCCGTTTTTTCATATCTTTTCAAATAGCTTCAAAAAAAAATTAATACGAAATCGCAATATTTCGGTTTTTCTCGGATATTTCCGGAACGGCTTAGAATTTTCAAATTTGTAAAACGGGATTTTGTTGGGCATCAAAATACGCAACTTTTGTCTAATTTAACCGACACTATATCTTACCGTTTCCGAGATTCCCATGCTGTGCATCCTTATCTTGGACACACTGTAGAGTTCGCTTCAGTTTTAACCAAAATATCTGGCAGCACAATTATTTTTTTTGTATGTTAAGTATTTACCCTAAAGTGGTATGAAATTAGGTTGGACTAGTCCGTAAAGTTATTTGCCCTATACATAAAACAGGGTATAAGCTAACTTGTTAAAATTATAGGGGCGTAACGCTGCTATGCACCGCATATAAAATTCTGACCGGTGTGATAAAGAAGAAACTGGAAGCGCACTCGAAAGACAATTGGAGAAAATCAGGCGGGATTTCGATGTGGACGATGAAGTTGGTGAGAATGAATGGGCCACAATGAATAAAACAGTCGTCGTGTTAAGGTCGCGAGCCACTGACAGAACCTTTTGAAGTTCCACAAAATTAGATAAGATTTCAATCAAGGAGACGGACGACGACGTCTCCTATGCTATTCAATCTGGCACTGGAATGTCGATCAGAGAAATGCGAATAGACCCCAAGACTTCCATATATAACAAATATGCGGGTATGCGGATGACATTGACATAAACGGTCTGTCACGACCGTTAAAGAAACAGTTTCAACATTGGAGGCAAAGATTGGGGAGCTGCGACTCCGCGTCAATGAAGGGAAGACAAAGCTAATGGCACAGAGGGGAAGGACAAAAACTAAACTGAATGAGTAGAAACCTCCACCTTGTGGTAGAGCAGTTCACATACTTATGAACGATGAAAGGTAGCAATAAAAAAGACAATCGCAGCAGGTAACTACACCTTCTTTCTTCTGCCTGACATAAGGTCATGATATGTCCACCAAGCTGGGACTATATAAAACACTAATACGCAATGTGGTAACGTATGAAAGCGGAAGCTGGACCTTGAGCAGTTAAGTCTCAGACTTGTTAAATATGTTTGGGAGAAAAATCCTTAGAAAGATCTACGGACCAACGAATATCGGGGAATCTGGAGAATCAAATATAATAATGAATTGTATCAACTGCATAAGGAACCTAAATTATCCTAGTTCATTAGAATTAAACTTTCCAACGTATGCCAGCACAACGCATCCTATAAAAGACCCTTGACACATAACCAGATGGATGAAGACTTGTAGGAAATTAAAGGATGGTCAGCAAACCTCAGAAATTTGAGGAGAGCTGCAGATCGAGACGCAAGGAAATGTGAAATAGACGAGGCCAAGACTCTACCTGGGTTGTAACGCCATAGATGAAGGATTAAAAGTCCATAATGAAAGAAAGTCTCGTTAATTTATTTTTTTTTTAATTCTCTTTGATGTAGAAGAATGCTATACGTATATTTATATACGCATTTAAAATATACAAATATTTGTTTGTTATGAAAAAATGTCTGCATTTTCTCCAAGGGACCTGTTAGACTAAGATGGAAATCTTAAAGCCTCGGTATCAGTAAGTAATGGAAAGTAAATTAGGTTATATATTTCACCTTTCATGATGATTCAGGAAGTAGTGAACATGATTGTGTCTTAGGGTCAATTTTACAAATTTAGTTTTAAACTCAACCTCAAGTTTAAACTTCAGAATGGTTCACTGCCGTTGGTTTATTGCAAAATTTAAAATCCGCCCTTAGCGGCGTTAAACTTAGACAATATATAAAACTAGGTTGTTTGTTTATATTACGTTTTAGAAAAGCCCTGAGACGGTGGCATTACTCTGCGTTTATTATTTTTATGACTTCGGTTTTGAACTCCTCTTATTAAAAAGTTTGCTGGTAGAAGATCCGTTACGTATAAATAAGTACCGCTCTTTTTAAAATCCGTGCTTGGCATGACATTTAAAGGATGCAAGCTCAATTTTTGTTTTCGTAGTTAACCTCATGCTTTTTGTCACTTTTGATAAAATAATTATTTGCCCTGTTTAATATAAACTTGCGATCTTGTACATGGAGTCCATTTAATGCTAAATTAGTATTTGGAATAATTTGTCTATTTTGCATTTTTAAAGGGTAAATAAGTACATTTACTCCTAACTAAATTACTTCTTGCATAACCTACAAATTTCTTATTGTCTGGTTAGCCTTTTGGACGTTCGTTCTGAACTAGGTTGGGCTCTCGGTTGGACTCGCCTGTCTGAAACCCATAATCTGTCACCGTTTATAATTACGCTTAAGTAAAAATAATTTTACGTTTTAAACACAAGAATAATAAGTAGACGATTATTAATATTTAATTGCCTTGGAACAATATGATACAAATTAAATTTAAAGTTATCGGCCAATACGGCATTTGGATAAAAACAACAACGAGAATCGAAATTAAATTCTTTATTTGTTACATAAGGCAATTATCTGTTACGCTCTTGTAAAACTAAAGAATATATTCAGTCTTGTGTATCGATTCTTTGGCACACTTCCACGCCGTTAAGCAATTTAGAAACTAGTTTGTTAAATGATACCTTAGCGCATATCGTGACCAAAAGAACGAGTGATATTGCCAAAATTTTTGAATTGTGTGTTTATACATTAATTAATTCTCAGGTTGTAAATAATATAATAGCGCAATGTTTATACAATTTTAGACAGTACCTCGGACACTGTAAAAACAACATGATAAAAGCAAAAATGTCCTACTTCAATTCTCTGTAGATTTAGATAGTCACGGTTAAATACGCTTGATCGCTACAGTAATACAAAATGTCAAAGCAATAATTTTAGCAATTCGAACACAGAAGGCTGGTAATATGTTTAGTAACAAGTGTGTTCTGTTGCAGGGGATAAAATATCAACCTGATCGCTACAGGAGTAAACAAGTACGATGTAGCGAAAATTTATTTGAAAGTAATAACGATGTAATCAGAACAAACATGGTTGGGAGTTGTTTTGTGACTAAACATCCGAACGGTGGTAATAAATTTACAAGAGAACGTATATTTACAGTAATTGAAAAGGAGTAAGAAACCCACTATACTAATATATTTGAGTTGTCGAAAAACACAATGCTGTCGGTGGTTTACGAGCAATTTAAGTAGTTTTATATTCGAGTTTCATAAACGACACGTAACAGGAGGGGGACAAATTAATCTTTCGAGTTAGTGACCTAATTTTTCTGACACCGTTTATGTTCTTTTGCTACCGGATTTATGAAAACATTACTAAGAAACGTTGCAAGCAAGGCAACAATTTACGACAATAAAAAGCGCTGTGCTCGTGCGGAGGTGTTAAGGTAATACACTCCTATGTGGGTGAAACTTCTTGATTGCCGTACACTAAAATAGAACATACGACTGCATGGAACAAAGAACCAACAGGTCCTGCAAAAGACTAGTTTAAACATAGACTATATTAAATTTTACTTTTATGGGTTTGTATTTAGAAAAATGTTGTTTTGCTTGATAACCAAATATTCGGTTACACGGATAATTTATAGTTAACACGGCAAATAGCAACATTTTATCTATTTTATTAGAGGTTAGATGTTTCATGTTTATTAATAAGAGCTTATTATTAGTCCTTCTTCACACAACTTAAACTACGGTCATATTAAGATTTTAATACGAGTTTTAAAGAGGTATATTTCTAGGCAATTATATAGCATAATTGCTATATTATTAGCTTTATTCAAAAAGAAATTTTAACAAAGCTGTATAACATGTACAAATTTTTCTAATGCTTTACACTATTCTATACCAATGCCAGCCAATACCATCTTCTGAGCGGAAGGCAGACGTTCATGCCGAGTCAGGAACACTAGGTCCTTAAACAGTATAAGATGGCACTTGTCAAACAGAAAAAAAACTTTTTTTGAAGGCCCCACGTTGAGCGCCAACGGTTTTCTACAGATTTCTTTATGCTGTATACCTTTCTTTTCAGCGCTCAGCAATAGTTTCTATCTCAGTGTGAAGCCTCTTTGCCTTGATTACATTTGGATTTTGCGTATAACTTTCTGCTAAAGATTTAATAATACTTTACTTGATTAGTAATTCCAGAGTCGGTGATACTGACAACTTGCTATGTTGTGATATGTGATGCATTCCTGGTCGACAAAATATTTAATTTTCAAGTTACAGAGGTAATATGTGTCCGTATGCGCTTGACCCACTTGCCGACTCTGCCGACATATTAAGGTCTATTCGAACTAAGACTTCTAACATACTTCTTTATTCGACACAACACAAAACGTTGCTCCCTTAGTTTATCTAGGTGTTTGTTCGTACTATATATTATTCTTCGATAATCGGGTTCCATAAAAGAGTATGGAAGTAAGATACTTTTTGCTCCTAATACTTAGTGCAGTAAGATAACAATCTTTCAGCAGTAATTTCCAAATGACGTGGTAACAAAATTCTTCTAAATAGAAAAGCTAATTAGAGGGGGAGGGGAATTAACGACATGTGAACAAAATTTCTCTAAATAGAAAAATTACTGGTTAGTTAAAGTCAGATTTGATCTATAAGGCACATCTGTGATTATATCAAACATACTTCAAGAAGTACTGTCTCTGAGGTCAATTTCGTTATAATTTTAACAATGGTAACATGTTAGAATAGCAGGACTTTGCAACCATTATGAATTAGAAAAGGAAGGGCTAATATTTTCGTGTGACAAATATCAGCAGAGACCTGCAATAAAGGTTTAAAAACTTACTACACCATACTTTTTTATCCATAATTTTTTATTATTCAAATTGTACCGAATTTAAATAAATACTGTTTTTGTCATTGATGTTTATTTGAGTTTAGCCGTGTATTCAACGGCTTTTGTAAGAGCAAAATGCCAACAAATAACTAAAAATGAAGAAAAGACGTAGGAAACAAAAAACGAAGACCTTCGATCTTTGTGATAGTGTAAAAATGGACCTTAGGAATGTTTTCTACGATTTACATAGTACTAAGACCCAATTTACCCTTACAAAATTGCAGGAAACTTTAAAACGCATAGAAATTTTGACTATAGATTAGAATCATTATCAAGATTAATAAAACATTTAGGATTTCATTACAAAAAGAACCACAGAAGGTTTTTGTGTGTGCTAGCGCAGATATTTTCTCAACGCTTTTATTTCTTAAAGAAGTATGTGGACAATTTTCAATTTTAGAACAGTGATATTTGTAGATAAAACGTGGATTTGTGGAAATGGCAGAATGTCTAAATCGGCTCATGATAATTTAACAAAATTAGTAAAAAAGAACACAAAAGTGCGGCTCGGGTAAAAGGTATATACATATTCCTCAAAATCAATAAGAAGGGATTTTCATGACAACATAGATCATGAATTATTCGACAAATGGTGTAAACCGAAACCAATGAAACAAGCTTTAGACTTTTTAAAAAAGTAGTAAGAGTGTAATTGTTTAGTTTCAAATTCAACTTAACATAAATAATTTATACAACAAACCTTAAAATAATTTTTAAGCGCATTTTTATCGTAAGTCAACCGATCTAATGAATTCGCTAAGCAACTAGATTGACTCAATATATGAAAGGATCACGCGGTTGTCCATTACAGAATATGTCTTAAAGTCTAAAGTTTATTATTAGAGGTATTTCAACTTTGTCGATTACCTTGAAAAATACAGGTAGACTAGTTAACTGCCAGTTAATTCGGAACCAGACTTACAGTTAAAAAAACTTTTGTGCAAGCGGCGGCACTTATCAACATCGTTAGATAATAGTCTCGTTCTCTCGCTTTCATTCATTACATGTAAACTGTAGTATTAAATAATAAAATGCTTATCTTCTCGTAATCTATAATTTCCAATTTTAATATAGGTTAGAATAAAGGCGGGTCTCATTTTCCGGCAAAAATTTAAATGGCAAGTTCAATTTTGCAACGCGACGTGAAACTAGAATAAATGTCATCGATCCTTGCCCCATAGGCGTTATTATGAGAAGGCAAAGGTACACACCTTTAGTGTTTTGTCTGGTTTAAGTAAGTAGATGGAATAGTTTCAAAATGGCATTTAAATCGGGCTTTATTACAACGAGTGTTGGTGATTTAGACATACATTTATATATTATCAGTTGCTAAGAGAAGAGATTTATTAGTCAATCTTTATAGTATCGTAGTATTCATGTCACGTGACGTAAGGCCTGCATTTTATCTGCCAAATTATAGTTATTGCTTGAGTATTTATTTCGCCGTTACGATTGATACTTATTGTTCCACTGCTCTCGAAATGGACTATTAATATACCCAACATTTATGCAACTGCCTGGGTCAATCGGAAACCTATGTCGTAGGTCATCCAAGGCCGCTTTATCTTAAAATAAATTATACAATCAATGCGATAACACGCTCCTATAAATTGTTGCTACCATTTTGCGGGTATATGTAAATAAATATAGCTTCAGATATACTGTACAACCAATGTATCATTAATTGAACAGCAGCGATATCACATGCAAAGATTTGCTAAGAAAAAGCACATGTTTTGTAACCTCGCTAGTTCATTAAAACAAGCCATAAAATGCAGAATTGACAACCTAATGAACGAAAATTACAGAACGAGTGTGATAAAGGGATGGGAAGAAAAACACAGCAATATTATATAGGAATCTTAACGATGGAGGTTTACCAGTGTACAACGTTGTCGATTTTTCAGTTGTTCGCTTTAAATACACCTTCGTGTTTTACTTATAATTACAATTTACCTACACGAAGTAGGTAAAGGTAAAATTTAATAAATGTTTTTATATATTATCTAACTACTTATATTTTATCTACTTGTAACGAGAAGGTAGAAGATTATAATACTTTATGTGTTGAAATTCTTCCGGTCAGTGTATATCATTTTTATCTACAGGAAGTGATTCGATTTTATAGTTCAGGAATATTTGCAATTGTTTTGGTTTAATCAGTATTATTAGGTAAGCATTATACAAAACGCATATCTCATTCATGACCAAATTTATTTAGTTTATTATTAAATAAAAAATTACAATTTTATTGATATATATATATATACACCAAAATATGTTGTCTTTGACCTTTATTTTTCTTATTACAAAGATATAAAATGCAATATTGTGATCCTGAGTTTATCAATTATAATGGATTTACGCCCAAATTATGAATGGACTAGTAACTTAACCATGAGGATCACTGCCTTGAAGACCATTGTTGAAAAAGTTGTATTCATGACAGCTATCAGTTAAAGTTAATAGCATATTAATATTTGTCGTCAAGGGTGCGTTTTACATACCAGTTCCAGCGAAGTTTTTTGGTAGAACGTTTAATAAAAGCCCTGCACTGTCTTTCGAAAAACACTGAGAACCATTTTAACTCTTAATTCATATTAGGGGTATTTTGAATATAAAACGTTAGTCTGTTAATCGTCATTGGAAAATCATGATTGAATGCTGAATTATACATACAATGTCAGTTATAGTTTTGAATGATGCCACCCATACCCGGGCAATAGAAAACTATTAAAAGTAGATACCCCTGCTTATGCAATATCAACAATTGCAGAAACTACACCATACAAGAGTTTTGTTCATATTTAGTAGTATTTTAGTTATCATAAGTTTCTAAAAATATATAAACATTGTTTATACTAATGTAAATTAATTTTTAACGAATTGACGTCGGTGCATTGTTAAAAATTGTGATTTTTTTTACAAAACCGTATTTTTACTCCATATCTGTATAGTCGGTATAATAAAACCGATAAATGTAATGACTACTTAGTAAAGAACGCGCCTGATATGAAAATATTTGTGTTCTACTTTGAAATACCTAACACAGGTTAAGTCATATTATGATAACACTCCTCTAATGATTTTTTTCTTTTTAGTTAAACATTTTTTATAAACAAATGTCAACATATAAACTCCATGTAGATCATACATCCATCCGAGCGCCTAAAAACGTTCAGCTCTTTACATGGTTTTATAACGGCTGACCATGTTTGCGTTCTAATGCATCTTATCTTTGCGCTAATTAATTTTGTAACATTTTTGTTTTAATATAATAATATATTAAATCCCGTTAAAAAAAACGAACCAAAACGAACCAAAATTGGACACTGGGCCTACTAAGTATATAATGAAATAAAATTCACAATTTTTAAATATTCAATTTATTACATTTCTCTCGAATGTTATAAAAATTTAATTAAAAACAACGCAAATGAAAACTACATATGTCATGTAAATTGACGTTGCATTTTTCACATTTTTTTGTCGAATTTTTCTTACAGACAGCACATTGCTTTTCGGAAACACCCTGTGCGATCATAATCGTCTGTTATCTAAAACCCTGCTGTTTATTTCCTTTGACGAATCCTGGCGGAGGAAGACTAAAATCTCCAGGAGTTCTATATTTTTGTAAGTAAACTCCTATACTGAATCTTGCGCTACGGGTAATATCTTTTTTTATTTTGACAATCCTCCTACTTGTTTGTCACATAAGCCTAACAGTATCACACGAACTGACCGTTAGGAGGACTCTGTTATCATTCCATGCAGTGGTGTCTGTTTTTTTTAAGTGCAAAAGTCATACGTCCCTGTCGCCTGTTTCTCTAAAAATTTTACTGGTGTTATTGTTCATTTTTGAATTCTGGTTGACATAATTGTACCAGCGTAACCATATCACATTTGCTGGAGACGGTTTAATAGTTTCGAAGAAGAAAAATAGCAGGTAGCATAAACTTTGAAGTACACATTTATTTTGATAACAAAATCATCACTATAGAAGCGCCAACACCCAAATCCATATTTGTACGCCTTTCTTGCTTTCCCTGGTATGGCTCAAATTGCATTAGATAACCTAGAAACTCGCATAAAGACCACATCTTATTGGTTTACCCTTAATAAATTGCTTGGCAGAATGCCTTCTAAAATATTGAACCATACTTTCGTCGATGCTGAGAACCTTTATTTTCTATATAACGCTTATTTAACATATCATATAATGGTCGTAATTTGGCAAATTTATATTGTCTGCACAATGTGTGTATTTTTTTATTTTTTTAAATCCGTCTCATGGCATTACTCACTGTAAGGTTTCTGTATAACACTCCTATAACATTCGGCACCATGGGATATCCAAGTAACTAGATAGTAAAAAATGACCATAAAACATTTTAAGCCGGGAACTGACATATCGAAGGAGGAGTCACTTTTAGACCTAGCATACTTTTTATTTTATTTAGCAATTATTTTTAAGAAATTCGCGCATCATAAAATATTTCAAAGTACTACCGGATCAGAGAGAGTAATATTTTTGGGCAAATTTGGAAAGGTTTTGTTGGAAGGAACAATATCAAGAGATTTATCCCAATTTCGCCTTTGTGGGATGCCTTGATTTTTTGATTTCTGAAAGTTGTATATTATCTTCGTCCTCTTCCATTTTCACGTGTTCACCAACTATTTAAGGTGGTTCATTTTCTCTTGAATGAATAGTGGCTATAGCCTGAACGCGCAATTGTGCCCCACTGAAATGATTTACGTATTCTTCCTCACCTTCGTCGCCAAAATTTCTCGTCCTTAAACATCGCAGCTATTTGCTCTGTAGTCAGATTTCTGAAAGAAAATTTCCGGTTTATGATTGTAGCAGGCCCGGTGTTCCATTATTGGAACGTTCTTTTTTACGACTGCGTAAAAGTTTTTCTTGTATATTTTAGCAAACCCCTATCATTTAGAAGATACTCACAATCAAATATTTGTCTTATTTTGAAAAACCCATACTTAGAAACAGGTAAAAAAATATTAATTTACCTTTGTTACACATAGCAGGGTAGTCCAAACAGGATTTACAAAAACACTCTGTGACCACTTTGGCACGTTGAACGCACTTATTGATACCTAAGGCGTATTACTAGGCTGCATAAAAACATTTAGAATACTAGACAATTTGCTTTTGTAATAAAATACAAAATTGTTTGATGTTGCATTTTTGGAACACTGGGAAATAATAGGTTAATATTTAACAGACTCTTACAACTTACAGCGTACTTTAACTAAATATCAAATTGCGATAGGTTAGGGGCTTAAATGTAATATGTTTTTAGCACAAGTTATTTTTAAAACTATATAAATTGGTATTTGTGGGTGTTAGTTACCCGAGAGTTGTCATTTTTATATTATATTAAGGATCTTTATAGAAAAAAAATGGTGTTTTGGCGTTATTTTAATTTCGGTCGCTGTACTCGATTATCTCTAGTTGCAAATAATAAAAGATGTTTTCAGGTCCAATTTGACTATTGTTTTAACCCAGTATTGCCCATTCACATTTATTTTTTCATATATTGAAGTTCCAAGATATTAATTGTATTCACATTTAAATACCTGTCTAACTTTTCAACAGAAAAGTCAAATCTTATTACAAATCTGGTCTTTGCACTTTTTCAGCAATCCTCTATTGTAACATTTCAGTTTCGACTTTTTTTATCTCATGCTATTTTTCTTTATTTTGTTAATGTCTTAAAGGAAATAAGCAAATTGTAATCAAATGGATTTACATGTATATATTTAAAACACTAAGCCAGAGTTTTTAGCAAGTTCCTGAGAGAGTTGTACTGCACCAATGTACATGATTTTTTTTTTTGAAATGATGCGTTTGGTTACAGATATATGTTTTTCTTCAATAACATTTCTGGATAATCTGGTGAATGCGCCCCATAGTCTTATAATTCCACTCGAAACTCATCGCGCCATCTAAGAAAAGGCAGAACAAGGTCTGCCGGGCCGGCTAGTTTGTTTTCTATCAGCAGAATGCCTAAACTACTTTCTGTTTTCATTCGCCCAAGATTTCTTGCGTGGATAAATAAATTCATAGTGCCTTTTGAAGAAATTGCAGAGATGTCGGGTCAATAAATACTTATAATCGCTTGTACATTGATTGAAATTTTATATAAGGAGTAATATGGCCTATATTCGGAACCCTGATACGGAAATCGTAAGTATATTTCATGTTGTTAGGATCATTACATTATTGATAGTAGTTGTATGACAAAATAAAGTCAAAGAGGCGCTTAAAATTTACGAATTTAGTACTATTGATTAGATATAGTTATTTCGCTTGAAAAATGCAATACTGCTCTTTGTTATACTTTTATATACCCATTTCTTAAATTATTTGGTGTATGTAGCGGCAATACTATGGCCGTATTCATTTGTGAAAACACTGAAAATGATGCCATGGAACGGTAAAAATACCTATTTGCCTCATTACGGAATAGGCAAGCATGACCCATTACTTTATTTTCGTACAATATACAATATTTTAACAGGTCGTCATTTTGTTTCGCCATATTGAATTCATACCAATATTTTACCGGTGTTTTTTTTGTATCAGACGTAATTTTTGTGGAAAATTAAATAAAATTAAAGTTAATCGAGTAAGTAGGCTTTGTAGCTATACTGGGAACAGACCGACCGACAGAAATGGAAAAAGATGAATATCTGTAAAAACCTGGAATGATGATTTTTTCATGATTAATGGTATTTCCTTATGCGGGAAGTAAAAACTCGCGCCGCCACTGGCATTCCTCAACAAATGGCCACGGGTGGGACATGGACCATCCCCACTTCTTGTTTTATTGTAAACATTGGTCGATAGAATGTGAAAATAGGGGAACCGTTGTGATCTCTACTTTAATTCTTACTCTGAGCGTTAACCAGGTTTGGAAACGGAATACAGTCTATATGTCGATGACTTCTTGCAAACACTGAGTGCTGCTTGAGTCAAAGACCTGCTGAAGATTTCCAATTAAATACTTATAAGGTTCAGAGCAGAAACTATTGTTACACTGTACAAGATGTATTTCCACACGTCAATGCATGGGACAAATTGTTATGGAAAACGCTATCAACAGTAATTTGTTTGTCATATTTTATTACTACAGTAAAAACTCAAACTTCATTATTACTTGATGAATCTACAACCCGTTAAAAGAAAATTGACATGTTTTGGTCTAATATATATTTTTTGTTACTTCCTCTCGTAGAATTACTATATATGCCGCAACGTTGCCGACTATTCCTGGATGTTGCAATGGTCGATCGCGGCCTCGTCCCACTTCACTGTGCTTTTTATGCTGTGTGGCGCACCGAAACCCGATTCACACAGCCTTAATTTTACGCGCGTTCGCTCATGTGTGCTATTTACGAGGGGAACCCTGCTAAAAGAATATAATAAACCTGCTTTTGTTTCGGCGAACGATAGTTTTATTTACTACACTTTCTTGACGTGAGAATTTTGTGGTAATGGAATTCAGTGTATTCAACAGTTTATTTTTCATTTTAATTTTAAGGACTTCTTCTTTTCCATGATATACAGGGGGGTTTTGTTAAATTATTGTTTTTCTCTTTACTTTTTTCTTCTTCAACCGTGTTCCTAAAAACTATTAAAATACATATCAAATTGCCAGATGTAAGTAGGAAAGGATAAAGCAAAAAGCGACCTTTTTTGCCGTATATTTACTTCCGATTCTATTATAATCGTTTCCCCATTTCATTCATTCGAAAGCCAACAAAATCCTCGTCGATTCAAGAAATCATGGTTCGTGGGATTAGACCGTGTCAAATTGGAATTACTATCCCACGTTTCACCTTTTATTGCACGAGGCATCTTCAAGGATCATAATTTCTTAATTGACCAAAGCTGTGAAAGCTTCCGTTCTATTATCTCGTTAATTCATTTGATTTTTTAACTTAATCCTGTATCAACAATCCTTATTTTTCTGAGAAATATCTTAATTTATTTGTGCACACATTGTATTGTTTTGATATGGGAATTGACGTTTTTTTACACAATTTAGCAACAGCGCATTTGCTGTCCTCTTTATTTGAAGAGATACGACAATAAGTGCAAAAATGTACTTACGACCAGTTTTATAGGTTTGAGTCATTTCAAAGTTACATTTAAACTGAAGATTTTCTGTAAAATACGTTTTTAAGGTTATTGTTAACCGCAATCTTAAGTTTAAACTCCAACTGGTGTATTGGTTCAGTTTGAACTCCAAACTAAAGATTTTGACTTGCACGAGAGCCGAAGTATCGTAAATAAACGGTCCTTTTCTTTAATCTTACCTCACTTTTTCAAAACAAATTTGATTTGATTTTAAATTGGGTGTAATAGTGTTGACTATTTAATTTAGCTATAACATGGAATAAATATTTGACGTTTTTGAAGACTTAACTGTTGAAGATGATAGACTAGAAGTAATTAATATTGTTGGGCCCAAAGGGAACCTTGAGTTTTTCATATCAGGATTGTTAAGTTAGGAAGTTCTCTTTTTTATTCGTTGGTTTTGGTATTTTAGATGCATATTGAAGATAGCTGGAAATAATATACCCAGAAGGTAGACGAGTAAAACTCATTTAAAATGCCAGGAAGGATTAATCCTGAGTTTAAACTTCAGTTTAAACTACAATTTAAACCTAAGTTTAAACACAAGCTATAAAACTGGCCGTTAACAATACGAAATAAAATTCTTAACATAGCATAGAGAGCGAATTAGGGGGAGTGTTGTTCTTGCCTTAACTCTTCAATCAGGAAAATGATATTTTTTTTATATCCAGCTATATGTCAAAAAACTATTAAGTTGTCATCAGTTTTTCATTACTAAGTCTGGTAAACCCAACAGATAGGATTCAGTGCAACAGAGACCACATTTAAGATTTACACCCTAGTGTCAATTTACCAGCAAATTGTCCCTTTTTTAGTTTTGCAACATAACTATGATAAACAATTATGCTTATCTCCAAACTGACTTACTAGAAACACCACAAACTTGATATTAACTTGAACGGTTATAAAATAGATTATTAGTGATTAGTCTTAAACCTGAACATTCTTGTAGTCAGTGATTATTATGATTACATGAAGCTCAACATATATTGCGGCCTGCAGAGTTGACAACCTAACATAATTAATAAATTCCATTTGTTCCGTTTTAAGACATAACTTTGTTTTGCGTTTTAATTTCCAATAGTCTGTAATACGTATTAAAACCAAGAAGTCCTTAATCACGCTACTGGCAACACCACACCAAATCTTGCGCTACATGCAATCCATATAAACAATAATTAAAAATTAAATTAAAAAAAATTTAAATTTTGGTTTGTGGAAAAAGAGTAATTAAGGATACATACATAACATGTATTTGATGAAGCGATTTGTCGAGCAAAATAAATAGACGCAAACTATTAGTTTACTACAGTAATGGCGCAATATGTTAATATAGGTTGGTTACAAATGAAGCAACGCCAGCATTAGCGACACTGACGGAAAAATACATGTATGTAATTGGTTTATTATACGTGTCCACTCTTATTGTTAACGCGTGCTTCGCATCAAAATAGTTAAAAACCATTGTATTGTCTAAAATATTTTATTGTAATTTTGTTCTCTTTAAATAGATCTTAAGCAATCTAACAGATGGAACAAAACTTGCATTTATAAACTTCTCACGCATTTGCGTGCTTGTATTGTCATTCTGTTAGCAACGTTGCTTGAGCAACAGACCAAATAAATGTTAAGAAAATTTCTGTATTAATAACGTTGTGCTTACGAAGTGACGCAATGCCAAGCTTAAATATTTCATTAACATTAAACAGGTTTAGCACTGTGTAAATGGCACAGATTAATTCGATTTTTGTAACACAGATTGACAAGAGGTTGTTTTTAGTAAAAACATCTGCTATATTCAGTTCTTATTTAATGAAAGAATAAAGCTTTTAAAGAAGTTTTACAATGATAATTGAATCAGGGATTCCCTTTCTATATGTTTTTGCACAAAGGAAACGGGATTTGGTTCCTTAGGAAACTCTGTCAGTTATTAATTATTTGGTTCGCGATTTGTGACCAAAAATTATTTACAATCGGAAACAGAGAATCTGACTCAAGCTTTAAGAGGGAATCGTGGAGGAAATGGATATTGCACTGAAGATATTAGAAATCCACGAAATGAAACTAATAAGGAATTACGGATAGGAAGTGAAGTTCTTTCATTTATTCACCATTACTTCCCCCGTCCGACAATACGTATGATTTTAAACACACACAAGAAAATTGGCCAAAGTTTGCGATCGCCAAAGGACATTAATCCTTATCAAAGGGAAGGAGGATATGCAATTCCTTGCTCCTGTGGGTATGTCTATATTGGTGATACTCGACGATCCATAGCCACTAGGGTTAATGAACATAGATATGTCAAAAATATAAAAGGAACCAAAGTTCTTGGATGTGATTCAGGACTCTATAAACGGAAAATTATCTATTGAAATGTATAAGCATTCTAACAATTTTAATAGAGATACGGACTTCATTCTATATCTTACATGAAAACCGATCGTTACACAGGTCTCTCCGAGCTCATTCAGTGTTCCGATCCCGTCAAGTAAACTGAAACTGAAGATGCCTTGTGCAATGGTAGGCGAAACGTCGTAAATGGTTTGACCAATTTGGATAAATTTTTAAGATACTCGATCATGCGGTGTTAAGTGCCATGGCAAGCATATTTAAAAAAAACCCGGGAAAAAGTCAAGACAAAGATATTGCCTTGACTTTTGATATTGTTGAATTGCAAGAAACTAAGAAAATAATTGAGAAAAGTTTGAAGTACGCGCCCTATGAAATCAGTTTTGTTATCATGTTAAGCCAGGTGTGAGGGGAGATTCAAAAAATTTCGTGTTGAATATGGTTTAGGAGTTTTTAGATTGAAGAGGTTGAACTATTATACATTATGTCTCCGTCGGTCTCAATATATGCCCAAGAACTCAATATTATTGAGTTGGATATTTTAAAAAGAGGATATACCATTGTTCTTAGGGTGTTGGAAGTAGTATGTTTCCTACAACAAAAAATCATCAAAAATGGCTGAAGTCCCGCATAGTGTATCCAAGAATCTGTTCTTGGACTCATTTTATTCCTGAAATATATTAATGATACATCTAGCTGCATATCTAATAACACTACTGAGATTATACTCAAGCACCTTACATTGCTTAGAGGGTCTAACTGGCCTGGAAAGTGGAATTGGGGCCACTCATTTACATGTATCCAACATACTCAGCGTTAAAAACGCACCACACCTTAGATTGCGGCACCGGGATGAAAGATGTGAACCTGAACCTGGGGCAGACCTGGGAGGGTCTTCCAAATTATCTAATAGCCAGATTATGTAAGAACAACATGATTAAGAATCTTAAAGGTGTTGTGTGTCAGAGTGTCCTTTTACTATGCATATATTAATTCCCATCTTAATTATGCCCCCATATATTGAGGCCACATAGCACACTTTAAAGACGTGCAGTCGATATTTGAAAAACAGGAATCCTCTACACACTCAGTGAGTTTTTATGTAGCAACTGTAGTTTTACTATTGTTCTTAAGATAATTTATTTTTTAATTAAGATATCTTCTACACCAGGTATTTTTAGGTACCAAGCTGTTCTTATTTTATCTTTTACGCGGTAAAGGGTCAGATCTAAGAAGTTTATTTGATTATCTTTCTTATTTGAACTTATCTAAAGTGTACTCGGATTTTTCTTTAAAGATAGCTAGCAAATAATCATCTACGTACCTATAGAAAAAGGGCAAGTCAAAGTTCAAGTTATGAATGACTGTTTTTTCGAGATCTTCAAGTACAAGTTGAGCTATGACACTCGATATAGGCGCTCCCATTGCGCAACCCTCGATTTGCTTATAATACTTATCGTTAAATAAGAAATATAATATAATTTAATGGAAAGCAATCCAGCCAGCAACAAATATGTATCGAAGTGCCTTAAGGATCCGACCTGGGCCTTTTCCTTTCTGTTATTTATGTCAGTGCTTCCCAGCAGATGTTGACGTCGACCGAAACGCATTATTAGCTGGATAAAAACACAGCTAACGCTTTACATATGGCGGAGGGACCGGAAGGTTCGTATTTAATTATTGAAAATGAAGAAATAATTATTGATACTGATCTGCAATGGCATAGTCATATTGCTGATCTTTACCAAAGATTGAGTAAACACATTTTTTTGATAAAACACATAAGCAGATCTTGTTCATGGTAAGATTTTGTTGAGTATTTACTTCGAATATCTTTCATTCTATCTTGCATTACGGTACGATTGTATGGGGTGGATCTCCGGTTGCAGATAAAGCTTTTAAAGCTTAGAAGAGAGCAAATTAGGCGACCGATGGTGTTTTGATCTCTTGTCTGCCTTTGTTTTTTAAGTAACGTGTTATGCCACTTGTATGTATCTATATGAAGCAGACGCTGCTCCAAATTCATAGACAGTGTCTAGTAAGTAACATTCCTCTTTATTCGTCCAATGATAATTAGGTAGAGTACAAGATCTACAAATACTTTATTGCTTAATAGACATCGACTCACTAATTCTTCCCGTAATCCAAAACTTTACAACTTGTCATCAATGTCGTCAGGTCACTATCTCAATCTGGGTTTAAGTCTAATTGCAGAATTGTTTTTTATTTGACTAAGGATTATTTAGAGGTGCCACCACTGAATCTGACCTAATGTTTACATCTAATTTAGTGTAATTGCATATCTGTATTTCTATTACTTGTTATATTTTACATTAAGATATAAGTTCTCTTTTTTACTAAGTTTTAGCTTTTATCTTAGAATTTCTTTACGGTACCTGCAGTGTAAAGATAAGAAATAAAAGTGTATTCCTTCCTTTTTACGTAAATTTGGTTTTTAAATAGCACAGCCAAGCGCAATAAACTATTTACGTCAAAGTGCGGTTAATATATAGGAAGATTCCGTATAGTGGTAAACATATTCTTGACAACATAACAGGAACCAATTTCACTGGCAATCGACGACTTAGGTAACAAGAAACGTATAAAAACTAGTTTCGGTGGCAGCTTGATTCCTCGTCGCTTTTGGGAAGCGAC
Organism: Kuschelorhynchus macadamiae; assembly: GCA_030620095.1. Lineage (NCBI taxonomy): Eukaryota > Metazoa > Arthropoda > Insecta > Coleoptera > Curculionidae > Kuschelorhynchus > Kuschelorhynchus macadamiae. The sequence goes on along the minus strand of JAUTXW010000292.1, from coordinate 535,657 downwards.
GACCACCGCGTGCTACACTAACAACCATACTGAAAAAAAACCTGACACGGGCTATTGTAGTCTACTTCCTGGACCGTGTCGAGAATCCGGCAATTACGATGTAATAACGGGCAACGGACTGTTTTCGAGTTTTAACCGAGAACAGTCACGGATTTGGGAGCGGTGTTCGAGGAAATAACGACGGTATGCGTCGTTCGTTAATATTATTCTTTTTGTATTTATTAATGTTTTATGGTAACGCTCTTGGGCTTTTAACGTTAACAAGTAATGTCACTTGAGTAAGACAAAGGATTTTATTGATTTGCTTGTTATTAACTGTAGGGGATTTTGAAATGTGCGCGATAAACATGGGGGTTGTGCAGGGCCGTAGCCAGAAGTCTAAGTTACGATGGGCGAAATATTTTTTAGCCTATACTGTTCTACTAAATATCCTATACCACCAAAATTTTATAGTATTTTTTTTAAATAACGTTAAATTAAGTTAATTACACAAGCGGATTTTAAGGATGGGCTGAGAGCCTTTAGACACGCATAAAAAAAAATGAAAAACTTGTTTAATATAATTAAAAATGTTATAAGTTACACTTAATGCCTATATCCTCTTACAAACTTATTATGAAATAAGATAGTTTGTAACATTAAAATAGTTGCAAACATCTAGATCTATATTAGAAGTATCATCATAATCCTTAAAATATATGCATTGGTCATTGGGAATCGCTGCATTAACCTAGAAATATTACATTCACAAATTGCAGTACTGCGGTCAAATACCGCAAGTCTTGATGAAAGTTCATAGGTATCTTTTTATAAGAAGTTTAGTGTCGTGCTCTAGTTTTCAAAATCTATTAATTTTTAGGTATCATAAAGGTATATAGTCCATTTTTTTAATACGGTCATCGCAGTTTAAAAAAGTATATTATAGTATTAATCTCGTTATTAATACTTCAAAAAATTTTTTTATCGTATATATCAAATTAAACTAAATAATAATAATTGACTATTAAACTTATATTCAAATAGCAACTGATATGCTTCAATAATGTTTCAATTCATTTTGTAATTTGAAATAAATCTTTAGCATATTATGGTACAAACGAATGAATAAACCCCCAAAGGTCGTAGTCAAAAGCGTTAAGGTCTGAACTCCTCGGTGACCACCTAACAGATTTAAGAAAAGTAAAATTGGTAAATCAGTAACATTTGCTTAGCCCCCTTCAAACTTGAATCTACAGACGTTCGTGATTATTAATCTTATTAAGAAAAAATGTTCGGCTTCAATTATTCAGATTTAGGAAATTTTATTAATTTACAAGTGTTCCCCCAGATGAAGTGATTTTCTAGGTCTGGCAGAATAAATTTGAGATCGCCTCTCTCTCTCTGCATAGGTTCTTGAGGTGGTGTAGTATATTTACATTCCTTTGGATATAGTTATAGTTAACTATGGGGAACGTGTCGTACTCCTTATAATGAAAATTCTTGATTGAGATACAAATGGTTAATTTTCTTACCATTTTTGATGTACGTGTTTCGAAGGCAGATATCTTTGAAGACCGAAGTAAAACTATAGATTATTATATTATATTTTATATCATGTACCATCATAAGCTAACATAGCTCTAAAGTAAACCAAACAAGAATATATTCATTCATTTAGTTGATTTATCCCTTTAAGTCGTTTAATTTTCATAAGTTCTTTGAAGAAGCTCCACAAAGTTCAATGTTAGCAACTGCTATCTATCCATAACATCCACCTTAAATTACAGTTTTCCAAGCCTGTCGCTAACCGAAGTGGGGAAATTAACTAAAAGTAACGATCTCATCTAAACTTCTAAATTAGCTTCCAACACGAGTTATGCAAATGAATGATTAAATAACTCATTCTAGAGGTTCGTTTACTTTAATTGGCATGTCAGTTTTCCACCAGCAAAAACTTTTCTTAAAGTACCTTTTTTTACTATCTTTTATTCCCATTGCGCAAGTCATACACAACCCAGGATACCAGTACCATATCTGCGGCAGTTTCTTTTTCAACCGTTAAGATATATGACAATCAGTTGATTTGTTTGATTTAATAATCCACGTATAAATTGCCACTGATTCTGCTCAAACGATGTAAATTCTATTATCATCTTTCTAGATATATAACTTAAAAAAATAGTTGCCCCCATAATAATTTTTAAATGTCATTTCGATAAACCGTGTAGCCTGGTATGAAGTAAGATCCAGTATCAATGCCATTGATTTCAGATTGTCAGCGTTGGGTGAACTTCATTCAAAACGATTGAAGAATAGGGAATCGGAACAAGAAGCTTTTCGATACTTTCAAGAACATTCCAATAAATTTCTTCATTACCCTTACCAGTAGCGCCTCTTCCATAGGGTCATTTGGTCAATGACCCCCCAAAAATATTTCAGAAAATAAATTATTCGTTTGACCGTCCCTCCTAATAGTTGTAATAAAACGCGAACCTTGGGAAAAGCTAAATACGCTACACTATTAGCCGCGCGCGGCGGTTCGAATGGTCTCGTTGCGTTCCTTAGGCATAATAAAATGCGCTATACTAAGCTGGGCTAGGCAGTCCGAATTGTCCTGATTACCTTAAAGCTTGACGAAAGTACCCGAAGATTTCACAGCTACCGTGCGGCAGCCGAACGTGATAGCAAATGGAATATGAAATCGCGATTTGGGTCATCAGCCGGTCTCTTCTCATAATTCGATCGATCGGTGGCTGCATCACGTCAGCATGCGGAAGTTCAATTGTTCAGAGGTCGCGCAGTCGATATTCTAACTCGATATTGTTTCGGGCGTTTTTAATCGATGAAAATTGATTTATATATGTACTGTTTTTTGTAATATATATTTTTTTATTTTTATGATCCATGTGTGAGTTGGAAATATGCAGGAAATAAAATGTTGGTAGTGACTAGTGCAAAAAAATATACAAATAAAAAGTGCTTACGAATTTTGGAAAAATAACCAATTTCAGGGTGGTTTATGTTTGAGTTGTGAATGTAGATGAAATAAAGTGTCGGTCGTGCAAAAAATTAAACAACTAAAGCTAACGAACTTAATTTTGAGAAAATAACCGAATTCAGGGTAAGTGGTCGCAATTTGCCAGAGCTTAATATACGGCAAACTAGTAAAGACAAAAATAAAGAGGTTGATCGAAACTTTTGCAAAAGTATGTACGATTTAGCTAACTGGATATGTGGTTCTGAAGTCTCTAACTCATTTTATTGTTATGTTTGTTTGTTGTTTTCTAAGGACTCGTCGGACTCATTATGGTGCAAAACCGGTGTTAAAGACTTAAAACACTTAAAAGAAAAATAAAAAACATGCGTTTTCTGCAGATCACATGAAATGTTTGGTGAACTATGCTACGGTCGGAAGTGTTGATATTCGCACTCAGCTAGACACAGCTTAGAGATTTTAATGAAAATGTATCCAAAAATTGTTATATTTGAAACAAAATTATAGATTGTATAAAATTTTACGGGGCATTCGAGCTGGCACTACTTGGCCATGATGAAACGGCTTTGTCTGAAAGTCCAGGGGTTTTTGAGGGCTTATAAATTTTGTTGAGGAGTTGGGCCAAGATAGACCATCCGCTTTAGCAATGTTAAGTATCGAGAAATCGTTTATAAAAGGAATGTGCGTGCAATTTTAAGCACACGAAAGTATTCAGCATTTTTCCAATTCTAAAGAACGAAGAGTAGACATGAACTTCAAGAGAATTTAAAGCTCAATTTAAACATAAGATATTTATTTTTATTTTAGGTATGCCTATTTTTAAATTTGTTATTGACCTCCCGATATAATTCACCACGAGCCGCCACTGACCCTCATCCCAAAGAATTTTTAAACGGGTGCTGCAAAATTACCTAATGACACTTATTTTCATAACATTCCTTGAATCCTTGCATAACTGCTTTTGTTTGTAATTTAGTCATATATTTCAAAATGTTGTTTTGAATGATAAAAAAATAAAACAAAACGCATGCCGCAGTGAATTATCGGTAGCTAAAAATATCAACTCGTTTAACGCACATTTGAAAATTGGGTCAGGCTGATAATGCGGTTTTATTAAGACCACAACACGAATACGAATTGAAGCGTTTTAAGAGAAAATAGCGATACTCCCACTTGATTGCTTCAAACTTTACACAAACATTGCCGAAACGCATCATCTGCAGGAATTAATAGCGCGAACCCAGACTGTATTTTATATAGGCCGATCAAGATTATCGCCCGTTTTGCTGAAAGTGTTTACATAAACGAAATGTTATCAATAATGTCTTTGATTATATTTCAAATAACGAATTTAAAATATACTGAAATTATTTATGTATGTAACGAACGAACGTTACTTATGTGACATTTACAAACCGTGCATCGAAATTTAGGTCAAGTACTTATTACGGAATAGAAAATTTATTGATTTAGGAAACTGCGTATACTTCTTCTCTGGGGACTGTATATTTTTTTTAACAAGATACCGTTTCATTTTACTTTTTATACTGTGTCTGACTATAAACCTTAATTTGATTCATCTGAAGTTTTTTCAACAGTTGTTGAAACTTGGGGTATGTTGGTTTGGTCATCCTGAACATCATGATACATTAGAAGAATGGATGGTAACCTATCAAAAATTTCGTTAACCGTTCTATCTCTGTACATGTATACTTCTAGTTTATATACATTTCATTACTTTTAAAGTCAGTCTTGTGTTATCGTCATCGATATCCTCAAATTTCGCTGCCCAAGATGTTTGAGTAATGCGTTTCGGAGAATGCTGACTAGCAGGTCGAGAGAGGAGAGAAATCGAATGGGAGCGCAAGCACGGGGACTCGGCGTTTAGATTTATTGAAGAACGTTTGTTTTCTTTTGTTTATAAATTGTTAATTTGCCTAGTTGTTTAATTTTTTTGTAATAAACTCTTTATTTAAATATTTCGCGTTTCGTGTTTTAATTTAAGTTGACAACACTTCAGTCTTTTATTTGAAAATAAATTAGGATGTCATTAAGTTTTGTAATTGCCTGAAACTACATCCTATACATTCCGTGACAACGAATTTCGTGTCTTATCTTACGCAAAAGAAAAAGATAATTTTAGCGGACGTAACACGGGTTACATCACAAAAATATCTTTTAGATATAGTTATTTACATACTTACTCTAAGGCAGAAACCGTTTATGTCTTTTAACTGATCTTATCAAATCCGTTGATCAGAACCGTTGCTTAAACTGAGTTACAGACAGGCAACCCAATGCCCACGTATTCAGTTAATAGACTTGAAAGTAACAATTGCGTTTGCATTATATTTTATTTGTATGAAAATAGGAGAATTTGGAAACGCGTTTACGCAAGCGATTGTTGCAAACAAAGGGTTCGGGTTTAAATCATTTTCTTGAATTTCCGTTTTTGCTCATATAATCCTCGAATCAAAAACTCATTATTAATATGTTTATAATAGTTAAAAGAGCAGTTTGTTTGGTTTTGTTGCCGCTAATTTTTTACAGTAATGAATTTATTTTTATAAAAAGTACGTCAATCAATAGCTCTAGTCTGTATATATATATTTTTTATATTCGCTAACTATATCGCTTTCGAGAAAGTGCTTATGATGAACTAAAAGAGCAATCAAAATAAATCACAAACCTATTTTGTGATTCTCTCTTCTCATGCATGTAAAGTAGTGTCGATTTGCTTGAAACCGATTGTTAGGATATATATACGCATATATATATATATATATATATATATATATATATATATATATATATATATATATATATATGTGTGTGTATATATATATATATATATATATATATATATATATATATATATATATATATATATATATGACGACGGCGACGTCAGATTAAAAAAATTTTTGATAATAACATCAAGCCGTAAAAGTTCTATGAGGAATAAATGTATGTACTCAAAAACGATTTTTTATATTACTTTCGAAACTAAACCTGACAACAATGAATAGAATAAGAAAACTAAATTAAACGTAATAATCTCTGGATAAACGGCGCTGTTTACACTTATTACTAATCTACTTGTCTATAGAAGTTTTGAAAAAGCCGATCAAAAACTATCACAAAACAATCGAAATAGAAATAGAAACATTCAAGAGTATTTTGCCCAAATTCCTACATCTTCTACACGATTGGCAAGCAGAAAGCTGAACATTTATAACTAAAATGTAGATATCAAAATAAATTTAACAAAAAAAATTATGCTACAATTCTAAATGCCGGCTGTTTTTGGCAATGCACTTTGGACACTTCTTTAATTTCGACTGGTAATGCGGTGAAGAGTGTTCCGATTAATATTTGATAGTTCATCTCGCACACGTTCAAATATTTGTACATTTTCAGGGGGATCGAATTCATATATTTCATTTTTTAACAAATCCCCATAACTGAAAGTCTAAGGGAGTAATGTCTGGAGACCTGGCGGGCCACCGCACAGGACCGCTGTTGGATATAACTCTCACCAAATTTTCTGATAGAAATGTTTGCACCTCAGAATTGTGAGCGGGACAAACTCAAGTTGTGGAACAACTTCTCTAATTGCCGGAACTATTTCTGTTTGCAACCTTGCAAGATATCTTTGCCCGTTTAGAGTCTGCTCGTAAATGAAAGGCCCAATTAATCGATTTGCTAGAAAAAGTAACGCAAGAATTGTTTAATGAAAAAATCATGCTAATATAAGTAGGTATTGGTTTTTTATCATAAATTTCACAGCACATGTTAAAACCAAATCGTATTTGTAGCCTTCGTTGTTCCCGTAATTGAGGATTTTCTACAGCCCATAAAACATGGGGTTTTCTTGGCATTTGTTTCGATACCAATGACAAAATCGCAGTCTTCTCTCAAAATCAACTTCATTTAGCCCTTGTACAAGCTCGGGTTTGTAAAGACTGTAACGGGCTGCTTTCAAAACGTCATGTATGGTTGACTTCGGAATGTTAATTTCCTCTGCTTGCAACTCGTGTAGAAGATGTAGGATTTTCGGCAAAATCTTGTTGAATGTTTCTATTTCGATTTTCATTATTTTTTTAATACTTCTTTGGTCTAGGTTTTACAAAACTTCCATATGCAAGTAGATTTGAAATAAGTGAGGAGAACATTTTTCACCCAGGATGACGTCTTTCCGGAAAATTTTCAAAATAATCGTTGGCGGTAGTCTCCGCATTTCTTTGATTTTTAATGTAAGTTAGCATAAGCATGTCCAACTTTTCTACTAAATTTTCTGGCATTTCGCTGAATACTTTGCAATTTTTGACACTAGTTCAAAAATGTGAGTTAAATGAAAATATTGTTTAGTACCATAGCAACAGCAAATATGCTTCGCTGTCATCTTCGCAGGCATGGACAACTCGAACAAAACACGATATTTGTCGCTTTTTCACATAAAAACAACTTTTTTTAATAGATGTCACATCATTTAAAAAAAAACAAAGTTGTGTTTAAATTTGTTAAAAAACAAAATGGCCGCCATAAGAAAAAAAAAGTTGATGATGGTCTCTCAAAAGAGAAACGTCGAAATCAAAATCAAAATGCAGGGATGCATTGCCCTTAAAAAGTTATCTAAATAATGTTTTTACAGATTTTGAAAACATGAAATCAAAAAAATAACAACACTTCTTCGAAACTCCAAACTTTTAGTTTTTTCAAAATATCTAGATAGAGCAGTCATCAAACCGACATTGAATTTACAATTGAATGGCCTACAAGTTTCCCAATTGACCATCTTTCTATCCCTTATTGTTTCCAAGATCTCAATACATTCCCTACCAATTTCGGACACACTGTATAAATCGATCCTTATGCTCGCTATTCGCACAATGCCACATGTGTGGCGCCGGAATTATTTGAACACACTTTTCGTAAATGCGTTGGTTTTTGTTTAATCTGAACAGACTAAATAAACCATTTGCTGTGCGTATTATTCCGCACGCATTTGGAAATCATCCAGAGCACAACAATCGAGTTAATGCATTTATTCTCAAGGCCGTCAATTCGTATGTTCCACGCGTTTATTGCGGATAACCTTGTAATCCCGCCTCGGAAGTCTCGAGAGAGCTTACACAAGGTTCAATCGACCATATTTACAAGTTTTATCTTTAAATTGACTCGCTTATTGATATTTATTTCAGTTGCTTTTAGTAACGTTTATATCCCGGGTTGAATGCATAATTTCATATCGATGGAATATTTGTATGCTCACGCCCATCGTAAACTAGAAACAATCAACCTGTCTCCAATACTGGCGAGTCCTTTCCACGAGTAAATTGTTATTCTCGTCGCACAGCCTGCACCTATTAACACATTTACATTTAACTATTTAAAACACTCTCGATTTTTGTTGATCTTAGGTATTTGTATTTCAATAATAAAAGACCTGATTCCGAGCAAACATAGACGACCTAAATGCTCGCTGCACCGTGATAGAAGTGCACCCAGAACTAAACCAGAAAAAGGTCTTGTTATGCGGTTTTTAACATATGCCCACATTGAACGAAAATATTGTATTCTGTTGATATAAAATTGATGCAGGTTGAAAAACCAGGTAATGAAATTCTAAGAACTCTTTATAGAATGACATGAATTAATACATTAGAATTTAATTAAAAGCAACTAGAAACAAAAACAAAATGACTATTTTAAATTAGCCAAAGCATAATCTAAGCTTACAAAGCCAATTATAGATACTATATGAACTACACAGAACGACATATTAGTTCCAATAACTACTTGCGATTTCCGCCTTGCTGCCAAGTTTACCGTGTTTCTGTTTAAAAGAATTTTTGTTAATTAGAAGCAAGAATGCTCAGTGTGTAGGGAAGTAACTGTATAGCTCGATCAAGTATTTTTGAATGGGTCAAACAATTTATTAACGCTCGCCCGAACTCAAGCAAAAAGGCTTCGTAGCTTGCTCTGTTTTGCTACGTTTAGATTTCTGGATCGAATAGTGACTGAGAGAATGGCGTCATTCCGGATCACCTAAACCACAAAAAGTTTAAAGCTGCTTCATCAGCAGGTAAGCTCGTGTTAACAGTATTCTGGAATAGGAAAGGAGTAGTTTTTAAAGATTATCTGATAAGAGGTACTACAGTCCATAGTCCTTCATATTGCTACGTATTACAAGAAAAACTGAAGCCAGCAATAAGAACAAAACGTGAGAATTCTTGCTAAGAGATGTTTTGTTGCAACATAACAAAGCTCGGCCACATTGATCTAAAGAAACAATTAGAGTTATCAAAAGATTTGGTTCCAAGCGATTATCGCATCTTTGGCATACTTAAAAGAGATCTAGGTGGCCTGAATTTGGAGACGATGATAGTGTAAAAGAGTGGTGCAGAATTGGCTCGGCTGCAACCAAAAGAATTTTTTTCCAAAGGAATAGAAGCTTTCGGATTAGACCCTTGGTGAAATTCAAATTCATGGACGCGTATTATTAATATCTAAATATCTGGCCCAAGGTTAAAACCCTGGAGCACTCATGATGTTAGTGTTTAATTTTGTGATTTGTAGCCTCTTATTTCAACAAATGCTACCCTAAGTATGAAAGTAACAGGAAAATAAACTTTTTATCTATTTCGAAATCTTGAAATGACTATGATTTTCTCCCTATCGTATGTTTTTACCATCTATATATTATCTTATAAACTATTAATTCGAAAATCTTTGAAAAAGCTGAGATACTTAAGTCAGAAGCATAAATTGAGTATGCTAGAATGATCGCAGGTTGGAGGGGTAGAGGCCAGGGTAAAAATAATTCCTTTAAGTTACAGAATTTGATTTTCTGCAATGACTTCTTAATTTCGCATATTTTCAAAATATATTTCTTCTACTTTTGTACGCTTTAAAATGTATTTTTTACTTAATTTTTCAATGCGACCACTCAAAAGTGACTTAATGCCACTGTGCCTTAGTCAGGCAATAAGAATCATTTGTTAATTTACATATATCAACCTGGTGTGTTGGTATGTTACTTAATATCTAACATCCCACATAATTTCGAAACAACAAATGCATAAAATATGGTTAAGAACTAATCAGATATTGTCGACAATAGTGGTTTAGTCCAACAGTTTTACACTCCACCAGCAACCAACGTTGTTTAAATTTTTAACTGCTAAGAACACGTGCAGTATAGTTACTAGCAAATCATATAAACCTTTGCACCGAATAGTCAGAAAACTCGGTATGCTCGTCGACAAGCAAGCGCTAGCAAAATGAAAGTTTAAATATTACGTTACAATAAGGCATTTCGAAACTTTTTGATTTCACTTCTTTTCTGGGTTTGTTTGACTACCTACCGTACGGTTTCACTTCTCGCATACAAAAAAGTGGAGTAAAACTGCCGAAATTTGTTTAAGAAATTACAAAATATGACTAACACGAATTATTTTTATCGATTCGATTAAATAAAATAAGTTTTAAAATCTATATGTTTTTCTTCTAAAATAAATCTGATAAAATAAAATTATCTGTTACTTAAATCTGTAAAAAGTTTCCATAAAATAATACGCCAACGCTTTGCACTGTTATAAACAGGTAAACGAAAATTTTGAATCGACGATTTTTTGTATTTTTAGAATAGGTTCCAGCAAATAACAATGTGCTAAATGTTGTAACTACTGTTATGGCGTATTGTAGGCAGTAAATATTATATAAACATAATTTTAAAATTGGCAATATTATTGTGTAGTTAGAGGAAGCATTAGGTTTTGAAGTTAATTAAAGTGGCTAGTAACCCTGCAAACGTCTTAGTATTATCGACAAGAGTGAAGTTCAGATTAGTTCAGGAGCAGCTTTCTCTGGCCTTGAAACGAGTCGGTTGCGTAACACAAAGACTGTCGTGCCATTGAGAGGTCTATTAATAGCGAAATACACGGGCCCCAGAATGTTCATTTCGCGGAACTCGACGATTGGGCCCTGTTTTATTGACTTCGTCGGCCGACTCTATGCTTAGGCGATGATCTTGAAACATTTCTTTGTCCTTAGCTCTTTTATTTCTAAAATTATCACTAGTTCAAGAACGCGAAGGTTTTTGTAATAAGAAATTTGGTGTTAATAAGCTGTAGATTCAACAGAATTTCTGAAAACTTTGATGGCTATATCACCGGCGGTGGACAAATTAATTAGTTAATTAATGTAAAACACAACTGCAATACGCCATTCCGCAGAAATTATGTATTACCCTATGTCACAAAAATTCTGTACTATACCTTGCTTCGATACTGTGCGAGCCACCAATTTTATTTTATTGCGTCTTTGATCTCAAATTCTCAGGATTTTTAGATTATTTGACGGATATTATTAATTTAACTGATATTGTATTGAAAATACACTTGTCGAGAAATCAACATTTGTTTTAAATTATCTACCCTTACAAGAAGTAATAAGCGTAATATAACTTTAACGATGATTCCCTCGCGCTTAATACCTTAACCTAACTTAATAAATTTCCCTTCAACTTAAAGAATAAATACCTGGGCGCCCAACTTCATATATCGATATGGAGATGTTTTCTTACCACCATGTTATCAGATATATCTAACCATTCTGCCTATGTTGGCGCCCAGTTTCAAATGACCTAAACACAAGACTCTTTTGGCGTCGTGAAAAAACAAAAAATCACATACAACTTATGAATTTCAAATGATAAATAAAAATAAAATAAGTTCTTTCTCAAGATACCGGAGCAACGGTGGGCAGCTATTCAAAGAACGAAAACAAGCGCAATAGATTTAAATTTCAGCGGAAGTTAAAGCGAATTCCAATCAGTTGATTTAATTCCATAGAAACAATACATTTTTGCGGTTGAGATCAATCGAAACTCACGAATTCTCACATTTATATATCGAATGAATAATTACAATTAATTATAGGAATTAAATCTGTCAACTCAAGCTTTCTAACAAAATACTATTATAGAACCTCAAAATGTTTGTAAGAAAATTCGGCAATAGTAGAAACTGAGATAGCAACTCATAGCAATATTAACTTGTACGAATTTATATGCACTAAATACAACTATAACGGGAAACGAACCGCCTGTAAAATATGATATATGAAAAAGCTGAAAATATTAGTAGACACTTGACAATGACAAGACAGGAAGCCAGTTAGAACAAATCGTATTGTTTTGGTTTTAAAATGATTTTTATATATTCGGTCAATTCACTCGTCAGGGGAGATTAATCAAGGTCGGATTTACGGTTGATTTCACCATGTAATAGCCATAGATTAAAACATGATCGATTTAAAATTAAGAAGTGCTATTTTATCTTTCATCGGCTAATTATCCAAGTCCCTCCAAGTCGATTCCTGTTCCTGTAATTGTATAAAGATTTTGGGTCGTTTTTATTTTGGAAATTTCCCTTGTAAATCTTTATTAAATACAAAGGCTTCTTTTAAGGCTAAATGCAGTTAATTTATGTTTGTAACCTACATCTGTAGTAGGTAAGTCTGTTATGAAACCTGTCGTAAATGCAATGCTTGCAAAAAGTAAATTTAAATAATGCCGGTTACGATGTTCGTATGTTTCTTCAGGATGGCATGTCTAGTGGAGGAATAAAACAAGTTAAAAACTGTTAGAACAAAAATTCTTTAGAGCTGTACGCTCTCAGAACTGTTTAATCCTAGCTTTGACTTTAGCTTATGAAAACATCCTCTCAGTAAAATTTACTACGGAGAATGTCATTAAAATGATGTTTACTGTTAGTAAATTAGCAGGGAAGTTATCAGTGAAATAAATAAGATTAATTTTCAAATATAATAATTTATTCACAATCATTTTTTTTTGCCACTTCTGGGATATTTCTATAGGTTTCTTAAATCTGGGAGTTATTTCTGAGCAACTTCGTCCTGCAGTCCTGCTTAGTAGGTAAGTCTACTGTGTTTGCAGCTTTAAGTAAATAGAGCATATGCTTTTCGGTCTTATTACTACACATTTTTATGAATCTCTTCAATTATGTTTATTATAATTGTAATTATTTTTTAACGTCCACATTTCCCTATATATAGCATTCGTTTTAGACCCACTTACATCTCAAAGCACTTTTTGCTATGGATTCGTATTTAATTTAATTCATCTCTTTTTCGTTCTTTAGGCAATGTTAAGATTGTGATGGGGATTTTGCTCAAAAACAATTTCGTCGTTTGTGTTAGCTATTGGAAAATGAGATTTGTTAATGATATTGTATCTCTAAACACGTATAATTGTATAAAATTTGGAGCACTAATGAATAATAATATTTTTAATAAGTTGGTGGTTTGCATTTTGCATTATATAGAGCTAACATCGAACGGATGCTTTAACGGCTTTGGTCAATTAAGAAATCGTGGTTCTTGGGATTAGACCGTGTCAAATTGGAATCACTATCCGACATTTCGTTTATAAAATCCTGGAACTGATGATAGAACCTTGGTTTCCTTTACTTTTATAATTTTAATACATCATTCATGTTCCTTAAGTCTAGTTGATATTGAGCGTCCTGTTTCTCCCACATACATTTCTCAACAGGAGCAAGGAACTTTATATAATCCTTCTGTTTGAAAAGGTACAATATCTTTCGGGAATCGTAAGCATTGTCCAATCTTCTTATGTGTATTGAAGATTGTTCGTATGTTGGACCGCCGAAGTAACCGTCCTATTTTGTCTCTAGTGCCATGTATTTAAGGAACAACAATACTACCTATCGGAGGTTCCTTATCATCCTCCTTTCGCGGAGTCGGATTACTATATCTTTTATTGAAGGCGTTATATCTTTAGTGTAATAGCCATTCTCTCAGAGCTTCGGTCAATTTCGATGTTTCCGAAGTTAAAGAATCTTGATCAGAAATTGAAATGGCTCTAAATACTAGTGTGTTAATACATGTATGCGTCGGTTTTCTGTTCACCGAATGTCCTAATGTACCATTTTTCTTCCTCTGTACAAATACATCTACAAAGAGAATTCATTTTCGATTGTGAACTTAATATAATGATGTTGTTGATTAAGGTGGTCCAGAAATATCAGGAGATTATCCTGTCCATGAGTCCAACCAATGTTTTGGTAATGGAGCGGATATTAGAGCAGTATCCTCAAAGGCTTCCATAAAGATATTCGCTACCACAGGTTATAGAGGAGATCACAAGCTGCCCCTGAAATTTATTCATAAAAATTTACTTGAAAAATGAAATAAGTAGATGTAAGACACTAGGTCTATTAAGTTCTTATCAAGATTATTATAATACAATATGTTTGATATAATGGAAATTGAGTCATTGACAGACGGGATCCAACTGGATTGCCTTAAGTTTTTCCACAAAATTTGCAGAGTTTGTTATAAAATAATCTGTTTTTCCAGTAAATGGAATAAGATTATTGGAAATATATTTACCTAGTAGGTGGGCGAGTCTATTGCACTGAGTATCTTGGGAAGACCGTAGAACCTGGGAATGTTGGAGCTGCATGATTTTAATGATTTTATCTCCCCTGGTGGTAGACTGGATGCGTTAATCAGATTGATAATGCGTCTTTCTATTCTACTTGTAGCATCTGCCTGCATATAGGTGTTGTCCAAAAGTTGAGCCTTTATCTGCTGGAAGGACCAGAATGTTCGCATTTTCATTTAAGGTCTTCATCGCTGTCTCGAGGTCAGATTTCCTTGGTCTAACATACGTACAATCTTCAATACATATAAGAAGATTAGACAATGCTTGCGATCTCCGAATGATATTGTATCTTTTCAAACAGAAGGAGTATATAAAATTCCTTGCTCCTGTGGAGAAGTGTATGTGGGAGAAACAAGACGCTCAATATAAACTAGACTTAAGGAATATGAACAATGTATTAAAAAGAAACAAATTGTTAAACCTGCTGTACCTGAACCATACCACCGCCCATATTATAAATGTAAAGAAAATCAAGATTCTAGCATTGGTTCCAGGATTTTATAAACGGAAAATTAGATAATCTATTAACATTTTTAAAAATAAAAAAAACTTCAATAGAGATTCTGGTTATGGTCTACATTACCCGTGGAAACGGATCTTAACACAGCGTCACGATTCGACGAGCACAAGTCGGGTATAAAAGCCTGAATCTCTCCGAGCTCATTTAGTTCAGACCTCGTGGAGTAAAGATCTCTGAAGATGCCTCATACAATTGATGGCGAAACGTCGTATAGTAATTCCAATTGGACACGGTCTAATCCCAAAAACCACGTTCTCTTAATTATATAGAGCTTGTTGCCACTAAAGATTAAAATATTTACTTATTTTAGCTTCTGTTATACGTTTTTATTAGGTTTGATGGTATTTTTTTTCTCGTATATAACAGATCAATTGTTATAATATTGAATATGCGACTAATCAAAATTCTTTCGGTAATATAAACATTATTCAAATTGTTGCTGATAATGTTTCTGTGATAATTTCCCCGGTAAGGTCTTGAATTTGTCGCGAATGTGTTCAAATATTGCAACATATTTATATATTTACTTACTAGTTAAATTATATTCAAATAAAGGAAAGCGCTTAAGCTGCGATTCGTCTTCTCAGTTCTCAGATTTAAAAGGTTTTAAAGTCATATTTCCAACAGAGTCTAAATTCATCCATTTGATCCACCTTAAATTCCGATTTAAAACCGCGTACAATCTCAGTACAGCCCTTTCTGTGTTATTCCTATAGCACAATAATAAACAGATGAAAATTACACACAGGCAAACATATACATTGCAAGTTGATTGTGCTAATTATAGTAAGAGAGAATACTCTCAAGGCCACTCATGCCGCGCCGGCACAAAGTATGCGGTTTATTTTTGAAATTTACGTTCGGCACTGCAGCAGTATGCCGATTTTCTTTCATTGTATGGAAGTAATACAAGGCCGCTAATGCTATCAAGGTAATATTTTTGTATTGGTGGCCGAAGGCGTTTGATCTTCTTTTGAGGAATTATACAACACATATGTTCCGCAAAATGGGCCCATTATTGTGGGAACCTTTTGTGGTTCTGTTCTTTGTTCTCACACAAGCTAAAAATAATCTTAAATGGATCCAGCACGATTTCAACATGATGCGTCCTTGATATGTTTCACATTTGATATTTAGAAAAACTGAATAAATGTGCTAACCAAAATATCCCCCCCTTTCGAACGAAATAACAACTGGTTTTAACGAATTTGCATCATCGCAAATTACTCGTTTCCTGCTTTTCTAATCTAACGAGCTTATTCTTTGTCTGCCAGCGAGCGCTGTCAAACAAACAATCACCATGTGTGACGCACCTGCTGTTTTGTTCTACCCTTAATTTTAATAGTAAATGTTTACCTGCAGCAGTCTAGTATGGGTTCTTGTTTCCAATTATTATTGTTTTATTAGAATGCTAACCCGAAGACTCGTATTTATTTCTTATTTATGATTTTGCGATTTCCCGACAGTCTCGTGATTACTTCACTGTGTCTTGTTAGGAAAATCCAGAAAAGTAAATCACATTGTATTTAAAATATCCGTTATATCCGAATAATTATATGGTTTTAATAATTGTATATAGAATAAATACTGTTAACGTAACCCGCAGCTTCAGTTCTTATAAATTCTTAACATTAAAATAAAATTCTGCTAAAATGTCAGTAAAAAACATCATCTCCTCTCTCTAATTATTCGTTTTCGTTGACTCGTGAGAATATTCAAACACGTGATTCGGGGGGATGACCTGAATCTTTCCGAGCTCATTTAGTGTTAAGATCTCGTGGAGTAAAGATCTCTGAAGATGCCTCGTGTAGTCTAAAGCGAAACGTCGGATAGTTATTCCAATTTGGTAAGGTCTAATCCCAAGAAGCATAATTTCTTAATTTAAGAAGAACGATCGAGTTAAGTAAAATTGGCTTAAGTGGCAATATGAATACCGTATACTATCGTATTTAAACAAATTTCTACAGTATTTCATTAACAAGTAAACTAAAAATGAAAAAGCTACGCAGGTCTTCGCTGGAATTAACTCGGGAATTAACGTTAACTCGAGCTAGTGATCGAAAGGGAGGTAATTTACGCGTCGTGGTTTAAACTTAGCTGAGTATTAGTCTTAACCGAGCAAAACTCTTTTTAAAAACAATTTTTATTCTTAAAGGAGCGAAAAATAACAACAATTATACGTGAAACTTTAATTACTTTGAGGGGCCTCAATGACTTTAGCTGATTGGCTGGCAATGTGGTTTGTAACTAGTGTTATCTTACTGACACTACAGAGTGGGAACTTACCGTATTCTTCAATATAGAGTAGTTCGTGAGGACATTCCTATTAATGTTTTTCAGGGAATGATAAAACTATAGAATTTTTCTTTGTATCAATTTAAATACCATTTTTAAAATATATATATATATATATATATATATATATATATATATATATATATATATATATATATATATATATATATATATATATATATATGTATTCAAGCAATATATTATTACAAAACCCGTATTTTTGAGCCTCGATTTTGACATGTAGAAGAAAACCGAAAAAATTATAAAAAATATATATATTGAGACGCAATTTTCAGTGCTCCCTCCAAACTCAAACCCGATGAGCCTTTATTGGTACATAGATATTTCGGATCTTAAAAAGATAAAAATCATGGAGACCGGTCAAATAATCTATTATTTCTTTACAGCTGTTCGAGCAGATCGGATGAGAGGAGGTAGGAATAAGTTTGGACCTATGTACAAGAGAGATAGAGCGCGCAAGTTACAGATTATGAGGCAGAGGCAACTAGCGGTACAAACGTTGAGAGGGGCGCAACTCCCTGCTGATGCGATGTACAGCAATCAACCAGGAACTTCGCCGTTTGCCAATATTCATATAAAACAAGAAATTCAAATACCTCAGGTGAGTCAATGATTATTACAATTATAATTATGTGGGTATAAAACTGTTAGTAAGATTGTCTTAAAAGAATACCTTATGATTCCTATTGTCAAAACTACTACGCATGTTATGCACGTGTGCTTCAAAATCAAATGTTTATAAACGATATCTTGCTATTATATAAGTTTTGTAGATTAAAACGCATTAAAAAGACGGCGAAAGCAAGGTACAAGATACTGATATTAAATAAAGTTAAATTGTAAATAATGCGTTATTTTTATTGATTGATAGTTCTGTATATCAGAAAAAGATAAGTTAAAAACACATTTTAATATGAAATGTATGGAAAGGTGTACAAGGGGCCCATTGAATAACGAAGCACCCTTCTTCCAGTACAAAATAAAGACTTGTTAAATTAAACAAACAAACCCGTTGCCGCAGGAAGTAACTTTTCTTCGAATTGCAAAAGCAAAATAAGAGGCATACCATCATGTTGCTTTAAATTATGGAGTTTCATAGGTATATTGTTAAATAAATAAATGTTTAAAATAATTCTTTTCCGCCGTTAAGTATCGGCAGTTCAAATGAGCGGATAAAGTACAAGTTGATATTTCTCTACGAATTTGTTTAACGTCGTCATTAAACAGTAAGGGTACAACTCTAGAAAATTCTTCATACATCCCAGTAGGTATGTACTATAGGTTGTATATGTGCCGCAGATTTACACTTTTCGCTCGTTTTTTTTCAGAGTTCTTCAAGAGGTTCTTGCTATAAATTGAACTTTTTTTCGACACAGTCAATTCCATTTCAATATATATTTAAATATCTTTTAGCAGTAAAAGAATTGTTACGACTTTCTTGGATATTGACTATATTATGCCACTAAAATCACACTTGTTAAATCAATTATGTTTATTGACGGCAAATTACTGGTAATTTATTTTCGGTAAATACGGCAATATTGAGTAACATTAGTAATATGGAACTATATTTGTTTGGGTCATATTTTATTAGTAGAAAATATTTAAAAAATCATAATAATCTCTGATTTATTTCAAGTTTTAATTGAATATTATGCTAGAATTCTGTAATTTTGATGAATTTACATATATTTATTTGCTTACTTTTTTTAAATACTATAAAAAAGATAAAGTGCATAAAATTATGCTTTTTCAAACATTAAAAAAGTAACTATTTATTCTAAAATATTACAACAAAAATAAACTTAATCATCAGGGAACACCCAGTTACAAAAGAAGTAGTTTACTTTCAAAGAATATTGACGTAATTTTCGAAATTTTGCCCTAAGTTCTTTAGGTATAATAATATGAATCGGTTTATTGAAGTCAGATTATTTTACTAGCGCGATTTAGAAGCAATTTTAAAAAGATATATTGACAATATATCTATTCAAAAACCTAACTGCTAATTTAATTTTGATGTCTGATGTTCCAATAATTGCACCCACTTTGCATATTAAATTGGTACAGCTTGCAAATTACTACAAAATAAATTAATACAGTAAAAATACAAAAAATGGTAATTTTTTTTAATATTATCATAATGTTAGAAATGTCTTGACTGCGAGGTCTATTCGAACAACATTCTGAACACGGTAAATATTTTACTTAAGTTTTTTTAATAGTTATGTTTTTGTAAATTAAACTACGAATAAAAGCAAATTTCTTAAAGTTTCATGCTATATTGCAAATTCAAGGATGGATATTTGTACTATTATAATAAGTAAGATGAACTTTTAGTCGTCTCTCCAATAATTGGTAATTCGACTTATTTTACACCAATGTTGAGACTCTTATTTTTAAGTATGTTGTTTTTCTTTGAAATGGTTCTTAAACATCTTTAGATATGTAAATCAGACGTAAGTTAAATCTTAATGTTTTATTAAACTATATTTTAACGTATCTTTCGCTTTTACAGGTTTCTTCCCTTACGTCGTCGCCGGATTCATCTCCCTCACCTATAGCCGTCGCCCTCGGTCAAGTCAGCTCGCAGATGCAACTATCCGGTACTCCTCAACCCGCACTTCAGATCGTGGGCGTGCCGAGCGGTCCCGCACAAAACCCTAGTATCGATCAAAAGCTGTGGGGCGCTGCCAACTCTACCACGACATCGCCGCACTCCCTCAGTCCGAAATCGTTCCAGTTCGACACGGTGGTACCCGGAGTTCCTCAGGGTAAAGTGTCGCCGTTGATCCGCGATTTTGTGCAAGCCATAGACGATCGAGAATGGCAAAACTCGTTATATGGACTCTTGCAGAGCCAAACGTACAATCAGTGCGAAGTAGACTTGTTCGAACTCATGTGTAAAGTTTTAGATCAGAATTTATTTTCCCAAGTCGACTGGGCAAGGAACTCGATATTTTTCAAGGATCTCAAGGTTTGTATTACATATATTTTCCTTCTAAATTTAGCAAAAAACTTTCTTTTCTGTACCGAAGGAAACTTTGCGTTTTCAAACACATCCTGTTTCACTCATCATGTTAATATTTGTGAAAGAGGTCCACAGAACTGAAAATTGGATTTTTTACCAACTTGAACGTGAAGCTTGTATTTGGACTTCTCTTTGGACCGTTCTACTATACTAAAACTAAAAGTAGCATCGAGAACGCAAAAATTGCCGGTTCGGTGGGTTCCGGTCAATTTCCAGCCCTAAAGATCCCTGCTTATTTAAATGGGGGGGGGGATCTTAAAAAATCAAAGATTTAATACCCACTGCTATATTATACAGACTTATAGGGTAAAATGTAAAGGATATTAAAAATGATCAATGATAGATATTTAACTTAAGATTACTTTGTAGTAACTAGGGATGGGCGGACTATAATAGATTTTACCAATCGATAGTTCCGTAACGAGAATAACTTCCTTCAAAATATATAAGATAAAAAAGGTCCTTATCTATAATTTAACCTCACCTTCATAAATATGTAACCCATTTAGTAACTTCGATATGATCCGGTACTTATCGGATAACTATCCATTTTATATGTCGATATATTGATAAATTGCCCATTCCTAGTGGTAACCACAGATCAGACATTTCAAAAGCTGTTTGTTTAGAGTCCTCTTTTAATGTCACCCTTTTAATAACGGTCTGCTGTTAGCTTAGAAATAAATATATTATCTCAAATAAACAAATTGTGTGAGATGTAAAAAGTGGGTTGCTACTAATCTTAGTAAATATAAATACGAGGATAAGATAAAGTGTCCGACCTGACTTATTGACGCCTCAGATTACTTTGGTATGACCATAGACTAGTAGTTCACATTTTAAAAATCTGTTATAGTGATTATTTTTTATTTATTATTATAATTACGATTTATAAGGATATAGAAAAAAGGCCAAGCGCACTGTAATGTGCAAATTCTGCCAACATGTGGTAGACTTTGTGTAAATTTTCACAATTCACAAATTTAAAAAATCGTTGGATAAAAATGCCCTTTTATTTCTGAAGTAAAAAGAGAGAGGGGGGAGAAAGAAGGGTACTGACTGCTCTACAAACACATTTCTGTGTGAAAAATTGACATATTCTTTTTACTGACAACAGCTCTTATGTATGCCATACAATAGTTGAGATATTCAATTTAAATAAAGAAAATTTTGTATAAAGTTGAGACAGAGAAAAGCCAGTTAAATGGACAAAATTCATATTCTATATCAAACGCACTAATCACTGCACCATAGAACACTGATAACCGTTCTAATACAAAAGGTCAAACGGCAGATTCTACTAAACAAATTAAGCCAGAATCTGCTTATTAGCCGCATAAAGTTAAGCACATTAACGATACTGTTTGGTACACTACATTTGAAAGTATTTAAATGTAACTTTAATAAGTAGAATTTAAAAAAATTGATTAAGTTTGCTCATACTTGACGGAAATCCATTAGACACTAAATAAAACGTCTATAACTTTAATTTCCATTATATTACATTATACCATGACACAGTGTCTTCTTCGGATGGAATTTACAGTTTAAGTGTCTTTTAAAATCTAAATATCTTTCAAAATCAAGACAATAAAAATATCGGAATTTACAAGTAATAAAACTAATAAATGTTCAACAATGGGGAATTATGCAAATCTACCTGATCGTTTAGTAATAGTCCAGATGTTTTAAATGTATTAATTTCTATACTTTCTAGAAAATTAAGTTTCTTTGATTTTATTTCAGAATGAAGATTTTAAAAATGTTCATCAAATGTGTGTAATTCATTTAGTAGATGAGTTGCGTAATGTGAATTATTTAATTTTTTTATATAACTAGTTTTATGTTGTTTTATTATTTTTTTCATAACAGCTGCTGGTTTGACCAATGTACGTTTTGGGACACGAACCACACTTCAGCTTGAAAACTCCTGATTTATTTTTGTTTTGAGTAAGCTTGTTATTTTTGTAGAAGGGTGTTTAGAAATTTTAGTACTCAATTTACCTACATGGGTTATAGATTTAAAAGTAATGTGGTTGACGTTTTAAACTGATGGATAAACTAAATTGATTGCTATTATATGTCAAATGAGGGTTTATAATTTTTCTGTACTGGTATAGGTACGTTGATGATATTATTTATTTTACAGGTACAGAACGACAATTAAATCAATTCCTAAACTTTATAAATAATTAACACCTAAGAATTAAGTTTACCGCAGAAATAGAACAAAATAAATCCTGTAATTTTCTTGGTCTATAAAAACGAAAAACCTGATTTCTCTATCTATCATAAACCCTCATACACAGATATGGTTATTCATAATAGTTCATGTCATCCTTATTCACAAAAATGTCAGCTTTTAACTCATTTGGTCACAGATTTCGAAACGTACCTTTATCACATATCAAATTATAATAAACAGCTAAATTTAATTAAACAGATAGCAGTTAACAACGGATACAAAGCAGATATTGTAGTTAATATAATCACCACAAAATCTTATAGAAAAGCAATCAATTTAGTTTATCCATCAGTTAAAAACGTCAACCGCAGTTTTAAAACTATAACCCGTATCGGTAAATTGAGTATCAAAATTTCTAAACACCTTTCTAGAAATGGGTTACAAATCAGTTTTAAAACAACAATACATTAGGGCACATTAAGGCAAATAATAAAAAAACAAGCTTACTCCAAACAAAAAGAAGAAATCAGGAGTTTACATGTTGGTAAGCGTGGTTCGTGCCCCAAAATGTATAATTGGTCAAACCGACAGATGTTTTGAAAACAGAATAAAAGAACATAAAACTAGTTATAATAAAATTCAAATAATTCATATTATGCAACTCATCTACTAAACGAATCACACACATTTGACAACAATTTTAAAATTCTTCATTGTGAAATAAAAAACTTAATTTTCTAGAAAGTATAGAAATTAATAAATTTAAAACATCTGAGCTATTACTAAACGATCAGGAAGATTTGCAGAATTCCCCATTGATGAACCTTTATTAGTTTTATTACTTCTAAATTCCGATATTTTTATTATCTTGTTTTTGAAAGATGTATATAAATACCTCATTCTAAAAGAGACTTAAACTGTAAATTCCATCGGAAGAAGACATTGTGTGTCGAAACAATTGTCATGGTATAATGAAACATAGTGAAAATTAAAGTTATAGACGTTTTAATCGAATCAAAATTTATTTCCAAATGGAAATTAAAATAATTGTAAAATGAAGTAAATGCTTTGAAAATTGCTCTAAAAGAAAAACAGTTTTATAATCGTTATAAAATATGCCGCATTGCATCGTTTCAATAAAAACATATCTTATTAGCAATTTAGGTGAAAAAAATGTAAAATAATGTAGTTAGTCGTACCCACAAACTCAATTAAAATAGGGGACAAAACAATTACTGCACATATTGTAGGTATATTATAGTATGTGCAATATTGTCCACGACCTAAATACTAAGCCAAGTCGAACTCTGTAATCTCGGGCTGCAATTGAGTAATTTTTAGTTTACCAAATTGAGCCGCATTTAAATAATTTAATGATGGCGTGCCTGTTCGCTGAAAAGCTGTTTTGTTGCCATTAAACGCCGACCGATGGCGCAATTGCATTAAACTCAGTTTGCACTCTACACTTTGTCTTGTCACGTTGCCATTCAAAAGGTAAATCTGATCGTTTAATGGGCCTCTCTCGATTCGATTTAACATTTATGAATTGGGGTTTATCGGCAAATTACTTTTTTCGAAATTAAAGCCAAGCGAAACGTAATTGCTCGTTTGTGAAACAAGTGATTTTTCCGATTGTAGAAATTATATATAATATTGCGTGGAACTAGGCTTCACGTTAAAATTAACGATGTTTACCGTGACATATAATCAAAGTAAATAATGAGTCAGAATTAAAACATACTCGATAATAAAATTAATGTGAGGTTATTTTAACCTTATTAACGTCTGTAATTATACATATAAATTAACACATTTTTAAAACGGCACTATCATATAGTAAAACGCCTCAACAATATATTCTAAATAGTTTGTTTATAGAATTACCAAGTTGGTACCATTTTCACTTGCAGTGGATCCTGAGATGTGAAGTAAATTCGTCATTGAAATCTTACCAAATCACTCAATCTCATAATAAGAAACAAACATTGGGTATACTGGATTTTTTTTCTAAAAATTGTTCTTAAATTATTTTTAAAAAGATGGGAAAAAACACTTTTGTATTTATATTCTAGACCCATTGGTCAAATGTCCTGAAATAAATTAAATGCGTTAGTTTTAAACGTTCATCTTTGAAAAATTATGAGTTTTTATGTTGTCTTTTTTAACTTTTAGGTTGCAGAACATAATTTCTCACCAAATAATTGTTTTACCGCAGTGGTAAATATGCAATTTGCCGTACCCTTGCCAATCTTAATGATTTTTGTTACACTAGTAAATTTTGGGGCGCTGATCACGAAGCCGAAGTCACATTTTTCGGCAACATTTCGTTTCAGAGATATCCGCAATCAAAGTTTAAAATCTTATTACAAAGTTTTTGACCTTTTCGTTATTTCTCAGTTAGCAATTTTGTTGTAAATTAATTGAATTTACAACTAAAATATCCGAAATAATACATATTTTTGCATTTACAACGTTAATTCATTCAAAAATCACCTCAATAAATTCATATCCAGTTTCTAAAATTGCAATATTTAATAGGGATTTTTTTTTTGTGTTTGATGATGGTGACCATTGTATTCCAAAGATGAAAATGTAGTAAAATTTAATCTTAAAATTGGAAACATTTTATCAAAGCAAGAGTTTTTAAAACAGTTTATTGTGGATATTTTGTTACATAGGTGGATCGGTACCAGGTTAGGCGCCGGAGTGCGACATATTACTAAAATTATTTTTTATTACAGCTTTAACAATGTCTTCGCGCTGCCATGCCTGACCATGTGCTAACTCATCCACCTATGTAACCAAATATTATCAATAAACAGTACCAAAACAGCAACTTTGATAAATTTGTCAAATTTTAATTTTGGACAACAATGGTTGCTATTATAAAATACAAAAAACAAGAAAATTCCCTTGTAAAAATAGCAATTAATAGATACAATTTTATTTGTGTGATTGTTGAATGAAATAACGTTATAATTTTTAAATTTTATTTGTGTATTCAATCATTGGCATAAAAATTACTGAAAAGAACATAAATAAGATGAAAAACTGTGTATATAAGATTGTGAACTTTGATCGCTTAAAGAATCGTCGCCGGAAAAACAGCGCCCAAAATCTATTAAGAATTTAGGCAGATCGAAAAGCAGCTTTTTCTAAGACGATTGTTATGCCGAATAACACATCGGAACATATGCTCTTGTTATGATGGGAATCTCAAGAACTGCTATAGAAAATAATGACTGTATTTCACAATAAAGCTACCACGAAAAATCTATATTCAAAAATGAAAATTTCAGAAATTAATAAGACTTAACATATATATATATATATATATATATATATATATATATATATATATATATATATATATATATATATATATAAGTATAGATTCTGTATTTTTTTCATTAACATATAAAAACTAAAATGAGGCGGATTCAAAGACATGATGGAATATTATCGACAAACAGAAATCATCTATACAGTTAGATTCATACCAAATTAATTGGCTAATAAGTAACGCTGAAGTAAATTACACCGCAAATACGACAATAATTGGAACGATAGCTCTGATGAGTCATCTGTTGGTAAACTACAAATTTATTTCACGGAAATGGAAAAAAAACGTAAACAGGACTCAAATTATTACCAAAACAATTTATTGAACGTGATAGCCTCTTTGTTTACCACGTTGGACCGTCTTAAAACATATTTTACAAAGTGCAGAAAATCATGGCGTATATCCTGATTGGTTTAGTTCCACAGAGATCCGATTCGAGGCAGCACATGACAGCATAAGAACAAAACTAGCTCCGTCATTGTTGAAGCAACATTAAGGACGGTGTTGCCATATTTAGTACAATGAGGTTTCTTTCGGATGCTATAAAAAACTGTTAGTCTTTAAAAGACCAATTTATTTATTTTTATAGTGGTTGCAGTTAAGAATAAACGGCATGGCGGCTGTACAGAACAAAAATATGATATAAATATCATGGGGATCTTTTTTTTGTATAAATTATCGGACTTTGGCGGTGCAAAAAGCATCGCCGGTACTAGTTTTATATATAATCAATTTATTAGTTTCACTCCAAGTGAAATAGATATGGTTATAAAACCAAACTTATAAAATGAAAGACAATGTAATCATGATCGAATGAAAAAACTGAAAAATAATACGAAGATAGATCAACTCTTAAAAGTAGCTAAACAATATAAATATTTTTAACCAAGTGTATTATCCAACTATAAACATCGTATGCATCATGCACGAGTTTATGTACAATAAGCCTTCAATTAAAGCTTTTCTATTATTTCAGCATTCACATATGTAGGAGACATGACAACGTCGCCTCTCATTCAATTTTCGGCTTGGCCAGTAGACTTAACACGGCTCGAGTCTCCATAAAACTGATTATAAAATATACGAAACACATATCGACGTTAACTAGCTATCTAGTTGTAAATACGCGCATGCAGCGCCATGTAGATACAAACAACACACCCGCGGCGGCGTTTCTCCCCTCTGTCGCCGCTACCTCCCTCCCTCGCGCTACTCCTTTAGCTAGTCAAGTAGGCCATTGTTAGTGGGTCAAGAACGCTTCGCAACTATTATGAAATAATGGCAACCGATAAAGAAAGATCCTACTATGCTATGCAATGGAAGAAAAATTGAAAGTGTATATCGTAAGGTACGGATTATTCGCTTGTTAATGTTACTTAATTTTCACTATTCAGCGTAGGCGGTGGTTGAGCCGATTTAAATGCAGGTGCAAAAGATTATCCGATTTTGAACATAAGATGCTTAATATTGATACATGTATGTTTATGTGCTCTTAAGTATATATGCTCTTATATACTTAAGGGCTTAACGATCAAGATTGGCTAGAATCCATAACGAGGTTTAAATTTTATATACTATTTAAAATATTTCATTTAATTTTTAATCTGTAAAATGTAATTGACCCATCATTTTTTCCAAAGTTTCATACTATAATGCATTTACCCAGCGCTTTGGTAACATTTTATAATATAATATGTAATACAACCTTTTTAAACATAATCAGGTTTTCTGTTTGTGACAGGTAGTACATAAAAGACAAAGGTATGATTGCTGGATATAATATATGCTATTTTGTGTGGTGTATTGGCAGCCTCCAAGACTAAAGCTAAATAGAGCTCAGCAATTTAAACTATTACAGCGATGAGATAAAGCTACCTAATTAATAGATCTCATTAATGAAACACCAGCGGCAATCAGAAGAGTGTTACAAAAAAGAACAAAATATTAAACTATAGTCACAGAACAATAACAGCATTACCAAAACAATAAATTTGGACAATAATACGAACATTATTATGTTTCCTACCGTTAATTATATCCATTAAAAAAAACGAAATTTAAAAGCATTTCGAGACAGTATAATTCAATAGTCAGAGTCCAAATAGCAAAAACCGTCGCCATATCAGGGTTTCTACGAAACTAAATGGATGAATAAATAGCAAAACAAAACATGAGTAAGACCTATCATGACAGCGGTTACCAAACGACCGGTTCCTGCTACCTATTATTACATTAAATGAAGTGAACCCATTTTCCAATAGAAATAAGGTAAATCAAACACAAATTCAATAGAAGTATCACGGAATTTGGAGTGAACTTAACACGGAAATGTAAAAAAAAAACTTTGAAACTAGATTCAGGTGATATCCTCAGTTTTTTAGGATACGGAAGTGGTTTATTAAATTTATTTGTGGTATTTAAATGGAGGGTATACTATTTTATTATGACACTTGCCATAAGTAATAATAAAATGACCCTTTATAGGGAAAGTTGGGTTTAAACTACGTGATTCTTGCTTGGCTGATGTATCTCCAATGTAAACATAAATCAGTAGGGTGAGCCGAAGAAAGAAGTTGTGTTTCCGAAGCCACAGAAATGTAGATTGGGAAAAAACCAAAATCATCTTTATAGAGAAAGTGGGGTTTTACATACCCAAAGAACGATACACATTTATTTTTTTCTTATTATTTGATTTGACTTAAAGTAATTTTCTCGACCACACTAACGGCTAAAAAATTATATGATGTTGCTCCCATGTAAATTTAAAAAAAAATCCTTAATGCGCAAGACATTTTGTGGCATGTAGATCTTAATTAGCAGTTAAATGTTAATTTTCTTTACGCATGGTTATCATCTGTAACGACTTGCGTGAAAATAATGCCTACTTGATAAACTTTGAACCGAAATTAAATTTTCTTGAACATTCTACTGAATATTAATACAATTTCATTGAAGTTTTATTATTGTTGGCTCGGCATATTCTCATAATTGTAAGTTAAAATTTATGAGATGTGGATAATAAATAATAAAACAAAGGTCATTTTTCCGGTATTAATGAACCAGTCGAACAAAACCTATCTGTGCAACGAGGAAGGACCTTCAATTCGAAAACAAAAGTAATTACAAGATCTGGACTTCCTGCGAAAAAAATATAACGGATTGTAATAGAACAACGAGGAAACTACCAATAAACGGTCATCGACGAACAAAAAGAAATCTATTGCTAATGCAAATTGCATTAAGCTTAGGCATTTTAAATAGCATCAATCATGTCAAAGGAATGTTAAGGCAAAAAAATGTGGCCGCATCTCCCAAATTATGTCTTAAGGCATGTACAAACCGAACGATAATCCTTGGTAAGATAGCAACAAAATATTTTTTAGAATGCTCTTTGCCTGCTTACAGGGGCTTTAATGCCGTACAATTTTTGGCTAGAATACGAATAGTCCTACATAACCACACATATTTGGTATAGAGTAGCGATATTTAAAAGCTCTTACAATTAAGGAATAAAGCAAATATGCTTATAGAGAAATTTTGCTATATAATATATATATATATATATATATATATATATATATATATATATATATATATATATATATATATATATATATATATATATATATATATATATATATATATATATATATATATATATATATATATATATATATATATATATATATATATATATATATATATATATATATATATATATATATATATATATATATATATATATATATATATATATATATATATATATATATATATATATATATATATATATATATATATATATATATATATATATATATATATATATATATATATATATATATATATATATATATATATATATATATATATATATATATATATATATATATATATATATATATATATATATATATATATATATATATATATATATATATATATATATATATATATATATATATATATATATATATATATATATATATATATATATATATATATATATAAAAATTGTTGATGTTTAGCTCCTACATGTAAATTCAGTGTTTAGGCTTTTATAAAACAAATTTGCATAAGTAGAGCTTTTACATACTAAAATTGTCTATTATTCAAATTATTATTAAGAGATGTTTGCTAGTTGGGTGCGTTCTGTTCAAGCTAACGAAAAAATTACGCTAACAAAATTAAGAAATTCGGAAATATACTTTTTATATCGTATGCGCTTCTATAATCTGAAATTTAAGACAAAATTATGGTGCCAAACCTGTAGATATCAAGTATTGTTGGCAACGTTGTTGACACAAATTCTCATAAAGGAAGAGAGACAGAACCAGAAGAGAGAAGACTATATGGCAGATTACGTAAAACAAGCAAATAGTTGAAAGTGAAAATGATGGCGGCAATTGAGGCCAAGTTCAATAAAAATCGATGCGATACACTTTTTTAAATTAGTTTCTGCCGCGAATTGGGGTTATGAGTCAGGCAGGTTTTTGCAATTATTTTTAAATCCGAACGCAACGATTATCATTTCAATTTTAGATTAAGTAGGTTACTACCAAAAGTGTTCAATTGCACCCGCCTATTGTTGGTTACACAAAATTTGTTTCGGGCTAACCTTCAGATCAAGTGGGTGGAATATTCTTACTAACACGACCTACATTTTTTAATTCGCTAAATATAAACAGAACTGCGATAGAAATATAGGGGATCTTTGTTTTACTTACGAACTATTTAGTAATGATCTATTGAGCTTACGCAAAACTATTATTGTCCTATAATGGTTGTTTATCAGTCATTTCCTATCAGATGGTTTATTCACGAAACCATTAATCAAATTTCTTGACCATACTGTTAACAGACACTTGCACTTTAAGTACAATAACCGGTTGCTCTTTGCCAACAAATCTTTGGACAGTAATAAAGGTTACATTCATAATTTAAACTAACAACCATACTAAATGTAAATGTCAATAGTACAAGCTAATAGTCAGTTTTGTTTCTTTAGTGGTTTGTTGTAATGTCATCCATACAAAATCATGTAAATGTCACCCACAACGGTCTGCATTGATATCTCAAACGTGGTTTGTCCAGTACCCATCTGCTTGGTTCAAACGGTTCTGAAGCCTACATATTCATACCTTCGCCTATCCAAATCATTTGCCTAAGGATGGATTGAGGCGCTCACGTAACTATTTTTTTGAGTTTTCTTATATTAGTACCATACATAAACAAACACTTAGAATTAAAATGAGCAAAGCCGAAGAAAATATAGTTAAATCTATCGTTTTAATCTTTTACTGACCAAAAAGTGTTCAAACAGTGCACCGATTTCAGCATTTTCTAAACTGACTGATTTGACAGTTTTCTTTTTCTCAATCGAATATAAATCCAAGGGTTTGTCATCACAATCAAATAAGTTAACAAGGCTTTTGGTGGAATTCATGTAAATATCGTTTGGAACAACAAGCATTTCTATTCCAAATTCCAAATTAAAAAATCGGTAAATTTCCTTTATCCGGAACTTCCCTCATTATCAATGTTTCCTTTTATTAGGAATAGTGAAATGTTTTAGTGTTTTAGTTTGATACATAGTCATTTAGTAACACATATATATACTGTCATTTAAAACATTTTTTTTGGGCGCCATTTTGTTCACTAGATTTGTACCAATATTTTACTAGTTTCTTATAAATTTCATTTGGCCGCCTTTTGTTTCGCCATCTTGAATTCGTATCACAACTTTACCAGTTTTTCTTTACATCACACTTAATGCTTGCACAAAATTTTAAATTAATTTAATAAGTAGTTTTTTTAAGGCTGATATTTTAAAGATTGTATTATCCTAGATTCATACTAAAATGTTACCAGTTCATTGCAATGCAACACTTGATTTTTGTGCAAAATTTGAGGTAAATTGGATAATTCGTTTTTTTAGTAATAATTTTTTTGACGTTTCACTAGGCACTTTGAATTTTTACTAAAATATTACCAGGGCATCCCCATATGACCCTTAATTTTTGACTAAAATTTGAAGTCAGTGTGGTAAGTAGTTTTTAAGTTATTCCGCGAACTGACAGACAGGCAGACGAACCGACGGAATTGATAAAAAATACTTTTTGGCATCTAGGGACGCTAAAACGCTAAAACTTGGAAGGATGATTTTTTTTTGCGATTACAAAAAATTTATTTCACCGCCATCTTGAATTAGTACCGCAATTTTACCATGACATATGACGATTAGTTAAGACACTGACTTTTTAATAATTTTATTAAGCTGCCATTTTCTGCAAAATTTGAGATAAATTGAATAAGTAGTTTTTTAGTAATATTTTTTTTAATAATTTTATTAAGCTGCCATTTTCTGCAAAGTTTGATGTCAATCGGGTAAGTCGTTTTTTAACTATGCCGAGAACACACAGACCTACGGAATTGAGAAAACATGTTTTTCGGCATGTTTGAAGATCCGAAAAAAATCTCGAATCACGATTACAATACTTTCCTTTTACGAGGGAAGTAAAAATGGTATCGCTAAAGTGATATAAAAATGTTTAACAATAAACTGTATTCGAATATTTCACCCCTTTACTTATATAGAAAAATCTTATGTAACTTATAGGTAGATGATCAAATGAAGCTGCTCCAACACTCCTGGTCGGACATGCTGGTACTTGATCACATCCATCAGCGCATGCATAATAATCTGCCTGACGAAACCACGCTGCACAACGGCCAAAAGTTTGATTTGCTGAGTTTAGGCTTGCTAGGAGTACCGACACTGGTGGATCACTTCAACAATATTACAGCCAAATTGCAAGAGTTGAAATTTGATGTTAGTGATTACATTTGCGTCAAGTTTATGTTGCTGCTTAACCCAGGTATGTTAACATTTTTTATAATGGTAATACCTACGAATGGTTTTTCACGATTCTTCGTCATACGTTTGATCTTCACACTGTTGCCTAAAAACTTTGAGCAGTTTCAGAAGCCTTTGCAACCGACGAGTTCCCCATGGTTAAGGGATCCCAACAAACCAGCCAATTCATGAAAATTAGCATAAAGTAACAAAAGTCAGTGCGAATCAGTAGTTCAGTAGTTCCATTGACAGACTCTCAAGTCTACAAC
Source organism: Kuschelorhynchus macadamiae (assembly GCA_030620095.1). NCBI lineage: Eukaryota > Metazoa > Arthropoda > Insecta > Coleoptera > Curculionidae > Kuschelorhynchus > Kuschelorhynchus macadamiae. The sequence goes on along the minus strand of JAUTXW010000292.1, from coordinate 502,666 downwards.
TAAAACGAGTAGTCTTTATATTTCTTTCTTTTGTTTATTTATTAAGGAGAAGACCAATAATGAGGCTGTAGTATATTTACATTCGCGGTGCTTATTTGGTAAACATTGACCAGCACGTGAACGAAAGCGTCGGCCAAAAATTTTAGACAGAGTTTTATTCAGCTGCACCTTTATTATGATGTTTATTACTTACCACTGAGTATATGATTTAGCTTTTACTACAATTTGTGTTGTTTAGTGTCGATTATTTTTTTGGAATACTTGTATTTGCCTGGCATTAAAACATGTAAACTCTTTAGATTTTTTTCTTTTTCTTACTTATTAAGGAAAAGGCCAATAGTCGGCCTGTAGTATATTTATTTCCTCGGTGCATATTTGGTAAACAAACCAACACGTGAATGGAAGAGCCAGGTGAAAATTTTAAACAGGGTTGTATTCAGCTTCACCTTTATTATGCTGCTTATTAATTACTATTTAGTATATAATTCGAATTTGGCTTTTACTAGAATGAATTTGTGTTATTGACTATCTTGAGTTATTAAAGAAATATTATAGTGTGGAAATAGATGGAAAACCATGGAAGAAAATTAAACTACTAAGCAGTTTTCATAAACCCGCCAATAAATGAAAAATCCACAATTTTTTCTTTAGAAATGAATTTCTATATAACCATTAATAAGATATTAAGGGTGTACTTTTTATAAGCTAATGGAAGAATTAACTCAAATTAATAAATCAACGAAGGGGAAGAACTAACATGTTAAATACCACTGAAGGAAAAAGGGGTTATTTTTAAAGAAAATAAAGCACCCGTACCGAAATGAATACCGCGAAATTTATTATCTGGATGATACCTGAGGAAATGCTGGACATAATTTAGGATTTGAAAATTGGTTTTGAAAAACTTACCAAAACCAGAAGATAAAAGTCATTATTGTGTTGGATAACGCTTCGTATTATTCGGGCAAAATAGATATAATTCCCACAACAGCAACAGCCGATATTGAGATTTGGCTTCGTTCAAAAACATTGATTTTGAAAAATTATTCATAAAAGCCGAACTTTTAGTCATTGTAAATAAACTACCGGTATATTACTGCCGAAAAAGGCCAAAATAAATTCACTTTAAGACTACCTCCATACTTTCTTTGAAAGTGGTAGACAACAGATTATTATAAAAAGAACTTACAGAAAGTGCGTTAATTAACTGCTATATATGTATTTGTTATGTAAACGGATAAGCCATTACTTTTAGTTCCCTCTTTTGTTTAGGACACCCAGAATAGTTCAGAATTTTTTAATTTTACTCTCTGGTTTACCTTAATAGAAAAATATATCTCTAATAATTATAATACTATTTTAGATGCATGAATTTATTTATATAGGCCTTAATGTGACCCTATCCATGTACATTGGTTTGGTAATATGCATCTCGATTTTAAATATATAATAGGTGTTTTTTTTTTAATTTCGGATGTTTAAATAATATTCGATATTAAAGAATTATAGAACGCTGGGCACCGTCTCAAATAGTATAGGAAAAGATGATTTTCCAGAAGTGCTGTTTCAACTGCAACAACTTTTATTTAACTTGATTTGTAGAGATGTTTGTTTAACAGGCATAAACCTTTAACATGAAACAGTGTTAAATAGCAGTAATTCATTTTGTCATAAACATTAAAAAAATCTTAATGTATTTAATACCTGTTTATTCGTTTCTAATGTTCCATTTGCTCTATCAGTTTTATTAATGTTTAATTTAAAATGTATGACTAATAATAGTCTTGTTATCTGGGCATTCTTTTAAATTCTAAATGTTCGGAGTGTCCTGATTTTGCAAGTCTTTAAATTTTGTGTCATCAAATTATTCCTTCCTTCATTTCGGACAATCAAAGAGAACTTATACTTCCAGGTCTGTCCATAATTTAAAAAATATACTTGTTCCTTGAATGCTAATTTCTATAACCGATGGGAGTTTTACTGAACATTACTATTTTGTATTAACTTTACTTACGCTTTAATTTGTTGTTTTTTTTACAGAAGTTAGAGGTATCACCAACCGAAAACATGTACAAGAAGGCTATGAGCAAGTCCAGCAAGCCCTTCTCGAATACTGTGTAACATGCTATCCCCAAATACAGGTAACATTTTTCTGTAGTATAAGCAATATATTTTGAAAAAAAAAATCCTTGGTATAACAAATTTTGCTAATTCATTAAGTCTGTAATTTTGTCGCATGAGATATGGTTAAAATTAAATAAGTTAATTAAACAAACATGACATTTGATGTCGTTTTTTTCCAAAATATGTTAATTGGCACTTCAGACAAAAATTTAAATTAAAGAAATTATTGGAAGTACTTTGGGGTTTTTGTCCAGTGGTGGATCGTGCCTTTCGGGGGCCCTAGGCTAATTTAATTTTTGGGGCCCCCTCATGATTCTAAAAAAGCTTCGTTTTCGCTTTGATAGTTACTAGACTACAAAGGAAAAAAGAAAGCTGAATAATTTTAAGACAGAACATTTATTATAGAATTAGTAAAAGTTTTTGGCCAGAAATTCGCAAATTAATTTAATAAAAAAATAGCTGATAACTAAAATATCTACAATGTAATACAGTGTAAATAAATGTACCTGAAACAGAAGGCCGGAAAATATCTGATAACTAGAAATTGGAGGGCCTAGGCTTCAGCCTACTCAGTCTTATGGAAGATCCGCGCCTAAGTTCCTGTTTTCTGCAACGAACATGGTTAACTTAAATAATTCAATTGTATGTTAGGTTTTCGATATTTCAACGGTTGCAAACCGGGGAGCACTTTAGAGGGGAACATGTTTGTGATTCTTAATCATTAGGATGGATTCATGCATGCAAATGCGTTTTCTACATATTTCGACTTCAGCGGCCTATCTGTAGCCACTGAAAACTCGAATAACATCATATTGGTATTTTGATTAAATTAGTTAAAATACTGAAGCTGGTGATGTAGTATAAAGATTTAAACTTTAAAAACTAAGCATTTGGAGGAGGTGGTTCAAGTCAGGGCCATTTTAACTTAAAGGTTAAAAAGCCTACTTAGATAATGAGAGGTAAACTTTTTTAATTTCAATATGTCCGAAATGCCGTTAACATATTTAGAAAATTTGTATTAAATTTTACTTCAACTATACATTATGATTTCGAAATAATGAAATTTTAAATTTAAAAAACAATTTAAATAGAAATCAATTGACTAATGTCAGAACAATAACAAGGTCTTTACTTTTCTAGGATAAATTTAATAAAATGCAAGCTATCCTGCAAGAAATTCATTCGCTAGCCGCTAGAGGCGAAGAGCACCTGTACCTCAAACACTGCAATGGTTCCGCCCCTACGCAGACCCTCCTCATGGAAATGCTTCACGCGAAGAGGAAATAACGGCCCCTCCGTGGCCCTTCTTAAACTTACTCCATAACCACGTTACCATATCCGTGTGCAATAGCGGTTTTTACCAGGATAAAGTGTGTACATAGACAGATGAAATCTCATATTGTTGTTTATTGTTATTAACAGTTCTATGAATTGATGTAGGTTCGAGGATAGATTGCGCAGCAATGGTTGTTCGCGAGATAGGGGGAAAAACAAATCAAACACACGGCCAGTTCATAGGACACCCTTGGTTATCAAATAACATTTTATTTTGTTGAGATCGATATGAAAATCAGATTACTTATTTCAGATCTTTAAACCTGTAGTTTGCAAAAATTGTCCTGTCTTCTATTTTCATATATTTATAAGAAAAGTTAGCGAGTGACATTACCACATTAAAAAAAAGGACAAGAATAGTATTGCAGCACTTACTGGCAGCTGTTACATACAACTTGATGCTTGATGCTCTAGAAAGTAACTTTTCCTATCAGCTGGCCTAACAAGAATAAATAAGGGACGAAACGAAAGCAGAAATCTAACAAACGATGCCTTGACTTAAGTACAAAGAGTCCTTGGGGCGGCAGAAATCGCGTAATTCAGTGTAATTTTTAACTTTTTACTTATTACCTACTACTTAGCTTCCACAGTACCTCTAGACTCGATCGTTTTTATTTTAATTATTTTTTAATATACTGTTTAGGTAGATTTTGACTAGCCGTTTTATGAACAAGCAAGTCAAACTTCATTGTTTTTTTTTGTGATACCAGATCGGGTTTACGCAATCGCTCTGCGAATGTTTTACTACGCATGGCCATAAGATTTTTAACGCCTGGAATATGAAAAATCAGAATTGATGTAATTGTAGCAACATGTGATAAATTGTTGATACAATTAATGCCTGTGATACCCTAATTGTATTAATTAGATATTTTATGAAAAATTTAAGCGCACCCGTATTTAGTGCTTTATTATAGTATAAAAGGATTATTATAAAACTATTTAGGGATGTGTAGTCAAATAGAATGTTAGCAAAGTTTGAACTGTCATGCTTTACTATTTTTGATCATAATATTTTCTTATGAATTTTCTATTTCAAGAAAATCATTTTATAATTCTCTTTTTAGTTATTATTTTTAAATTAATTATGCTATATCGCTTCGAATAGAAATTCCTGTCAAAAAATATTAAATTGAAAACTAAAAAATAGGTGGCAGACCACTTTTTAAAAATTGTAGCTCTGAGGGCTAATTTTAACTGTCCCAAGTTTACATTGCTAAACTCTGTAAGTTGAAAAAGAAAAAGTTGCAAACATTTTTTATTTGTACATATTTTAAATAAAGATGGTCCTCATAATCGGTCGGTCGGAAACTGTTATCTCCTGTCGAGAGAAAAATCTGAAAATTATGAAATTTACAGTAACTTTACCAAAAATATTATTTTGTTTAAAAATGAATTTGAAAACGGGAATCCGTGTCTACAATTTATGATTTTAGCTTATTATATTGGTATTTATTATCTTTCTTAAGGACAATAGTATTATATTAAAAACCTCGATTTGTTTATGTGGTAAATAATCTTTAACTTTAATGATCAATTATCGATTTTTCTTAAAAGTTTTTAGGATTCCTCGTCCTCAAGATTGAAATCTGTTTCAGTTATGAAGGAATCTAAATGCTTAAATCCTGAAACAATTCTGAACTCTTATAGTGGTCACTTGCTTTCCTGCTCCTTGAATAATGTAGTACAGTAATGGATTTTTCCAGTTCAGAAGTAACCTCCAGTTTCTACAAGATACATTTCAAAAATGGATCTGTACCAGGTTTTAACATTTTTAGTAGCTGACCAGTGGTGTTGGGAGACAAAAATAGTATTTCAATGTTATTTAAGTCACAAGGATAGGACACTGCATTATTTAAGAAGAGCAATATTTTGCGTTTTTTCATCAAATTTCACAAAAAAATCCTATTATGTCGCAGGATATTTTATTTGATCGCGTGTAGATAGGCAACATATTCAAATCAATTTTTCCAAAAGAACGAGGTCTCGCAGGACAAGAAGTGTCTCAGACCATGTTAGCACAGAATAAAACAGTTAACCTTTCTTTAGCCACCAGCACATCTTTCAGCACGAAATGCAAATGTTTTTGCAGGTTTTGCAAGAAAAAACAGACCTGTCTCATTGGCATTGTAAATATTTTTTGGATTTCATCCTGCTCATAAAAATAAAATTTTATCCCGTTAAGCCCTTCGGTGGCATCCAGATTAACATTTCAACTTTCTCTTATTGTCCAAAAAGTAATGCTGAATTAAAATTTTGATAGTGTGATTATTCTGCAACTTCTTTCGCTTTGGATCTTATAATAGTTCCCAATGTTGGAATATTTTTCGCTCTTGCTTGAACAAACAAATCATACAGCTCTATAATATGAATTTTTGTTTTTCGAATTTTCTTTTGCTTTTGGTTTGACTGTGACATCTTTACTTGATGTGAATGAAAGCGGAACTGTTGTAGTTTGTACAAACACAATTTCTTCCCCAACTTGGTGGAATCCTACAAAGTCAGCGTTGCCATGTAAGGAATGCAGGAGCGTCCGCAAAAAGAAAGTTCTATGAAATTAAAGAGACATTATTCTGTGCATGGACTCTGTGTACGTCAAGAAAATAAATTAATTTCTAAAATGGATCAGCAGAGAACATTTCAGCAATTGCATTGTGCACGTTTACTACCTTATATGCTCCAGTTTGCAGGTAAAAACTAATTATCATAAATTGTAACCACGGATTTCCCTAATTCAAGTTTATTACTTGCATATTTTTTTTGTAAAAATAATTTTTGGCAACATTATCACACATTTGAACGAGTTTACAATTTTTAGATTTTAACTTGACCAGCGATGTCAGTAGGAGAAAAACGAATTATAAATGCTTATCGATTTATCTCTGAAGCTATCAATTTAGCAAAATCATCAGGGCCATTTTTGTACAGTATATCCTGACCTTCAGAACTGCTTTATCTACAATATTTTTTGCAGATATGGGAGTTCATAAGCTTTTAAAGAGCTACAATATAAAAAATTGGCCTGACTCCTGGACTATTAACTAAATAATACCTCTTCGAATGGTGCTTTCTGTCAAAAACATTAAATTGAAAACTATATAGGTGTAATCTTTTAGTCCCTTAGATTTAAAGTAGACATAAGTTTAGAACGCACTCTTTTTATACAGACAATAAAAATATCCTTTCTATACTACAACGAACTGTTACACTGTGACTTGCGAGTGAAACATTTTCCTAAGCGATTCGAAACCCATCTAGTCTCGATTCTAAGCGTGAAGGGGTGTGCCATCAAGGCTATTATTTTCTCTATAAAGCTACACATTCCAAAATGTGCTCCTGTGGGATAAAAGGGCATCATAGACATGTAGAGCCTTCGTGTATTTTCGCATACGCGTTAAATGAGGCTGAATGAAAGTGTGCGTGATGAAATCAGAGTGAAAGAGTGGATAAATGCGTTGCACTGTATAGCTGAATAAAGAAAGTATACAATGAGACATGGAAATTAAAAGAGTTAAAATTTGTTTCCAAACAAACAAAGAAATATTTTAACAAATGTCATTTATCCTACCTGTACTAGGCAGAATAAATTGCATGTATTAAGTTCTTGTTGTATCAGACTCAGCCTGTCAAGATAACTAATAAAATGATAGAAAAATAATGTACTCTATTAAACAATCTTCAGTAGGTCTTTTATTTTTATTTACTTTTTAACACCAGTGTTGGAAAACTGAGTAATTTGTTTTGATTAATTGTTAATAAAATAAATTAAAGTAGGCTATGCTTTTCATACCCTTGTTCAACACCATGTGTGATATAAAGCACTTCGTAGCTTTGTGAACTACACATAGTGCTGTGTGAATTTGGCCTAGAACTTTTTCAATCTCAACCCAAACTGGAGATATTTTCAGAAAAAAGTTCTTTAGAATTTTAAATAACTTTTATTTCATAGTATCCAATAAAATATGTCCACAATTGTGACAAATAAATGGTTCAAACTGAAAAAACAGAACAAAAACAGAAAAAAAAACAATTGGTTTCCATGAAAAGAAAATATGGATATTATTTACTAAGAAATCTTAGATTTTAAACTTAAGGGGTCTTTAATTGAAAAAAAAAATTGCCTTTCATTAAAAGAAAAAATGTAGGGAAGTATGAAATAAACATATAATTACATAGAGGTATTGCTGTGGTACTCCTACTGTTGCAGGTAACTTTCTTTGACAAATACGATATATAAATATTTTAGATCAGTTTCGCTTAAAAATGATTACATATCTCTATGTAAGACCATATTATGTTTTAACTAGACCAGCTTGCTGGTTACAACCCATTGGTAATAATTCCTGTGATGCTTTTGTATTAAAATATAATTAAAACCTTAACAACTATAACATCTTACAGTCAGTTACACAGCGTCGTTTTGAATCGATCGAGCATTATTAAGAATGCCGAAATGTAGTTTAAGCTACTTGAAAGTTATTTTTTATAATCAGAGACCCGGATAGGCAGTATCAATGAACTTTTTTGAAATTAAATACTAAACTAATGGTAGAATTAAATATTTTCAAGTTTCAGTTGTATTCTTTCTTTCCCAGCTGAAAAACATCTTTAGTCTATTAGCTTAACATTTTTCTTGGTGAAGGACTAACAGTTTTTTTTATGTAATTATGACCCTGTTCTGTAATTATAGTGTTTTGAATACAGTTAGGTTTTTAGGTTAAGATTAATGCTACGTTATGTCTTGTCACATTAACATTTAATTAATGTTTCATAAACCAGAGTGTTCGGTACTGTGGTCGATTTTTACTGTTAGAGACCCACGAAAAACTTTTTTAACTAATTTTAATGTGCTGGTTACCTCTAGTAGTGGTTACTATTAAGCAAACAGATCTTTATTTTGGTCTTCTTTTTATCTCTCTCTTAGAAGTTATTTTTTGTTGGTCGAACCAAAACAAAAGAGAAGAGGAAATTTGAACATCGAAACACTGTATAAAAATTATTAAACCGTACATAAATAACCGTTAATTTACTTAATCTTAACTTTTTTTATAAAATTGTGATAATGTGCTGTATAGTATAGATTAAATGTTAGTTACAAGTAATGAATCGCCGATTATTTAAAAATTGTACACTGACAAATTATTTTCGTAGGCCTGTAAAATTGATTAATTTTGTTACGTAATTACGGAGATAAATTCATTATGCGACTGTAAATATATTCCGAAGGATAAGAGTTTTTTTCAATTTATCTCTAGAATTTTAAACTTAAATAATTGAAGGAAATATGTAGTGTCATAACTTTAAAGGTGAACTTTTGTGCTGTTCCTACTCTAGCAAGAAAAAAAATAGAAGATAAACTGTCTAAAAAAGTGTCTATAGTTGCAAAATCTGGCTGGTCTAATTCAAAAAAAAAATATATGTGTTGTTGATTCAATTTGGGAAGTGTTTTTTTTTGTTGTACATATTTTTAAATTATTGTTTGAACATATATGTATTTTTCAAATACTATAGATACTTTTTAATGTGAAAATACTTTATATTTGAAAAAAAGAGATCTATATTTATTTTTGTACGTCCGAACTGTGATAAGGTACACATAATTGTAAACTAAGCAGAAAATAAATTTATGTTACATCACAAAGGAATGTATTTTTCCAAATTTTGTTCATCACGGGATATTTTGCTGTATTAATGAAGTGAGTTTTTTTTTCATGTAAAGAATATTGTCACCAAAATAAGAAAATTTATTAAGAATTGATCTTATCGATAAAATAGTTTTTCTAGCTTCAAAATAGGAAGAACCAACACAATAGACTTTTTCCTTTTTTATTTCTTGAAGCAGTCAATAAATTTGAAATTTTATACACATTCAAAAATCAAAAAATATATGATACTTAACCCTCTTTCCATTTAATTCTTTTCTTCACTGCTATCTTGAAAATTTAAATCACAAAATCTACACAAAAGAGAAGTAGTTGGTGTATTCAAGTTTTTAACTTAACCTGTTTAAAAAATAAAAAGGGAGCGCCACATCAAAGCAGTGCACTGTATATGTTAAATTGTGATCAAATTTAATGTTTATGAAAACACAATATTGTTTATATTATAAATTCATTGTAATTAATAGATGAGTCCGAATTTTTCAAGGACTTAATCTTTTGGTTTTATTAAAGAATTATATTTATCGTTATCCGATTTTCTTAATTTTGTGACAAATTAATGTGTAAATATAGAACAGCCATCCAAAGCAAGTGTAGTGATATTCATCTTAAAATGGTGCTTAGAAGAAAATATATATATTGTACTATTGCCGTGTTACCAGTTGTGAAGTAGAAAGCCTGTATCACAATTTTATAGTTTGTACGTACTATTGTGTTATATTTTATGTGTAAAAAAATTGATGTACGGTTGCTAACCCACCTAAATCCCTTGTAAATATTTTTAAAAACGTTATGCATATATATACATTATATATTGTTAAGTAAAGAGTAGATTGTTACTGTTGATATGTTTGCGTAAATGTACCATATATTTTTTCCATGGGCTTCTTAGATCTAACATCGCAGTTGGCAAGTAACCACTATTTTAAGCCCAGTTTCTTTATTTTAATGTTTATTCAGGTAAACGAAAGTAGAAAGTTTGCAGATTTTTTAACTATTTTTGGGCCTAAATTCTATATGTAGCTACTTATCGATCTGAACTTGCTTTAAAATAAAGAAATCTTTCTTGTTCCAGAAAATGCAGATGTTTTATTTTCATATTGACAATTTTTTACCATACTTTATATGAATACGTAATTATTGGGATTTATTTTTCCTTTTGACACCTCTTATATTTCTTTATATACTTGCCCTGTGAACAGGTAGAAAAAAAAGCCCCAAATGCTTATTGTCTTGAAAAATATATATATTTATATATAAAAGTTCTACACTTATTTAAAAGCAGTGTGATTGAAAGGTTGTAAATATAATTTATGTGGATTAAAGTGAATTGTTTGTAGAATAAATCACTGTCAAATTAAGGATTTTTTTTTTTGGTTCTTATTTCCTGCAACAACTAGAAATTTTCAGTAAACAACGTTTGGACAAGGTGAGAAATGTTTGACGTTTCAGACTTTCTCGGCCATGCCAGACATATTTATACTTATAAAATTGTCTTCGACACGTCCTGGACATATTACTTCCACCTACATATCTGATGTCAAATGATATTTCGGACATGTTTAGAGAAACTAGGCACATTCTAGAGCTGCTCCAGTTTTGAATATAGAACGTTAAAAAATGGTTTTTATGCAAAAAAACGTGTTTAGCGTAATAAACAAAAACAAATAACCCTTTAAATTTTAAATAAACTGCCGTTTATAATTATCTGTTTATGCGGTAAAAATATTGTTATCCCAAATTTGCCAAAGTGGCGTTTCCACTTACTCTTTGTCTCTACTTTAACGCAAATTTGAGTGGCAACTAAATATGCTCTGTAAGATTACAATCTGAAGACATGGCGAGACAATTCTAGTGATTTAATTTGCTTCCAAAGGTTCATTGACAAGTGTAGCCCTTTTGGGATGCGCATTATCGTCCACTAAAATACAATCGTCAACAGAATTTTGAGTAAATTTATTCACTATTAGTATAAGATGCTGGTTGCGTTAATAAGTGAGTGCCATAATTGTGGCTCGTGAGACGAAGGATTCGATTCTCCTGTTAAGCGTATAATCCTCCAAATATTAGAACATAACCTCTACAAAAAGATTGATAAGGGCTTTTATTGTCTTAACTATATCTTTCTCCTGGGCTCCACACCAATATTTGCCCATCTAAGTGATATAAGTTAATTTTTAATTCAACTGCATAAGCTGTCTTGCCTGTTATTGGCGGAGAGTTCGGTGTCCTTGCCTTGGTAAAGTACATTTCTCACATCTTGCCTTAAAAGGTAATCCTAAAGAATGAAAACTAATTTATGGAATATCATGATTAAATCTCAAAAGAAGAGAAAGATTAAAACACTAGGTCTAGTTGTAACTTTTACTAACCTTAAATTGTTCTCCTAAAGTCACCTTTTAATTGTGGTGTTTAATTAGATCTTTAGATGTATAATTTGTTCCTAAGAGCGTTCATAATAGTGGTAGCGATACAATCGATATTTTGGGGATTATGCTTAACGGGAGAACTGAACATTTTTCTCACGACCCACAGATACATTTGCTCAAACTTTCAGCGACGATTTCATTTTAGTTGATGATAATGCTCGTCCCAATAAAGCTGCAATGATCAATGACATTTTGAAAGCAAATTGAATCATTACAAGAGTATGGCCACCAAAGCCCCAGATTGTAACCCTGTAGAGCAATGGGACCGACGGACTCAACAATCAAAGCTTATCTATGCGACGACGTTGCCAAAATGTACTTGGAAGGGGGGGGTTACAAAAAACAAAACTGCTGTTATTATGATTTGTGTTTGTTATAATTTTTTTAATTTGTTAAAATGTATGAAAACGTTTTCCAGTTGCACTGATTTATTTAACCACACGGTATTAACTAACCAGTGGCACCTTTAACAAGCATGCTTTTCTATTTGTGATAGAAAAATGTACCATTATCACTAAAAGAGAACTTTAGAATGAACTTAGATTATATGGTAATTTAAAAAAAAAATTAGATTTTGCGTAAACTTAATTTCTTCTGGTATTGTCAAATATAAAAGTACTTTATAAAGTTTTTGAAACAACTTACTTTTGAAATTGATAAAAGAAGATTGTTTTGAAATTCTTGATGTATCGGGAATATCAAGTAATTTAATCAAAAAGTCTATGATGAAATTTGGATGTTTAAGATTTTTCTATATATTATGTCGACTCTATGTTCTAGGATATTGACATGTAAAATAATGCCACTTATACGTATATGTCTGACCTCAGTGACAGACATGTCCATCTAACACGCATAATGTTCATTTTTGCTTTTACAACTCTTAAGTAGTTACCTTAGCCCCATTGTGTTCATTATACAACTCATTAGGAACATCGCTCATCGTACGGATGTCGTCAATAAGCCTTGCATAATAAATGATCTAGAATAGTAGTACTTCCCTTAAGCTAGAGCAATGGATTACTTGATTAATCAGTAAGAATGAGAGCAAAATGTTATACTTCTCGTTTTGTTCTCAACCTCCACAAGGGAAGTGTTAGTTAGCTTCATGTGGTGAAACTATTTTCTTTACTGAAGTGTTAAGTCAGAATTGCTATTATAAATAGAAGCTTTCTACACGACATTGTTAGTGCTAGCTTCTTGCTGTGGTATCTCCCTAGTAGTTCGCATCTATTAGTTAATGTCCGAGATTCGAAAGTATACTAGAAGCTATCCTGGCCGATTTGTCAGGTGCTTTGTTATTTAGAAACTGTACTTATGGAATGCTCACCCTCTGCAACATTACCACCTGTTTTTCTAAGAGCAGTTTTGATAATGGTTTGGGTTAAGCTTTGCTTAGTGACAACATTCCCATTCCGATAATTTTGCCCTTTGTATCTCCAAGGGCAACCTCACTTTCGCAACTATAATTATAGCAGTGAGCTCACCATGTTTATCCATAACAATAATGCCGGATCCACACATTGGGGCCACCGTTGGCCGAAAGCGTGGACGTGGAAATTACAGTGGGCGCATTTACAGTTCTAATAGCGAATAATTACACTTTACTAAAAAACGGATGAATATATTTGCGTCGAAGAAGATGGTGGCTTACAAAAATTGATAGACTATGAAATCATTTACAGGCAGGATTATTTAAGTTAACTCGGTTAACATATGGTATTGTATGTACACCCGCAATTTTTCAGTCGACAATGGATCAAATTTTGATTAAGCAAATCAATGTTATTCTCATAGCAGGAAAGTCTTGGTATTATTACAGAGAATTGCTAGATAAAGTGTTGAAAAGATTAAATCAGTATAATATTAAGGTAAATTTTGAAAATCAATGAGGCACCGACCCCACAAAATGTTACACAACTGCGGTCATATTTGGGTCTAAGTAGTTATTGTAGCAAGCTTGTTCTAATGATTTCATCACTTTTCGAAGACATCCAGGCCCGGAGAGAAACACACCCCGACCCCTTCCCTCGACGGGCCTAATAAAAAGATATTAATTAGTAATCAAGTACTGACCCATTATCAATTTGTATAGATATTTATTGTGTTGTTATATGATACAAGTTCATATGGGGTTGAGGGAGTTCTAAGTATTAGAGAAATAAAGAAAGGCCTGTTTGTTTTGCTTCAGGTACCTTGTCAAAGGCAGACCACAATTATTCGCAGCTAGAAAGAGAACCACTCTCAATAATATTTTGTGTCAGGTGCTTTCTTAAACATATAGGGTGTCTCAAAATTAAGGATCAATATTCTTACAGAGTAAACTTTGTCATAAAAGAAGACTAAAATGTTATGTAAAAGTATATCGAAAATTGCTTCGTTAGGGCAACCCCGAGAATTAGCCCTTCTGAAGATGGTTTTTCGTATATATTCCCGTCCTGAATGGCAGGGGGAGAGGGAAAAGTCGCCCTAACTTTTTTCTGAGTGGATTTTTCCAAATTATAAAATATTAGGGACTTCTAGAAAAAAAAGATATTCTTGCTTTAATTCGTTAAGATACACCGTTTGCGAAAAAAATTGATTTGAAAATTGCCTTACATGGCGTTAAACACACAGCTTGACACAATTTTCACTTAAAAGTAGAAATGATTTAATTATTTACTGAGCCCAATATACGTTTAATTTTTAATGTAAGACTATTTTCAAATCAATGTTTCTAGAAAACCCTAATTTTTGTAAATTGAAAAAATCGGCGCAGAAAAAAATTATAGCGACTTTTCCCTCTCCCCCTCCCATTCGAGACACCCCTGATTTCCCCAGAATTGGACTCGTATAAAAACTAGCAAAATATCAATCTAGTCTTTGAACGTTTCGAAAATATATTCTCGGGGCTGTAGCCCCCTAAAGAAGCAATTATGATATATGTATGTTTATACGACATTTTGGTCTTCCTTTGGCGTAGACTACCCTGTAAAAATATTGTATCTTAAATTCGGAACACCCTGTATTTATAGTCGTTCGTTTATTTTGGTTTCAAATCATCAAACCATGCAAGTCGTTTTTAATCCAGACATAATTATCTCAGTAATGCCAGCTTCTAGAATTATAGAGTGGAGTATAATACTATCTGCCTATGCATATAAGATTGAGTGGAAAAAAGGTTCTCAGTTGTGTGGCTGATATGTTATCACGAACCTCTGAAAGAATCAACTGAGGTAGAAAAGTACGTTAATCCACTTAATATGTTAGGAGGGTTGCCAGTTTCATCAAAAGACACCAAGGCACACATCAAAGCATCTAGCCTTGTTGATTATGGGAAGATCAGTTGGCCTGCTACGGTGGACTCAGAATTAAAATTTGTTGTTAGGTATTAAAGTGGTTATACCAGAGGGTTTTCAACACAATGTTTTAGCTTTAATACATGAAGATAACATAGACATATAGTACGCAGTAAAATTTTAGTTAGATGAATATGTTGATGACCAGGTCTGCAACAAGATATTGAAAACATCATTTATAAATATTTTATGCCAAATAAATCAATCAAGCCATGAAGAAGTTTTGATAGCTTAGCCTAAAACTGAAAAAGTATTTCAAAGGATTCACATATATTTCTCTTACAGAATCCATGTCATTTTCATTAATGTAGATAGTAAATCTAGTTCATTGCAAGCCAAAAGGGTTTACTGTGTCACAAACATTTGAAAATGTACTTTAGCTGTAATTGAACTTCCAGACACGATTGTGAGTGATAATGGACCACCGTTTAATTCCAGTGAGTTTAATAAATTTTATCAAGTAAATGGCATTAAGGTTTTGAAAGCACCTCCATATCACCCCCAATTAAATATCAGTGCTGAGCGTCATTTGTAGCACAGAATAAGTGTTTAACTAAACAATCGACATTAACACTCGTATTCACTAAAAAGGTTTAAGAGATAGACCGGGTCTAGTTGCCATGGTACTTAAAACTCTTAGTTCGCCAGTTATGTTTCGCTTATGTCACTGTCATTTTGTAATTGTGACATTTAGAAAAAATATTTGTTCAATTATTGAAAATGCCATCTTAAACCTCTGTCAGGTTAGACCCGGTCTAAATTTAAACCTCTTTAATAAATACAGGTGTAACTGTCTAACAACAAAATGTAATTTGTTTAGCTTAGCATCCCAACAGGATTGAGCACCAATGAAATTATTTTTAAAATATAGTCGAAAACACTTTTAGATTTATTGAAACCTCAAAAGGGGGGAAAGGCAGTTTTCAATAAAAATTATGATGTAGAACGGAAGCTTTCATGGCTTTGGTCAATTAAGAAATCATGGTTCTTGAGATTAGACCGTGTCAAATTGGAATTACTATCCGACGTTTCGCCTTCGATTGCACGAGGCAGTATTCAGATCTCGTGGAGTAAAGATCCCTGAAGATGCCTCGTGCAATCGAAGGCAAAATGTCGGGTAGTAATTCCAATTTGACACGGTCTAATGCCAAGAACCATGATTTCTTAAAAATTGTGATGTTTTTAAACCAGTATATATTTTCGGTTGGGGAATCTGTGTTATTTAGGAATCTTGTTGAGGATAAGCTAATGTATAAACATGCAAATAGTCTAAGGAAATTTAGAGATAGTAGAGGATTGCTGGAGCCTATTCAACGCCAGTTAGGTTTGAAGATGTATCTATCAAATAATTCTTCTACTGATTTAGATATAGCAGTAAACCACCCATCTTGCCTGTTACCCCTAAGTGATGGGTTGTTAAGCGAGAAATATATATATATATATATATATATATATATATATATATATATATATATATATATATATATATATATATATATATATATATATATATATATATATATATATATATATATATATAATCACAACACAGATTGTTCAATGTGCTTCTCCTATTGGCTCGTCGTTTGTTTCCGAGAAGTATTAACAAGTTTTGTTGAATATTCAACATGGGCTTCCTGGCTCGGTGATAGGATACAGGGCTTTAGATGAAGCGCATACGTGTTCGAATCCCCGTTCAGACGCATGACATGTTTTAGTTTTTTTTAACAAAGCTTATAACTAATAAAAATGCGGATTAGGTTAAAATTGCGGTAACGGAAGCGCCTTAAAATTCCGAGACTATATTAAAACAAGGGTCTTTTTTTAACATAAACTATACGCGGGTCTGTCCCGTTAGCGTTAAAACGCCCAGGTTCGTCGATAAAACCATCATTAAAGCTATAAACCATCATTAAAGCCATAAAATCTCACCTCAAAACATGGAAAATCAGATCTGAAATAGGTCCGCATAAAGTGATGTGATTGGTAGAAATAAGGTAAAAACCTGGATTTCAACTGGGGCAAATTCGTTGTAAAATGATGGTTTTCCTCCATGGTTTCGGTAAATAAATATTGCAGATAAAACAAAATTGTTTACTCAAAAATGTGGAGCAAAATTATTACCTACAAAAAACGTTATAATGATTTTTTCGGATACGTAACAGTTTTCGAGATAAAGCAAGCTCGCGGACAAATTTTGCAATAGCTCGAGAAAAAATTATTTTTTATTTATAATTCAAAATGGGTTTGGAAGAAGACATCCGTGGCTATATAACAAAACATAACCTCAAAAAACTATTATTTTTTTCAAACTCGATTTTCGTAAAAACTATAAGAATTGCAGAAAAAACATGAATATCTTTTTTTGGTAATAACATCCCTATATTTTTTAATTAAACAATTTTGCTCTATTTGCGATAATTTGGAAGATATTAATTTTTGTTTTTTTTGCCATTTCCTTTATGAACCAGACAGCCTACGTGTAAGCACTCGGTACATTCCTAAAGAGCCCATCGGGAGGTACTGTTAGTGAAAAAAAGGGCACAATTATAATATTCCTGTGACAGCCTACAAAACAGTCTCTGGTGACTGCGGGCTATATACCTTCAAATTTAAAGAAATACATACACATACACAAGACATAAGTATTATCGATAGTTGGAAAAATTAGAATAGCATGGATTATTGTGGTTTTACATTCTTATATCATGGTTGTCAAAACTAATTAATTAATGTATCAAGAATTGTGTATTCCCTGAGCCTCTGAAAACAGCTAATATAGAAAGAAGATAATGAATCAGAAATATCAAACTAGAGACCTATTTCTAGTTCACCATCTAAGTCCAAAATATTAGTACTAAAAAAACAAAAATTGTACAACATTTTGAGAGATTTAAAGTTTCTAATAATTTACAATTCGGATATCGAAGACCGAGAAAAAAAATACAGGCGATGCAATACATCGATTATTAAGCATAAAAATAGATGGTATAGAGGAGGAGAGTAATTCTGTGTGACTTAAAAACAGCATTTGACAGCGTTTCTCATAAAATTTAAAAAAAGAGATAAACTTAAAATTTATAATTTTAATGATTCCAGTATTTTTAATTCAGTCTTATATAACAAATAGGAAACAGTTCATATCAGTCAATGGCGAGACTTCTGAGCAGGGTTCTTTCACCAGCAGTGTACCTCAGGGTTCGTTTCTCGGCCCCACTCTAATTTTGCTATAATTAAGTTCCCAGATGTCTGAATGGCTCTCTATGAATAGCCTAATAACAATAAGACTAAACATTTTTTCCCATAGAGACTTAAATGATGAAGATTATTACCCCACTGTCATATTCTTGGGAGTCTGCTTAGAATCAACATTAAGTTTTGAGAGACACATTTATTTTTATTCAAATAAGTGGTCCAACAGTATTTTTGTGATAAGATCTCTGAAATATATAGTGTCTGTGGAGATTCTTATGTCAGCATATCATGCTCTCTTTATGTCACATGCATCCCATGATCTGGTAGGCTGGGGACACTCACCTCATACCGCCACAGAGGCGGGTTGCCAGAATAATGACGAAAGTTAAATATAGAGATTATGTTAAACATAAATTTGTTAAATTAAGAATACTTACATTACTATAGCTGTTTAATTTTTAAGTTTAAAATCTTTATAGAGATAACATTCATCAGTATGATAGAAATAGTGACATCCATTTATATGAACCCAGAATCAATAATTTTCTTACCTACTAGTCTCAAAAATTACCTAATTATATTATTTAATAAAATAAAAACCTTTGAAGAAAGAGCTTTTTATGATTCCAACGACTATCTTGGATTTCATTTCAGTTAAATTCTAATTTCTTTATTTATTGATTTGTTTTTTATTATGTATGTACTCATTTAACACTTAATAACAGTGTTATGTAGGAATGTGTAATATTTTTTTTGAAAATACCTCTTATTGTTATTTATTTTAGATATATTCATCGAGTATTCAGTTACTAGGATTTTAAAATCGTTTCTTCTTACTGGCAATCCAGATTATATAGGAAATAAATTTTGGTTTTGTATAATTCTCCGAATTACTTAGTTTAAGACTATTTTTACTACCCTCGTAAATCACCCCCCGAGATTTTTTCAGATCTTTACGTCTCAGGGTCCCTGGATGACGACAAACATGTTTCTCGATTCCGTCAGTCTGTCTGTTCGCGACATAACTAAAAAAACTACTTACCCGATTGACTTCAAAATTTGGTCAAAAATTAAGGGTCAAATGGGAATGATCTGGTAACCTTTTGGTAACAATCCGATATGGCAAAACAAAATGGCGGCTTAGAGAAATATTAAAAAAAGTATTACTAAGAAAGTGCTTATCCAATTTATCTCAAATTTTGCACAAAAATCAAGTATTATATAAGAATCAACTGAGAAAATTTTGGGACGAATCCAAGATACGGAATAAAACGGCGGCGTAAAAAAATATTTAAAAATGAAAACTAACTAATTGTTGTATAAAGATTAACTAGTAAAAGTGTGGTACTAATTCAAGATGGCGAAACAACATGGCGGCCAAATAAAATGTTGGTAATCTGAAAAAATCACCCCCTTACCTTTTACATATCTTCGCGTTTGAGCGTCCCTAGAAGCAAATATATATAAAAGTCCGCTGATGCGTCTTTGGGTTTGTCTGTCTGTCTACCAGTTCGCATAGCTTAAAAACTACTCATCAGATTGACTTCAAATTTTAGTCTAAAATTAATGCTCATATGGGGATGACCTGGTAATATTTTGGTAAAAATTCAATATGTTGGAACAAGATAAAAAGTAAAACGCTAAAAAAATTATTACTAAAAAAATAATTATCCAATTTATCTCATATTGTACAAAAATCAAGTCTTATGTAGGAATCAACTAGTAAAATTTTGGTAGGAATATAAGATGTGGGAACAAAATGGCAGCTTAATAAAATATTTAAACATTCAGCCTGAAAAAAACTACTTAATGAACTGATTTCAAATTGTGTGACATAACTAATTGTAATATAGAGACGAACTAGTAAAGGTGTGGTACTGATTCAAGATTGCGAAAAAAAATGGCGACCAAATAAAATTTTTGTAATCTGAAAAAATTACCTTCTCAGTTTTTACGTATCTTCGCGTTTTAGCATCCCTAAATCAGTTTTATCAGTTCCGTCGGTCCGTCTGTCGGTTTGTCAATTTGCATCATAGCTTAAAAACTACTCATCAGATTGATTTCAAATTTTAGTCAAAAATTATGGGAATGACCTTGTAACATTTTGGTAAAAATCCAATATGCCGGAAACAAAATGGCTGCCTAATAAAATATTTAAAAATTCAGTCTGAAAAAACTACTTATTACAGATTAATTTCAAATTTTGTGCAAGCATATAGCAAAATAGCGCAACAAAATGGCGGCCAAATAAAATGTTTAAAACATCAACGTAAAAAAATCTTCTTATTCAAATGACTGTAAATTTTTAAGAAAAATTAAATATAATATAAGGAAAAAGTAAAGTAAAGTGTAAATGTAAAAACTATTTATTGAATTTATTTTAAATTATGCTCAAAAATCAAGTGTGGTGTAAGTAGAAACTGATAAAATGTTGGTAGGGGATACAATATGTTGGAACAAAATAGCGTCCAATAAAATGTTCAAAAAGACAATATCAATGCGATCGTAAATAACTATGTACTGAACTGAATTGGTTCAAACTTCATTATTGCTAATAAAGGAAAATATTCATAACGATATATCTTCACAACTGTCGGTAGCGCGTTTAAAATCGGCTTAAAAATGGAACTATAAACAATCCATGCCACTGTCAGTTTGTTACATGGTTCAATGAATAATAATTATCTATATTACGTGTCAATGTAAATAAGTATTGATTACTAAAGAAAATAAATTATAAATTTCAATATTCCATATATGAATTGTTATGAATAGTATTTCTTTTCAAACCCTAATTTGTAACAGTTGTATTTATGCATAAAACTAATTTTTGACAAGGCTTACACGTGCGCAGATTCGACATTTCCGGTAATATATTTTATAGCTACTTCACCTTTCGATTATAGCTATTCTTATCCCCACTCATAATTATATTTGCTGGCACATATACATGTCTAGAAAGCAACTTACATTAATATAATAATAATTGGCTTTTTCGCAACTGAATAAAAATATTTAACTTTAAATTAATTGCAGCAAATATTTAATAAAATTACATATCTCAACATGTAGACATACGGAATGTTTCGATACATATATAAACAATATTATTTGTATTAAAACATTCCGTAGACAGACTAGTCTACATGTTGAGATATGTAATTTTATTAAATATTTGCTTCAATTAATTTAAAGTTAAATATTTTTATTCAATTGTGAAAAAGCCAAAAAAGATTTTTGTTTGTCAATCTAAACGCAACAAATAATCTGAACACATTTAAAAATGAAGTATATTGTGGAACGAAACATAAGCTGAAATTTACTGTTCTATAACTTTTTCTTAAATCTTTAATAGCATAGAAAAAATTATATTGATAATAAACTTGTCAAAACTGTTTATTTCAGGTAAGGGCATTAACTCTAGCAGACTTCCAAATTTTAGGAAAATGAGAGTTTTGAATGTTATAAGTTATCAATTGCTAAAGGTCAACAACACATTACTGATTTTGTTATTTAAACTTTTTACCTCATTTTAGTAAAATTCACGTATTACTTCTGTTAATCCACACCTGTTGATTTGAAAGTTGTATTTTAAAGTAGTTAGATATCGGCTTTTAGTTATTTTATAATATACCGTCTGTGTAGTTCGGGGTCATAGTTTAAGAGCTTCTGTATAAAATGTGTAACAAAAACTTGTTTTTTACCTAAGTCCGGACTAAAAATTAAGAAGATTTATGAATTCTCTGGACTAAATTTTTTTTCATGCTTCCGTAATCCCCATAGCCATTTAAATATTCCTCTCCATTGATTAAAAGCTAAATCCGCCTTTGGACATAACTCCTGTATAATATCAACCCTACTTAAATTTTGTACTTATCAGTTTTAGCCGGGACATGTCCCAAATATGTCATTTTGAAACATTTGATATTGTCTTTTTGAACATTTTATTGGACGCTATTTTGTTCCAACATATTGTATCCCCTACCAACATGTTATCAGTTTCTACTTACACCACACTTGATTTTTGAGCATAATTTAAAATAAATTCAATAAATAGTTTTTACATTTACACTTTACTTTACTTTTTCCTTATATCATATTTAATTTTTCTTAAAAATTTACAGTCATTTGAATAAGAAGATTTTTTTACGTTGATGTTTTAAACATTTTATTTGGCCGCCATTTTGTTGCGCTATTTTGCTATATGCTTGTACAAAATTTGAAATTAATCTGTAATAAGTAGTTTTTTCAGACTGAATTTTTAAATATTTTATTAGGCAGCCATTTTGTTTCCGGCATATTGGATTTTTACCAAAATGTTACAAGGTCATTCAGTCATTTTAGGTTGCCCTCTCTATCCTGGGACATCTTAAATGACGCCAATTTTAAGATACAGGGTTCTGACTAAAACTTCTCTTACTTCCTCCACTAGTAGGCATATATAAAAAATAAAAGAAAAGTAATTTGCTTTTCTTGTCAGTTGCTAATTAATACTTTTCTCCTCTGAATTGATTGAAAAACACTTAGATTTTAGATAAAACGTATACGTAGTACCTACTTATAATCCGATAGGTTAGCAGGTAATAGATTCATTGAAAAACCAAGAAAATACTTATTATACCATTAGTTCATTCTTTTTTATGCAAAACTATGGAGTTGTTACAAAAATATCTCTCCAGGAACATCTATTGTAGTGAGGTCATAGACAGGTTAGTAAAGATTATTTTGTCAATGCAGAATAAGCGCAACTCTTGGATCAGAGGCGCCGTTAACTTAAAAACTACTTCAAAATTCATTTTTTACACCTTACGGATTCGAGGATGAATGATCTACACTCGACGTATTGGAAAGGACCATATGAACAATAGTTTTTCTTAACTGCTCTAAGGCACTCTTAATTTTGTGGTACAAAGTACAAAGGTAGAAATAAAAACAAATGCAAGGAAGTTGGTTTAAGGTACATTTAATACATTTAAATAGGTTTGATTAATTTATAATAAAATATTTTTTTTCGCTTCTACAAACCTTAACATCGAATGTGTTTTTTTTTTTTGCCTGTTAATATTTACTATACATTTTTTGTTCATCCCTCGTATCTGCTGAAGATACTATGTTAAACGTTCTAATAATTGAATAAGTACTTTAATTAAAAAATCTGTAAATTTTTAGCGTGTCATCGCCCCTTGTGGAATACGGAACTTGTGGAGTACGGAATGGACCAGAGAGTCTCGTTGTGTGCCCGGTTTTCGGGTTGTTTTTAGTGGCGTCGCTTGGGGAGGGGGGGCGTTCTCCAAACCCTTTAGTTGGCGTTGGTTCTTTTATAAGCGGTGCCCTGTTTCCGATATAACTATTATTTTTAATATCTTATGGGCGAAACGAGTGGAGCGACGGAAATTCCTATTAATTTCTGTCTTATTACTAAACACGTATGTGCCTATATTTAAATAATAATAATCCAAAGGATGTACATATTCCCAACTTATCGACACACCAGAGTATATACTTTTCAGAAAAATTATACAGACTGTCAGCTGAGGTTTAATGTGTGGTTATTGATGCGTACCTGTGACAAACTGTGGCTATTTAACTGCTTATTATCTGCTTAAAAACCACACATGTGTATTATATTAAGCTATGCTATCAGCATGCTCTTCAACGGGCTTTTGTTAGCTTCACTTGTATGGAAACAAATCTAGGAAGTTGATCTCAACCGACTTCTAATTGTATCGATTTGAAATTTTGCAAGTGTATGTAATTCGACAGACAATACAATTACTCGATTGTACCGGTATATTTTAGCCAACTTCTTATTGGGGTATCGATTTAAAATTACCGACGAAAATACAATAATTTGGTACCATCGAGTCGATCTGATCAGCTCGGTACCACATGATACCGGTCGATTTTAACCTACTTTTAATTATCGCATAGACTTGAAATTTTGCAAGTGTATGTAATTCAGCTGACAATACAATAATTTGGTTTTCTCTGGTAACGGTTGATTTTATCGTAATTGTCGTATCGTTTTGAAATTTTGCAAGTTCCTGAAATGCGGATAAAATTACAATAATTTGATACCATCCAGCTAAATCGTCGGTTACAATCGAGAGGTACCATTCGTACTATCAAATACATACACTTGCAAAATTTCTAATCGATACGGTACTTATAGAAGTACGTTAAAATCGATAATTCCCATTTGGTACTGACCTGATCAACTCGATGGTACCAGATTATTGTATTGTCATCCGAATTACATACACTTAAAAATTTTGTCTCTTCTTGTACAAGAATGCCTTGTGAGACCTTAGTTACTATGTTCTTAATTCTAAAAGACGGAATTGCCTAAAAAAGCTAAAAAAATTGTTGAGAAAATCTGTTTACAATTAAGAAAATTACGTGCGATTGAAATTGGCTTGCAGTTTTATATATTCCATAATTCATGGACGTAGTGTATATTAGATTTGATATCAGTATCCCTAGACTCTCGAAAATTTGAAAAAATACCTGCTATAAGAAGCAATTCACGGCTAGTCTCATAATGATCGTTATTACATTTAGTACACCGCCGCACTATTTTGTTTCACCATACTGATTTTTTATAAAAATGTTACTAGTTATCCCCATATTATGAAAATTGATTTTTGAGCAAAATTTGAACTTAACCGGGCAAGTAGTTTTAGTAGTAGACGATCAGACTGACCGGCAGACAGACAGAACCCTGACATATTTTTCGGCTGAAACGTGGAGACCTGGGAGAAAGTAAAGAAGGTAGGTACTTCTTTTAATTTTAATTTTCAGTTGTAGCCACAGGTGGCACATTTAGTCAAAAAACAACCCCACCCCTTTTTTATGTTATACCTATAGAATAGATAGAACGATGTTTTTGTAAGCAAATTCCACAACAAAAAAGCCGAAATAGTCGAATTTATTTAAAAATTATGCACCTTTAAATTATAGATAATTTTTACTTTATCAATGAAAGAAACATTTGTGTCAATGAAGGCAAAAAATTAATTTTAACAAAATTACACTTACAAGATGAACCTAAACACTTGCACTGAGCCATGTTTATGATGCGCGCCACTGAGGCATAAGATTTAAATAGTCCCGAAGATGATACTGAATGGCAGTGGGCCGACGAGCGCGAATAGCCCAACATGATCTTGATCTACCTTTTTGTGGTTTCTGCAGTTCTTTGGCTGGGGTACTCTTGTGCCAGACCCAAAAATTACCCCCCTGGTAAGCAAATTTTTTTTTTCAATTTGTAAATTATGTGCTTATGCTTATTATAATTACAATATGCGTATCTGGTAATTACGAAAATGATGAAAGCTGGTTTAAAAAATATACAGAGAAAACAAAAGTAATAAATTAAAACCACAGTAGCAAAAATAGAAGCTAATTTGTTTTTTTTTTAGTTTTACAAAACTACTTAATAAATGTATAAACCTTTAAAACAATACCTTGTATATTTGTTTATTTGAGATATTTTTTTTGGAATCAGTGATGCCAAGAAGCTATGCTTTATGCAAAACCTCTGCATAGGCGTATGCAAAAAATTAATAAAGCATAATTTAATTTTTAACTATAGCTTTTTAATAGTTTCTAATATTCTTAAAATATATCACATAAAAAGCCCTAGATCAATTAGCGTTTAACCTTAGGCAGTAATTTTAGAATTAAAAGTCACATAAATTCTGTAATTATTTTACATTATTATTATAAAATGAATCCTTATTAAATAGAACAGTGGAGACATTTAATATTGGCAGAAAAAATGTCTAAGATCAGTACATTGAGGATATACTGTAGGTATTTAAAGCCGTTCCTAGAGTATTTCACCAAAATATAAAAAATAACGGTCCAAGACCAGCTTTAAAAAAAATATTTGGCGCCCCTAGCAAACACCTGTCGACCCCTTTACTGACACATGGCCAGTGGCGGCTCGTGGGGTTTGGGTTTGGAGAGTGCACTGGAATTCAGAGAGAACAAGTACATATTTTCATGTACATGTCAAAGTGCAGACCTTTACTGCTCCTCCCTCCTTTTGTTTTTAAACCAGTTAAGAAAAAATTGTACTTTTCCACATTTCAATAACTGACTAAATACTCGTTTTTTGTGCATGCCGTTTCATATTCGCTTGAAATTTATTCCCCACAAACTTGTAGAGTGAATATTCTTTTTGAATTCTCTTAGAAGCCTATTCGAAAACGATTGTATTATGTAAGTGTTCTTTCAATAAAATAACCAGATTTTTGAGAAGTGTATGAGGGATATCAAGAATAGATTGCATTATTAACTTTACTAATTCTGCTACCTTTTTTACGTGTAGTATTGTAATCGTGAAAAAATGACCCTCCGATGTTTTTTCCGATCTTTACGTTTAAGAGTCCCTAGATGCCAAAAAATATGTTTTCTCAATTCCGTCGGCCTGTCTGTCTGTCTGCTCGCGGCATAGCTAAAAAACTACTTAACTGATTTATTCTGTCAACATAGAATATTTTTCTACATTGCTTTTTTGGCTCCATTTGTTTGTACTAATATTTTACCAGTCTCTACCTATGCCACACTTGATTTTTGTGCATAATTTAGAATAAATAGACTGAGTAGTTCTTACACAATTCGTACCACAATTTTACTACTTTACCTTTATACTTAAGGCTTGCACAAAATTTGAAATCAATCTATTAAGTAGTTTTTGCAATATGCGGTGCGCTGTTATGGACATTCTCTTATGCTATCCTTTACGCAAACCCATTTATGATGGAACTTGGGTCTTGGATCCTATTTATGAATCAAAGATATGCGCTATTTATGAATAGCATAAATGATTCGATATCAAAAATATCTAATTTTACTATATTTTTTATTAAAACACTCTTAAACTTAACTCTTAAAAGGACCCTTACTGGGTTTCTTTGGGGGCCCTAGACATCAAACCTACTTAGCAGAATGAGAGATCCCCGATTGCCAGTTTTTAGTATATTTGAGACGTCCAAAAGTTTTTGAGGCCTAATCCTAGGTTTAGCTGCAGATCTTTATATAATAAAGCATAATATAAATAAAACTATTAAGGTGAAACTAAAATGTTTGCAAAAAAAACTAATGTTGAATAAAACTGAAAAATAAAAAATTACATTTTATTACATCTTGGAAATTTGCCAAATTTTTACTTATTATTACTGTTTTTATTTAGCGAGTCAAATTATCAAGATGGAATAAAATGTTTTCTACTTTTTATGTTTTGAGTTTTGCTATTATTGTTTATAAAAATTTTTAGGACCGACATTTATGCCACTTCTAGGAAATCTTATCTACTACAAGAAAAGACACAAAGCTTTGGGCTTTCACCACTTGGTATGGTTAGAATTAGCGGAGAAATATGGGCCAATAATTGGCTTAAAATTAGGTAATTACCTAATATTATCTTTTCATAAATTTATTCACCGATTTTGTTCACTAATACTTCTGTAGGTAGCCATTTTATAGTCAGTGTTACCGGACCAGAGGCTGTAAAAGAAGTTTTGTCTAGAGAAGAATTTGACGGAAGACCCGATGGATTCTTTTTTAGGTTGAGAACATTTGGAAAACGATTAGGTAAGAAAGACAACTTAATAATAATAATAACATTGCACAGTTTTAATAATGGCGCATTGGTACACCGTGGAGAAATTTTCATGTAAAAATCCAAAAAATTACTTTTTCGTTTTTATTTTATTCTGGCTAATAATTTAAAATCAACTTCAACTGTATTTTTTATTGCAGTTTTGTAAACCCCACTGCACACTGCATCTAATACAATATTAGTTTAATAATGTTAAAACGTTTCGAACGTAATACAACTCTTCACTAATTTCAACAAATGTTTTCTTTTAATTCCCTTCACTGTTAATGTCATAATTATAATTTAAAAATTGAGAAAACTCTAGTAAATAACCATATTTTACTTATGGAGTCCTTTTAAGATTCATAATGTTTATATTCAAAATGCTAATAATGACAGCAAGAGCGGATCCTAGGAACATTTTAAATGCCCATTGCAAATCAATAAATTAGCATAGTTTCAGTACAATTGTAAATTAATAAGAATGTTATTAGAATTAGGAAAATGCAATAAGTTAAAATATGCATTACAGATGTTATAGAAATTCAACAACATAGAATCCCCAACCGAGTTTTTTTCAAATACAGGACAAAAACTGCGAAT
Organism: Kuschelorhynchus macadamiae; assembly: GCA_030620095.1. Classification (NCBI taxonomy): domain Eukaryota; kingdom Metazoa; phylum Arthropoda; class Insecta; order Coleoptera; family Curculionidae; genus Kuschelorhynchus; species Kuschelorhynchus macadamiae. The sequence continues at coordinate 474,375 of JAUTXW010000292.1, read as the reverse complement.
ATGCTCAATGAGAACTTAACATGCAATATGAATAAAAAACACCTTAACTTTAGCTTCAGGTTTATGTTTGTGGTAGTAGCGAACAAGAAGCTAAAGATAAGTTGGTTTTTAATCAGTTTGCTTGTTTTCATATTTTTGAAGGTAGATTTCATCTATCTCAAAAGTACTCGTCAGATTAAAGCATTATCAGATTGTAAACTCAACAAATATTGGTAATTAATTTTGAGGAGCCAGATACTAAAAATGCGTAAAAAATTGTTTTTTAAAAATATATGATATTCTTTCGTCATATGATTTTTTTTTGCATATATACTGAACGTACACGTTAGTTCGATGACATTCCTAATGGACCGTAAAAATATTCCTATGTTCAGATATTGCTTCCCCCGTACTGTCTAACATTATTCTATAAATATAACGATTTTTTAAGACTTAATAAATAAGTTATGATAGGGTTTTTGTTTTATTCCCTCTAAATTAACTTCGAAAATGTTTTAATGGGATTAAACCAATATTGTATTGTTGATTAAATCAATATTGTGTCCAGTGAGAATTAGAGTTTCCAAAACTGCAATAAAATATACAGGTCCGTATTTAAAAAAGCAGTCCTGATAATCGTCGCCAGCAGAAAAAACGTCGGAATTAAAATCTGAGATAACAGTATTATAGAGGACAAAAAGTTGCATCAAGAACGTAAAATTTATTTTAAGTTATTTTTCCAAATAAAGTCAGAAAATATAAAAACAAATTTTTTTTTCCGTTTACGTATATTTTTGGAAGTAATCGGAATTTTGAAAATTTATCGACAGTGACAATTCCGTAGTTTATTGTACCGGGTGACCAGTCAAAAAATACCATTCCCTCTTCACTATTTTGCTTTACGTTCTAGAAAAAAATGTAAAAATATTAAATTTTTATTGTTTAATTCATATTTTTTTAATAAGATATCTTGATATATAAAGCGTCTCTGTCAAAGCTGTGTTTTTAAATGGAATACAATGTATAGTATTACATTTATGGATTCTAAGAGGTAGTATAAGCACATTGCATAAATCATGGCCTACATCTAAAGTTAACATTGAAATATTGATATTTGAACTTGGATATTTTGAGCACTTTTACATGCCGTAAAATCTAAATAGTTTGAATTAGAGCAAAGCGGTTTCTAATTTTCTGTCTTAGTTTTTAATTATTACTTAGCATTAACTTCCGATTAAGTCGAAAATTCCAAGTTTTGAACTTCCGGTCTTATTGGAACTAGATGTCAAGTAATAGGTATTTGAAAACTAAGACCGAAAAGTGCAAATCGTTTTGCCTCAATTCAAAGCGTTTAGATTTTATAGCATTCTAAAGGGCTCAAAATGTCACACTTCAATTCATATTTCAGAAACAGTTGAATTTAGGTATATGTCATGATACATTAAATGCGCTTATATTTTCCTGCCCAATCCAAACATGTTGCAATATACAGGGTATATTATACTTTTGAACTTAACCTTCTTTTTTTCTTCAACGTAAAGCAAAAAAGTTAAGGGGGTGGTACTTTTGGAATGGTCACCCGGTATATCCAAAAGGAATAACTAATAATCAAGTCAACAGCCACGCACAAATTTATGGAAATCTCGAGAGAAATCTTAAAGAAAAGTTTCGGTCAAATCGTTAGAGTCGTTTTCGAGTTACAAGTTTCTCGGATCCCATATAAAATACATAAGTAAAACATAATGATACGTAAAAGCTTTTTTAATATTTAGCGCATAGAATTTCTCTAATAAGAAAAAAAATTATATATATATATATATATATATATATATATATATATATATATATATATATATATATATATATATATATATATATATATATATATATATATATATATACACCGTTGCGAGAAAGTTTCGTTTCCGAAATATGGGGGAATAACTTTTACAATATAATACCTTGTATACGGAGAACAAAACATTTGGGGACTACGTTCATATAAAACTTTATTTTGGGAAGTACATATTATATCTACATACATACTACATACATATTATAAATAAGTTTATGTTGTGTCATCATGTTTTCCCTATGTAATTTAAAAGGGGTTTGATCTCGGAATCTCGAAGGAAAATATGTCTCAAAAATAGCGGGATTTTTTAAAACATTTATCAATTCCCTTCATGTCTTTATTTCAAAACAAAAGGATTGATCGAACTATACGTCGTGAATTCCCCCTTTAATTCTGGTAATAATACAGATTTTGCTCTATTTTAACGCATTTATGTTGACATATTTAAAATTCATGTTGAGGGAATTATTCAAAATTATTCCTCCACCACAGCACTGATCTGCAAGAGACATTAAGAACGAGAATCAAGCAACACGGAACCATTTATACTAAAATTTTTTGCTATCTTACAAATCCAGACTAGCAAACCTCAGGAAAATTAGAAGTATGCCTATACCATACCAACATTTGCTCAAAGTTTCGGGGGAGTCTAGACCCCCAGGACCCCCTGGCTACGTGCCTGGCGGTTGGCTGACATCATTAGGTAAGAAATTGATCTATTCGCAAATGGTGGAAGTCGGGGCTGTTGGTAATTTTCAAAAAACCTTCGAATTTTTAATAACCATTTAGTCCACAAGGGTGTAACCTAAATGATGTTTTTCTTCCTCAGGGTGTTTATATAACAAAATACGTTCGAAGTTAACAGACGAAATTTTAGATGCACTAATATTTTTGCGAAATATTTTTAAAAATTTGTAAACTTAAGACTATTGTTTGTATTTATATTTATACACATGCTTAAATTTGTTAAGAACGGTTTTCGGTTAATATCTGCGTTAATAAATGTCATTATTGTTTTCTAATTCCAGTATTATGCAAGCAATCTCGAAAATCTCAGAATTAGGAAAACTCCAAATCCCCTCCAACGATTGTTACCACAATGATAACTTGTCTTCAGACGGCTGCTAGCTATAGCATACTTATATTCTTAAGGGATTTGACCGAAACCACTTTTTCAAGATTTGTGCGTGGTTCTTACGTAAAAATAATAATACTTATGATTAGGTCCTAGCAGCTGTGCTAGAAGACCAAACACAAACATTTTCAATTTGTATTTAATTCCGAATTAAAAGAGACTACTAAGAGTTGAACTTCCTAATGTCTTTAACCTTGTGATAGGTCAGGATTTCGGGGGTCAACAACCGAAAGATTATTAAACCAAAACCGGACCGGCCCAAAAGTACATTTTAAAACATATAGTCCGGTTTCAACTTTACTTGGTCTGTAATTAAAGTGACATTCTTATATTTAATTTAAACTTGTTTTAGGTTGGGACCTTTTGATATGACATTTTTTAAATGGATTTAAAAGTAACTGCTGCATTTAATGCGAATAAGGTGATCAACCCTTATAAAATATATCTCAGAATATCGGCACCATTCTGCAACAGACAATACGTTAGAGTTTTAATTTTTAGGTCACAAACATTTGATACTATCGAAATATCAGTCGAATACTTGAATGCCTACTTATTTATCCAAAGAGTTTTTACGTTATATAGAACTAATACTTGATTATATTTCTATAAATTAAAAAATCAGTAAATTTCCTTTACACAGAACTTCTCGTTATGGCTTTCTCCTTTTATTAGGAATAGTGAAGTGTGACCCAATTTAGTTCCGCAAATAGTCATTTAGTAACACATATACTGTCATCTCAAACATTTTTATTGGGCGCCATTTTGTTCCACCATATTGGATTCGTTCCAATATTTTTCCAGCTTCTACCTATGCCACATATGATTTCTGAGTATAATTTAAAATAAATTGAATAAGTAGTTTTTACACTGATTTTTAAGACCGCTATTTTGTTTAGTCATTTTGAATTCGTACCAGTTTATCCCTATATAACATTTAATTTTTGTCTGCAAAAATTTGAAGTCAATTAAATAAAATGTTTCTTTAAGTTGATGTTTTAAACATTTTATTTTTCGGCCATCTTGAATTCGTACCACAATATATCTGTTTATCCTTTTACCACTCTCAATATTTGTATAAAATTTGAAGTCAGTCTAATAAGCATTTTTCACTTTCATTCTGATTTATTAATCATTTTAATTAATAATTTTGTTAGGCCGCCATTTTGTTTTGCTACCTTAGATTCGTACCAAAATATTACCAGGTCATCTTATATGACCTTTATTTTTGACCAAAATTTGATGTCAATTAGGTTAGTAGTGTTTAGCTACGCGAACTGACAGATAAAACGACGGAATTGAGAAAATATATTTTTGGCAACTAGGAAACATGAAGATATGTAAAACCTGGAGGGGCGATTTTTTCACAATTACAAACATTTTATTTGACCGCCATTTTCTTTCGCCATCTTGAATTCGTACCAACATTTTATCAGTTCCTCTCTATATCAGAATTAAATCTTGTACAAAATTTGAAATCAATTTATCAAGTAGTTTTTTTCAAGCTAAAGTTTTAAATATTTTATTAAGCCGCTATTTTGTTTCTCCCTCTTAAATTCATATCCGAATTTTACCAGTTGATCCTACATAATATTTGATTTTTGTGCAAAATTTGAGGGAAATTGGATAAATATTTTTTTAATAATAATTTTCTTAACATCCCACTAGGCCGCCATTTTGTTTCACAAAATTGGCTTTCTACTAAAATGTTACCAGGTCATCCCCACGTGACCCTTAACTTTTGACCAACATTTGAATTCAATCGGGTAAGTAGTTTTTTAGCTTTGCCCCGAACAGACAGACGGACAGTCCGACAGACAGACGAACGGAATCGAGAAAACATGTTTTTCGGCATCTAGGGACCTTGAAAAGTAAAAATTTGAAAAAATCTCGGAGGGTGATTTTTTCACGATTACAAAATTTTGAGGGAAGTAATAAAATTGAGTTGTTCATTTTTCTTAAGTGAGATAAATCCACATGTATATGAATTTTTTTGGCAATTAAAAGCTAATTTATTTACTCAAAGGCTACTCTTACAAGAATATACTGGTCTTAAATCAGCGATCTTCCAAGGCAGGATGTACAGGGTGTCTCAAATAAGAGGCCCCCCACCCTCTTATCTGTAAAACCGTAAGAGGTAAAGAATGAAAGATAAATATTTCGTTGTTTTTTTATAACGTTTCGGATTTATTGGTATTTTTCTTTAGTTTTTTATCTATTTCCAAATTTGCAGAATTAAAGTAGTTTTAAACTTTTCCAAATTGTATTAGAGCAAAGTTTATTCTATTTACAGGCTAATTAATATTATATTAAATTTAATAAGTATGGTATAATTTTCCGGGGCAATAACCAAAACCTAGAAAAAATATTTTTGGCCCAAAAAGAGTATTTCGTTTAATATTTAAGTTAGGATTTAGATAATCACGCAGATTACAATTCAAATTAAATACATTCTTACAGTATACGGATGCAGGAGTATATTTATTTAAGTACTTGACATTTTTTCATAAAAATAGGGAAAAATTCACACTAAATAAATTAGAAACACATTATAACTCACGCAAAAATAAATTTATAATAAAAACAATTTAAATTGCTCTAAAAGAAAGAAGAAAGTTGGTGGTAGATCTAGAGCAATATAATCTTAGATAATATTTCGATGCACCACTGTAAAGTAATCCTTACTAACAATATTTCATTTAATATATTTGTGCCATGACACATATGAGCTCTAACCCTAGACAAAAGACATTAAAAGAAAACGTTTTATTTACAACCACGTACGTAATGTTGACATTTATCCGGATGGAAAGTGACATTTATCCGGATGGAAAGTGACATTTACAAGGGTGGAAATTGATCACTTTAGGTCAACAGGTAACTGTCGATATTTATTGAATAACGAAAATATTTCTATTTTAATCGGTTATTTAATTTTTTCTAAACTTTCCGCGACTTCTCTCAAATTAGGAGGAGTACAAATGATTGTCTTCGAAAACACTTTTTTGATGACAATCTATCAAAAATGCAATTAATGTTGTATGCTTGGCTTGTTTAGCAGCTAGTAACCATTGTCAAAATGTTAATTTGTCTTTTTATTTGTTGATGGTGGCGAAGCTTGTTGTTATACAGGACTCTTACTAATTTCTCACACATTTATATTTATCACAAATAAAACGTCATTTGCATTTAAAAGCTATGGTTGCAAATAAAATAGTATACAACCTATACATCCTTTTCCATCGACAGGAATTAAACATTTTCCACTTAAGTATGTAATATACTATTTCGTACCACTATTATAGTTGTGTAGTACCACTTTTTACTTTACCATTTTTCGAAATTTTGAGAAAATGTGCCCTTTCTGCAATTTTTTGAGAAATATGGCAAAATTTAACAAGTAGGATAAACCAACGTGACGAACTTTTTAATTACTATTTGACATTATTTTTCGAGCAAAAACTTGTTGCCAACTAACTTTCCTTTCTATTATTAAAAATCTCATATGATGCGGAGTGTATATATTTGCGGCCAGAAAGAAGAACTTCGGCAGACCAGTGGTTCTATTTATTTTTAAAAGCTTTATTTTAATTTTTTCTTCTGTATGTAAGTTAGTATGTATGTTTGCAAATCTTGCAAATAACTTTGGAGCAGTGCCCATTATCGTAATTGACTGACATTTGCTAAGAATTTGCTTGAATAATGCGAAGACGTACAAAACAAGACATACACACATTTGATGACAATACAATATTATGGCGTCCAATCTTGAATCTCTTATACAGGGTGCGTGAAAAATAATGCTAAAAGTACAAAACAGTTCCCGTTATTGGAACTGACTAAGATTTGGTATACATACATACACCCGATGACAATACAATATTATGGTGTCCAAGTGCGAACGTCTTATACAGAGACGGAAAAAATATTGCTAAAAAGTACAAAATAAAATAAATGTAAAACAATATTTAATTTTTTTTATAATCTATTGAACTGAAAAGTAAAAAATAATTAAACTAACACAGAACTTTTAAATGTCAAGCCTCAAGCTTTTAAGAAAATATTCAAATTTTTAAAAGTTCTGTGTAAGAAGCTTGTATGAAAATTTTATAGTTTGATCGATTTAAACAAAGTTGACAAGAAAAAGATTGTTAGTTACTTGATATCAAATCTTCACAGGACTACACTACACAAGCCATCGCAACTTAGCTTTAACTCCCTCGTTATACATTTATACACACTGTTAATTTCTAGTCTAAGTTCAGAATAACAAATTTCATTGGATTGAGCAATGTATTAAACAACTCAAAATTCACTGATTTTGAAACACAGGTACTTATCATCAGACACTAAATTGTAGATATTGGAGCTTTTTAATTTTTTTTTGATACGACTGTTAAAAAAATCTAAACACAGAAGTTATTATGTCATTTTTTTAGATGCTGCTTTAGGAAAATTCACTACTATATTTCACATTAATTTATTAAATATTTTTATCCTTTACTTTCCAATATTTTTTCTGAAATATGTATATTAACCGCTACTAGGTAAATCGGTAAATAATTATTCATTTCCTAACCTCCCCGTCTCTAGCTCCGAAGATTCTTAAAGAAGAAAATTAGAAAGATAAAATAATAATAATTCGTTAAATGAAATAATTTAATATTGCAGGAATCGTTTTTAGCGACGGTCAGTTATGGAAAAAACAGAGAAAGTTTTCTCTTCAACATCTTAGAAAATTTGGATTTGGACGCAAAGAAATGGAAGATAAAATCCAAGACGAATGTAGAGCGCTGGTGGAAAATCTAACTAAAAAATGCAGTGAACCCGTATTAATGCATAATGCCTTCGATGTGTCTGTCTTAAATGCGTTATGGGCAATGTTAGCTGGTAAGATACAGGATAGTTCCCCGTTGAAGTTATTAGGCAATCAATGAATAAAATTCTAAATTAAAAAATTCAAATAAAAAAAACCAAAATCAATGCAGTGCTTAAAATTTTAATTTTTATTATTAATAGGCAGTAAAAACATTGTACTGGGTGATCCAGATATCTCTGAACAGGTCATAGATCTTCATTATTCTTAGAGGTAAGAAAACAGGTATTAAAAAAAACCATAAATTTCCTTTACCCGGAACATTCCTCTTATGGATCTTTCCTTTCAATAGGAATGCTGAAGTGTAAACCACTAATTCAGTCCCGCACATAGTCATTCAGTAACACATATACTGCCTTCAAACATTTTTATTGGGCGCCATTTTGTTCCGTTATATTGGATTCGTACTAATATTTTACTAGTTCCTATTTATGCCACACTTGACTTTTCGACATAATTTAAATTAAACTGAATAAGTAGTTTTTACACTGTTTTTTTAAAAGACAGCCATTTTGTTCCGTCATGTTGAATTCGTACCAGTTTATTCCTATATCCAATTTAATTTTTGTAAAAAATTTGTCAATTGAATAAGAAAAATGTTTGAATTGTTTTGAATTCGTAGATCACTTTTAATAGTTTATCTATATATCACACTTAATGCTTGCACAAAATTTGAAATTAATCTAATAAGAAGTCTTTTCAGGCTGATTTTCAAAACATTTTATTAGGCTGCCATATTGGAAACCTTCAGGTAAATTTGACAACTTTTTAATAATTTTTTAAACATTTTACTAGGCCGCGATTTTGTTCCGCCGTATTGGATTTTTACCATAATCACTCCCATGTGATTCTTAATTTTTGTCCAAGATCATTAGTAGGGTTTTTCCATTTCCACTGCCAAGCCGTCACAAACATATACTTTTTTTATACAGAATGCCTTTAAAACTTCTAAAAGATCATTTTTAGAATTTTTTATGGCTACTATATAGTTTTGAAAAGTTTTTGAATTACTAAGTTAGCTTGTCCATTACTATCACGCTTCTCTAAGGAATATTTGGGTAAAAGACAATTCTGGAACCATTCTTCAAAAAGTTCTACCGTTGTATCTTCATGATAGGCCATTCTTTGCAGAAAGCCACAAGGCATTTGGGATACAACTGTTTTCTAACTCAGCATATATAATGGTTACCCTTTTTCCTTTATTTGACGAAGTTTTAATTTTACACCTACCGGAAGAATTGAACCATCCTTTGGATAGTGTTTCATGAATGTTTAACCATGTCTCATCGGGGTAAATTTTGGACGACTTTCAGAACGATATTGTGCTATCTCAAGACTCCATTTTGTAATCGCTGGGATTCTATAAGGAAGTACTACTTGTTTTGCGATATCTGAAACCCATTTTAGCCAAACTCTTCAGAGGCTAGTGGTTCTACAGCTTATTTCGATTTCATCATTAGTGAGCCGTTGCTCACGTTGTTGTTTCTAATGTAGGTTACACGTTGATCTTCGTAGCTGGCCTAGACTTTTTGCCTTATCAAGTCCTTGTTGCCTTCGTTGAAATATTATTTGGGTGAAACCGGCTTCTTTATGCTTCTTTCTTGATTTAATGGGATTTGACAATTTTTTTTTCACTGCAGTCAAAGGCAGTGGCGGCTCCTCCTTTAGGTCAAATGGTCAATGACCCCCCGATAAATATTTCCAAACAGAAACAGATAAATAAAATAATACATAATATATATATTTTTTAAATTTGGAAATTCCCTGTATTATTCTAAGCGTATAAACTCGTTGACCGTTCTCTTAATTCCGCGACACACTATCGATGCCTCGCACCGCAAGAGGTTTCGTTTCATTTGGAATCGATCACGGCTGACGGCCCGCATTGACCTCGTGGTTATAAACAGAGGCGAGTTTTTCCCGAGTGTTCCCGATCAAATTCGCATAGGGGCGCATAGGTAATATACGGCTTACGTTGACAAAGTTTGAGTCAACAGCCTCGCCGAGGAAACAAATATTTTTGTCAGTTGATGTGTTTAATGTGGGTCGTGTGATAGGTTGTGGTTACGATTGCGTATTTTTATAGATTTTATTTTGAAGACTTTACATTTTGTTTGTTATTTTGTGGTTTAAATTAATGTTTTACAGAAAGGTAGCCACAGTGTTTTAGAATATTAAAACTTTATAATCCGTTTTCAATTATTTTGGCGAGCTGAACTTTGAGAAACAACTCGAATTTAAGACCAGTAGTCGACCTATGCCGAAATTTAAAATTCAGCAAACAAGTAGAGACAAAAGCAAAGAAGTAAATCGTTATTTTCGTAGAAATATGTACGATTTATGTGCCTGGATATGCGGTTGCGAAGTAACAAAGGCATTTTATTGTTTCGTGTGTCTGATTTTTTTAGATGACTCTTTGTGGGTTATATGTATTGACCCCCCTGAAAACTTGACCACGAGCCGCCACTGGTCAAAGGTTTCCTAGTCAAATCACATGTACTCCCAACAGTACTAGCGTTAAGTACTCTGTTAATTAAATAACCATAAACAGTATTTACAATTTCCCTAGAATCGACAGATAGATACTTTTCCTTCACCGGAACACTAGAAGGAGCACTATTAGTATTTCATCACGGCCGACACATAATTCTGTTTTATACGTATCATATTTCGTCAAATGATATCGCAATACAACGTGAGAAATAAAAACTAACATGCAATTTTTCAAAAATGTCTTTAAAACACTTACAATAGGTAAACATTGAAAACATTTAAAATTATATTTTTATACCTACAAGAGAAGAAATTTTAGACCTTTTTATACCTAGAAATTATTACAATCCAACCCTCTGAATTATTTTTGATTGTTTATTGCCAAGCTCTTCTCTGCACCATAAGATCGACATGGGTAATATTATTGCAGTCATGCTAGTTATTGCAGACCCATTTTTCGTGAAACTTGTTAATATTTTTCTAAATGGTTTTCGTTAATGATTTTCTTGTTCTTATGTTAGAGTGGTGTATTGATATTTTTATGTCAAACTATATAATTAATACTTATGTTTTTCTTAGTTTTAACCATTTATTTGACACCAAAAGTCAAACTAAAGCCCTGAAGATGCAACAATAAAGTTGCGAAACGTCGACAAATAATGCATCACTGTAAAGTTGACATTTTCGTGTACTTTATGGTACTCGTTTGTTTATAAAAAGTCCATGCGGATCAGGGCCACCCTCTAACTTATATAGTTATATTTTATTCTTTTAATTCTATCTCCTATTCTGTAGGGAAACTCACCCTAATGCACTTGACAGGATTTTTTTATGTCCACGTAAGCTGAAGAGTGCATATTTGACAAAAGGAGAGATTTTCAGCCATCATAGAAATTTCCCTATCGCACATATAGGAAAGCAAAACATTTATTTTACAATATAATAACATTGACTTGTTTTAAGGTCAAAGATTTGAAGTCCATGACGAGAGATTGACAAAGCTGTTAAAGATGATTCACGACTGCTTTAGAATCGTTGACATGTCTGGAGGATTGATCAATCAAATGCCATTCTTAAGATACATTGCGCCTTCCGCGAGTGGTTATAAACAAATATTGGACGTACTGACAAGAATGTGGGCCTTTTTGGAGGTAAGATATCAAAGATAGGACCAACTTAAAAAAAAATAGTGAAAATTAAAAAATCTATATATTTAAAACACTAAGCCAGATTGTTCAGCAAGTTCTTGAGAGAGCTGTACTGCATCAATTTGAGTTTTTTTTGAAATGATCGTCTGGTTATCGAGACCTTTCAACACTATTTTTTGTACTGTTTTATTGTGTATTTTTTCTAAATAAACAATAATACAAATTTTTCAATAACATTTCTGGACGGTGTGGTGAATGCGCCCTATATTGTTCTAATTCCACTGGAAATTCATAGCGACATCTAAAGGAAAAGCAAAACACGGTCTGCTGGGCCAGCTAGAAAAATTTTAAACCAGTTTCGAAATTTGACTTGAAGTCGGTGTCAAACTAATAATAACAGTAATAACTAGATATTAGTATTTACCAGATAATGGGCCATATTATATTTTTAAAAAAGTATAAACACCGAAGGCAAAATACATAGCTTTACTTAACATTTAGGTGTTAATTTGGTGCCGACTGCAATAAGACAAATTTTAAAAGAGATTTAAAATGTTATATTTATCTTCCAGTGTTTTATTCAGTAGATTTTTTCTTTTTATTTTTTAAACTCTATATTACTTTACACAACGTGTTTTCTAAAACTGTTAGTATTTCCACCATGCAACTAAAAGTTCGGAAACATAAATGCGGCAATGACTTTCTCCGGAATTATCATATTTTGCCAGCGCTAAGCACAATTGGGACAGCTCGTCACAAAGTGTTGGCAATATATTAACCGAAGACTCTTCAAAGGGCAATTTACAAGTGGGGAAACGAAAGTGGAAAAACTCGTATCATGAATGAATCTCAAATATTTCTAGACAACATACACGTTTTATTCCAAGGTTGAAAGTTCAAAAATAATATACTATAACAGAAATATTGTAAATAAATTTGAGTTTTTGTATATTGATATACAGTGTCCATTTAGTGTATACTGCTTGGATATCTTGTTAGCTATTGCAGATAACATAAAAACAAATAGGAAAGTCTCTAGTTATTAAAAGTGTATTTTGTAAAAATATACAATGACAATATGTCCCAAAAACGAAGAATAGGTAGCAACCTAATTTTTTAATAAAACACTCTGTATATTATTCATATATACATACACATTCAAATTATACGAGTTTATTGTAAACGTTTTGTATAGCATATCATGTACCAAATTTCAACTTCTTTGTGAATATAGTCAGATTTAAAACTTGAAAATTTAGGAGTTTCAGAAACTCTGAAACCTAAACGCTTGGTTAAGCAAAACGAGCTCTGTCTCATTTCAAAACTTTGAAAAATGTTAACTCCCGGTTAGACTGAAAGTCTATTTTAATTTTTAACGTCAATATCTCGAAAAAATAAGTAGCTACTGGGTCAAATGAAATTTTGCCAGGATCACCGTAATTAATATATACACATTTATAGAAAATTAACAATTCACATTGTCAAAATTTAAAATGATGACGAAAAATGAACTTGAAAGTTGAAAACCATATGAAAGACGATATTAACATGCATACTTTTTTTCCTGATGATATGGAGAACGTAAATATATACTGCCTCCGGTGTGCGTAAACATGTTAAACATGTTAAAAATTCTACCATTTTTAACATTTTTTTAATATGCTTGCTATGTGACTTTTTTAAATTCATATATAAAAATCATATATATATATATATATATATATATATATATATATATATATATATATATATAACTTTATTTGCACCAATATATATATATATATATATATATATATATATATATATATATAGATATATATATATACAGCGATATATATATTATATATATATATATATACATATATAATATATACTAGAATAAGTGCAGTTATTGAATCCAAATCCTTTTATGTTAAATTTATTATGAATCAGAGTTGATGATGTTGCATTGATTGTCGTTTGTCTTTTTATTAGCGAATTGCCCAGGTTCACACAAAAGCTTTGTATTTAATATTCTTTTTCAATTAAAATAAACCTCGTAATTAAGCTTAACCCTGAACACTGTTCGTAGATGCTTAGGTTATATTTGAAATAATACGATTTTTTATTAACTCGAGGGCTTACTTACCTCAATATTTTACCATACATAGAACTGACATCAAAATATTAAATTACCAGGACTTTTACTAGACATTAATTTTTATGCTAGGAATACAAAATACACCATTAAATATGAACAAACTAACGATATTTGCAATAATCATTTACGCCGACAAAACATAATAAATGCTGATTTATTTTTAGTGACCACAATACTATTTTTTGGGAGGTGTTGTTGGCTGGATGATTGTCAATGAACATAAAAAAACCTATTGTTGTAATAAGTCGACGTTTCGATATCTATGAGGTCACCTTCAGGATTCTAAAAGTTAAGAACTTGTGTTATTTATATATATATATATATATATATATATATATATATATATATATATATATATATATATATATATATATATATATATATATATATATATATATATATATATATATATATATATATATATATATATATATATATATATATATATATATATATATATATATATATATATATATATATATATATATATATATATATATATATATATATATATATATATATATATATATATATATATATATATATATATATATATATATATATATATATATATATATATATATATATATATATATATATATATATATATATATATATATATATATATATATATATATATATATATATATATATATATATATATATATATATATATATATATATATATATATATATATATATATATATATATATATATACATAACACCAGTTCTTTCTATATGCGTTTTATTTACCATCATCCAACCTAAATCACCTCCCCAAAAGTAATGATAAATTGTCAACGTAACTTCGTCGAGCGTGGCCAGTACTTGGATGGATCACTTAGAACGACTTATGGATCACTTGCAGACGGGCTACTTAAGTACGCTCTGACAGTAGTAGAGTTAATTAAAGACAAGAATCTACGGGCCGCCAGCTAAGCAGCAAGCCGGCCAAGTATCACTTCCTATTTTTGTCTTGCTTAAATATACATACATTTTTTTACATCACTTCAAAAAAAAAGGCCTAACCAGGGCTAACTAAAACGCAGTCCGATTTTCAAAAAAGAACTACATACAAAATTATAGGATTTGTTAAAAAAAAGCTAAAAAAAAAGGATTCGTCCGCCGGGAATGGAACACAGGATCCTTGCAATGCTAATCTGCTACCAATGAGCTAGCAGGTCTCACAACAAAAATTTAACGACATTTAACGAAACACTCCGAATAAGTCACCAATTTAAATCGCCGCTAGTGGCGTCACAGTAGTGGGTCGAGCGAGGAAACCAAAAATAGAGACTGAAAAACTTGGCCTGCTTGCCGCTTGGCCGTAGACGCTAATTAAGTACATAATTAAAGTAACCACAGTAAAACGTGAGGTCAGTCCTCAGGCCATCGCGGTGTGTAGAAACAAAAATTGAAGAAACGTCAGAAAATGCTTCTTTTTCAAAACACAGGGTGCCAATATTTTTTCTACATTTATTTGAGAATAAAATTATCAAATTTAAGGGAAATCAATAATAGCGCAGAAAACAAACTGTGCATCAGAACAAGTTCTACTTACATTTGACTTTTATTTTTGTTTTAAGGAAACAATTGAAGAACATAGGCGCACCATACTTTCACAACCCAGAGACTTAATAGATGAATTTCTTCATTCTATGGCTGTTAAAGTTGACGAATCATTTACAGGTAAAACGTTAAGGACAAAATAATACCAACGAGATTATGCTAACACAGAAGAAATACTTTGGAGATTAATAAAAAAAATATTGTTGTCAAAACAACAACATTTTTTATCTTTTAGTAGATCAAAATAGTGTTTGTGTTATGGTATAGTATTGGTACTGCAATCAATATTTAAAATTCCTTACCATAACAACTTTGCGCAAAAACAATTACTATAGATCTCACCAAATTCACTTAATCTTGCCATGCTTTACCACTTCATAGCAAGCCAAGATAATTAAGTAATCCATTGATGAGATTCGCTCAAAAGTAATTTGTAATGAGAATATGAATTTGCGGAAAAATCGGAGAGGTGAGTAAGAACAGCGTAACTTGAAGTCGCTCTTGGAATAATTAGAAGTAATGTAGGCAGGAAAGGTATAGTCAGTTTGTGAAAGCGTGTTCACCTGTGCAACAAAGTGTTGAGAGACAACTCTTGAAACCGAAAAGTATCGAAAATATTACCTATTCAGTTTTTATTCTAAAAACCTATACAACTAGTGAACTATTACTGCATAATTATTTAAAGAAATACATATATCTTATATATAGTGAAGAGTGCGTACCTAGCATCAGTATTAATTATTAGCAATATTAAAATATGACACAAAACTCGAAAGTACTCACAATAAGTTGATAAGTCAATATAATCAATTAATAAGATTTGTCGGCTCAGGCTTAAAATAAAAATAAATATCTTATCTTTAAATTGAGCTTTAAATTCTCTTGAAGTTCAGGTCTACTCTTCGATCTTTAGAATGGGAAAAATGCTGAATGACACGTTCGTTAAAATTGCATGCACATTCCTTTTATAAACGATTTCTCGATACTTAACATTGCTAAAGCGTATAGTCTATCTTGGCCCAACTCCTCAACAAAATTTATAAGCCCTTGAAAAACCCCTGCATTTTCATACAAAGCCGTTTCATCATGGCCACGTAGTGCCAGCCCGAATGCCCCACAAAATTTACAAATCTCTGAGGGATTTTCTATAAACTGTGTCTAGCTGAGTGCGAATATCAACTCTTCCGACCGTAGCATAGTTCACCGAACATTTCATGTGATCTGCAGAAAAGGCATGTTTTTTTATTTTTTCTTTTAAGTGTTTTAAGTCTTTAACACCGGTTTTGCACCATAATGAGTCCGACGAGTCCTTAGAAAACAACAAACATAACAGTAAAATGAGACTTCACAACCACATATCCAGTTAGCTAAATCGTACATGCTTTTGCGAAAGTTTCGATGAATATTTTTGTCTTTACTAGTTTCTGGTTCTGGCAAATTGCGACCACTTACCTTGAATTCGGTTATTTTCTCAAAATTAAGTTACTCTTTAGTTGTTTAATTTTTTGCAGTACCGACATTTTATTTCATCTACATTCAAAACTCATTATTAAAACTAGGTCTGTTTGAGAAATATGGATAATTTCTTCGATTTTCACAACTCAAACATAGAACACCTTGAAATTGGTTATTTTTGCAAAATTAAGTTCGTAAGCACTTTTTAGTTGTTTATTTTTTTGCACTAGTCACTACCAACATTTTATTTCCTGTATATTTCCAACTCACACATGGATCATAAAAATAAAAAATATATATTACAAAAAATAGTATATAAATCAATTTTCATCGATTAAAAACGTCCTAAACAATATCGAGTTAGAATATCGACCGCGCGACCTCTGAACAACTGAACTTCCGCATGCCGACGTTATGCTGCCACCGATCGATCGAATTATGAGAAGAGACCGGCTGATAACCCAAATCGCGATTTCATATTTCATTTGCTATCACGTTCGGCTGCCGTTAGGTAGCTGTGGAATCTTCGGGTACTTTCGTCAAGCTTAAGGTAATCAGGGCAATTCGGACTGCCCAGCCTAGCTTAGTATAGCGTATTTTATTATGCCTAAGCAACGCAACGAGACCATTCGAACCGCCGCCCGCGGCTTATAGTGTAGCGTATTTAACTTTTCCCAAGGTTCGCGTTTTATTACAACTATTAGGAGGGAGGGTCAAACGAATAATTTGTTATCTGAAATATTTTTGGGAGGTCATTGACCAAATCACCCTATGGAAGAGCCGCCACTGTAAAGCACACGTAAATAGTTTTGCAGCCAACACTTGTTAACTTCGACAGTTAATGTAGATATATAACCTATGTTATAAAATTGCACGTTCTTTTTTTTCACAAGATGCGTCTTTCTTTTTTTACGTATTTTCTTACCTCTTCACAGAAACGCCAAAAGTTGTTAAAAATATAAAATATACGTATATTATATAGGATAGTTAACAGACCCATGGGAGTGTAAAAAAATCAGGGCTAATTTAAATGGATAACTTTGACCCTGACATTACCGCAAAAGGAACATGTGATTTCGTGACCAAATAAATTAACAAATGAACCATGACAAAACTATAAAACCGATTTTGATCGGGTTTCGGATTTTTGTTTTGTAATACTCCAAAGTACCTAAATCCAAATTTATAGCAAAATTAAATGGTTTCTAACATATTAGACGAGCCTTTGAAAATGGACCTTATTTTTACCTTTTTTTTTTCGCAGTTACGAATGTTTTGCAACGATAATATTACATTTTAAACCAACTATATCTTTTAGATAATTTTATAGCGAAAAAATCCAGCATTGTTTTTTTTTGTTTTTTTTTTACTTTTCCTTTACACGGAACCTCTTAATGAATATTTCCTTTTTTTCCAATTTAGCTCAGTACATAGTCATTTAGTAACACATGTATACTGTATTTTCAAACATTTTCATTTGTTCCATCATATTGGATTCCTACTAATATTTTACCAGTTTCTACCTATGCCACAATTAATTTTTGGCAATAATTTAAAATAAATTTAATAAGTTGTTTTTACATTGACACACACCGCCATTTTGTTACGTCATGCTGAATTCATACCAATTTATCCCTATATCACATTTCATTTTTCTGCAAAATTTAAATTGAATAATATTTTGTACGTTGATTTAAAAAAAAAAATTTGGCCGCCATATTGAATTCGTACCACAACTATACCAATTCATCTCTATATCATACTTAACGCTTTCTTGTAATTTGAAATTAATTTAACAAGTGGTTTTTCAGGCTGATTTTTTAAATATTTTATTGGACAGCCATTTTGTTTTGCTATCTTATATTCATACCAAAGTGCTACCAATTCATTCCTATATAACCATTGATTTTTATGCAAAATTTGAGGTAAATTGGATAATTAGTTTTTTTAGTATATTGGATTCTTACTAAAATATTACCAGGTCATTCCCAAATAACCCCTAATTTTTGACTAAAATCTGAAGTCAATCTGAAAGTAGTTTTTAAGCTATGCTGCGAACTGACAGACGACAGACAAACCGACAGGCGAACTGACAGAATCACTAAAACATATTTTTTGGCATCTAGGGACGTAAAGATATGTAGAGAGGATGATTTTTCACAATTACGAACATATTATTTGGCAGCCATTTTGCTCCGCCATCTTGAATTAAAACTACAAATTTACTAGTTTATCTCTATACCAGAATTAGTTATGGCACACAATTCACACATAATCAACCTATGAGGTAGTTTTTCAGGCTGAATTTCTAAATATATATTAAGCCGCCGTTTTGTTCCGCCGGCGCCGTCTTGGATTCGCGCATACGAAAATTTTACCAATTGATTCCTACATAATATTTGATGTTTGTACAAAATTTGAGATAAACTGGATAAGTAGTTTTTTAATAATAATTTCTTTACCATTTTACTAGGCCTCAATATTGTTTTTTAACCAAAATGTTACCAGGCCGTCCCCATATGACCCTTATTTTTTGACAAAAATTTGAAATCAATCGAGTAAGTAATTTTTTAGCTATGCCGCAAGGAGACAGACCGACAGACAGACAGATAGACCGACGGAATTGAGAAAACGTGTTTTACGGCATCTAGGGACCCTGAAACGTAAAGATATGAAAAAATCTCGGAGGATGATGTTTTCATGATTACAATAATTCTTCCCTTTTACGAGGGAAGGTAAGTACAGGTAATTTTGCAGTTTCCAGCAAGTTCATATTCTCACTATAAATGTTATTTCTGAGCGGTTCTCATAAAAATCTAGGTTAGGTCACGCCACAGCAATACCATTATTTTATGTAGTTCTCCTGTGTTATAGCGAAATGATGATCATTAACTCTTGATCAGTGGCGGCTATTCAGGTGAAGTAGGTGAAGTGCTACTTCACCAGGAAAAATAAACAAGCAAACATCTAACTATATTTATTATATATCTCTTAAAATTTTAGTTTTTACATTCATTTATTCACCTAATTGGTAAAAAATAAACTGTACATCTCGAATAAATATTTTACTTGACCGTTGGCGGCATGTCTTTTTAAAACTTTCAATCGAACTTTATTATAACAACTATAACAGTGGCGCAAACTGCTTTGACTTTGCTGAAGGTGCTATGTTTAGTTTACGATTTTCCTACTATGTTGCCATGACAACGCGTACGTGATGACGTCGAGCCCAGCGCCATACAACGCTCTCGGTAAATTGCAGGCGCAGTACACTACACCCACGTGCCGTTCAGTTTGCAGTGGTTGTTTACTTTTATTTTCGCGGATTTCGCTGCAACCGGTGAGTTCCTTGGCAGTTAACTTGACTGTTTTGTGTTATATTTATTTACGGTGTTGTTACAACTCCAAATTCGAACTTAGTAAATGTGATTGTTCAAGAATGGAATAAATTAAAAGATGTCTTTGAATTTATTACAAACTGTGACAAATCTAATGAAAAATCAATCCGCCTTGCGAAAGGATTTTTAGGTGAGATGAACGATTTTGAATTCACGTTTCTGGCATTAGTGTTTAATGACATTTTCTCAATCACGGACATACTATTTGCGTTCTTCAAAAAAAATCGCTTGACTTTGCTCGACATTCATTTGTGCAAATCCAATATAAAACGCTGTCATGAGGCGCTCTTTAAAAAAGAAATGAACATTTTTTTAATACCATGTTTGATAAAGCAAATTCTATTACAGAAATAAATCATTACAAACGTGTACTAAGCTAAGCTTTCACCTGAAGAAATTAGGGCTAAGTATAGAACCCGTTTTTATGATATATTGGACCATATTTTAATGGAAATGACACTAAGATTTCAAGACTGTGAAAAACTTACACTTTCATGTTTGGCAGGTTCTGCTAAATTTTCTAAATATAGTTTAAATTTTCCGACTGGCCCGTTTGAAAATTTGTTACAGTTGTATGGGGAAATATTTTCAAAAAGTCAACGTCAATGAGCTTGGTCTTATTTTTGCCAATGAGAGTAATTGGAATATATCGCTGCAAGAGCAAGTGAAAAAAATTAATAAAAATAAATATATTTTTACCGAAGCTTACTGTCGACAAGTGCTTCAGTGGAAAGAAGTTTTTCTTACTTCAAATGTGTAAAAACTTATTTAAGAAATACAATATCTCAAGAAAGACTTACTTCTCTTGGCAATATTTCAATTCAAAACGAATTTCTGGAGGAGATTAGGGCAACTCATCCATTTTATGAGGATGTTATAAATAAATTTGCTGCTATGATGGATAGGAGAATTGATTTAGTTAACAAAATTTAGGTAAGTCGTAAAAAAATATTCTACCACCTCCACATATAAAAAAATTTTGGAAAAAAAATTATTGCGATATTTTCTTGCTTCATTTGCACTTCACTTACTTTTTCACCCGCGAGCCGCCACTGCTCTTGATATATGTGGCATGACGCAGTTCTCAACAAAAGTGTGCATTCGTTTTCACGCTGTTTTTTATCAGTTTTATTCTCATACTACTATACAAAACGTTTTACATAAAAAAACAAAAACATTAATTTTCTTAACTAATCACAAAATTTGAACCAACATACCAATCCTTGTCCTTAACAAAATAAATCTCAAGTTAGTTTTCAAAAAAAAGTAATTAAAGCTAATAATTAATGTTATTTTATTGGGTTTAAATTCTTAGTTTTTTGGTAATACATTATTTATTTAAATTTAAATGTACAATGATATTTTAACTACTTATTTAAATTAATTATTAACTATATTATGATTTAAATATTCTGGAAAGAATTTTTAAGTTAGTTTAGACTGTGGTATTCTCTTTAAGCACCAGATATAATATGTACACTTTATATTTTAAATCTTTTAGTGGATCAGCTACTAGCATTGTGCTTGGACCTTTTTATGGCTGGTGCAGAAACTACTAGTAACAGTTTAGGTATGACATTTTTTTAATGTATTTTAATTCGAGTAAAAAAAATATTAATTCCTCATTTCATAGAAAAAAACTGATTTGACATAATACATATTAAGCTTAGCTCATCAGTCTTAGCCTCGGTCGTAGCTGTAACCATAAAAATGCTAGAAACAAGTTTTATTATATTGACTTTATTTACCTTTAACATAAATAGTTATTAATATTTTAGGAAATAGACAAGTATTTTCTTTGTAAAAAAAACTTTTTTGAGGAACACTTATAAATAGGCTTTATTTTAGGATTTGCTGCAATGTACATGGTTCTCTACCCAAATGTACAGAAAAAGGTTCAGCAAGAATTGGATGAAAACATAGGCAGAAACAGATGGCCGACTTTAAAAGACAAAATTAAGTAATTTGTCCAGTTACGTAACAGAACAATATTGAATTATTTATTATTATATTTGTTTATATAATGGCAGTATGTAATTCTAAAAACTCGGAGTTTGGCACCATCGCCTCCTTGGTCATGATAAATGTCAATTCGTATTATAGTGTGATCTGTATTCAGTAATTCCTGCCCAAACCTTTTTTTCTTAATTTTTCTTTTCTGTCATAAATAGCATGTTTTCTATTTATTTTTCAATACTGTGCGAAAACTATCCAAATAAGTCATCAAACGTAGATGTACGTGGGCTAGAAGCAAATTTGACATAATATATCGAGGGCATTCGGGAAGATTTTGGTGAATTCCTAATGCATATATAAGGAAAGGGACGTTAACGCTTTAGATTAGTATTATGACTGATGTGTTAGCGTAAAATTGTGTTGTACTCAGAAGTTAATAAAGGTGTTATTTGCTAAAGAAATATTCGATATAAACTGAAATTCTAACAACTGGTGTCAGAACTGGAATACTGACCGAAAATTAGTTAGAATATTAAAAAATTTGAAGTGTAACCAGTACCCGATAGTAACAAATTTTGGAACTACTTTTGTTCAACTAGAAGCCGACTGTGAAAATTACTCCTAAATGTGACCATTTACCTGATTGTAACAGAATTTTGATTTTATTTAATATGTTCTACAAAATTTTATTCCGAAACTAAGTAAGATTTGTAAGTTTTGACTTTATCATCGTATTTTGGAGCCAAAAAAGATCTTATAGGAAAAATTTCAGGTAATTTCTAGAAATATAAAGATTGGTGAGTTTTGACTCTGAACTGATAAACTAATTAATATCTGTGTGATTTGACTATTCCCATGATCTTAGCACCTCAAGAAGACCTTAGAAGAGTCATTTCAAGACAGTTCTTAAAAGTTTTATTCTAAAACTAAGCAATATTAATCCAATTTGACGTTTCCAGCGTGTTTAAAAAGAAACAAAAAGTCTAAAGAAATATAAGTGCATTCCTAACCTTAGACAACAAACAGTTAAAATGGAGGAACAAGTAAAGAAGACTGAAGGACCACTCAACAACCTATAAGTAGAACAGGAGATCCTTACGTAGAAGTCAACCTATCAAGAATCTCAGAAAAAACAAAAGAAACCGATGAGAGTAAGAAACAGCAAGAACAGGGAATATTAAAATATGTGCAAGATCTGAAGACCAAAAGACAAAAAGAACAGGATCGGCTCGAGAAGAGGCTAAAAGACTATAAGGAAAACAGGAAGCCAAAAGACAAAAAAAAAGGAATAAGGGACCAAAAAGCAAAGCATGCAGGACTGTATACAGAATGCTATTGAAAAAGAACAATGTCTATTGCAAAAAGTCATCGATATTATCGGAGGGAAAAATAGATTATGTCAAGGAAGAAATAAATCATGTTAAGGACCACCTGAAGGGGACATAGATAAAGTGAGAGATGATTTTGGAGTGGAAGTAAAGCAGGCTGACAACAAACTACAAGATCTTGAAAAGAAATGAGTAACTGAAAAAGCAAATATTCACTATTCCGATAGCAGTTTCTGGTGATAAAATCATCTTTGTACGTACGACGTTTGATGCCGTAACAACAAGCAATGGTTGGGGCGAAAAGAAAATGCCACTTCTTTAATAGTCTCATTAAGAAGACCAGCAGTGGATTTATCACAAAGCATTCTTGCGAATCATCAACAAAACCTCAACACCTTGTTTATTCATTAGAACTTAAACTTGGAGATCAGTGTTGTCCAGAAATATACAGAACACAACTTAAAACTAGGACACGGAAGCCCAGCGAATCCCTTCAATAATTTGAGTCTGGCATTAGAAAGTTAATAAGATTAGCGATTTCTACATAAGATGAAGTCATGCAGACTGTATCTGTATTTGGGATTCCAAAATTCAAGAAAATTTTAAAATTACCAAGTTGCACTTGTTCGTGCCCAACACCCTAAAATTAGATCAGTTACTGTGGCAGACCCAGCCGATAATATGGAGGAGTCTATGAGAAAATGATTTGAGGCAGTTCTCTGTAAGAGACGAAAAAGTCTAGACGTTAAGCCCCATAAACAGCGAAATAGGCAAATAGAATGTTTCCGTTGCTATAAAACTGGACATATGTAGAGATCGCCGAGTAAGAATGTCTAGGTCTCCTAGAGAACCAGTTTCTAGATCTCCAAGGCGATCAAGGCAAAATAGACCCGACTTCAAACAGGGAAACGACTACTGGCGAGTGTTAAGGGACAAATGCTGGCCTTCAGGATTGGCTCCAACTGAAACCTTAGAGAAACCCTATGAAAGAAGTGTCTGTAGAAACAATGAGGATGACCGGAGCAGCAGTTTCTCTGGTCAGAAGAAATCTTAGTGACGTTGAAGAAGTAAAGCCCCTTACAGAAAAGTGGTTCTTGTTCACTGAAACTGGAGAGTCAGCGTCTGTATATGGAGAAATCAGTGTCGGATCTCTACTACAACACAAAACAGTAGTGGCCGACATAGAACATGAATTTATTCTCGGAATGGACTATTAAAAAGCAAGAATTATCATTTGTCCCTAAACTGAACATTACAAAAAAAGGAAAATATGTCCGACCAATAAACACCACAGTTGGTGAAACTCTATGAAAACCGGACAACATCGAAATAATTGTTAATAGGAAATTAGAGAATCATCCTGGATATGGCGTTGGACTGGCACTGCTATTGGGTGACAGCAAGCTGGGAAAATACTTGATCAGAAAAACTCTCATAGAAATAGACAGTAAAAATTATGTCTCGAGTTATGTTCATTTTATCCAGTTCTAGTAAAATCAGTTAAGGAGAGGCGATTGCCATCTTCTAAGCAGCCGAACAGATAAAATAGGTTATAACATACCCAAAGCAAGAAGATCAAGATAACTAAGGACATTTTGCAAGGTATGCAAAAATAATTTGGCCATTTGTCAGAAGAAGAGTTTTACAAGCCCAAATATTTTATATTAAGTGAAGGCGGCTTGAAACTGAAGACGGCCAAACCGCAATGACAAATTTAGTAAAAAATTGTAGTAATAGATTTATAAATGCCAGATTGTGACGTTTTAAGACAACTGAAATCGAGAGGAAAAAATATGTCATTTATTAAGATATTTTTGTTTCAAAATTTAACTAAATTTAGGAAGTTTTATTTCGCTTATTTTAGCTATAATATTGCCAAATATTACCATTTCTTTAAAATTTATGTTTATAACATATAAAACTATACCTAAACCTCACTTTATTTAGAAAAACCAAATATAAATTATTTATCATACAAAATGTCTGCCAGTAAAATTGGACATCTGATTTTCGATTTCTTTAGCAAATAAAACGGATTTGAAATTTTTTCATCAGGAATTGAATATGGGTTCTTCAAGAAAACTTAGAAATGTCTTTCTTGTGAAAGAAGGCTAATTTGACATTTGTTGAGATTAGGTTGGGATAACCGTCTTTTTCTTATACTGGCCCCTGGATCTTAAATTAGTCATTTTTAGCCAGTACTAAAGGCAAACCAAGGAGGCAATTTCATTGGTAAATTTTTAATTAATGTTGCCACATTTTAGCTATGATTGATTGAAAAATAATTATCTTTTGGTAAATATGTGCTTACAAAGAAGCCAACTTTAAGCAATATTTGCACTCGTAACTCTTTTATTCCGCCATGATTGAAATTAAAATTATACTATTTTAATAGCAGCTACGTTATAGACACCCTGATACATTTTTTTCGTAAAATACTTATGCAAATCAAAAGTTAAAAAAAAATTGTTTTACATGCTTATCTTAAATTTCTTTAACAGTAAAGGTGTCCTCGCAAGTGTTTTTTGTTCCTACCCACGTCAAACTTCTTAAAATATTTTACACAATTCATAGTTTAAAGTCAAAAAGTAACCAATAAACCCAACCATAAAATCAAAAGACAGGATCATATAATTATCAATTGGCCATTTTACACCATTATAGCCAAGTTATTATTTCCTACCTTAGCCACATTTTCGTCTTTATATTGTACAGTTATTTTGGTCAGCATTTTAACTAATTAGTCAGAGATAATAGCCAATATCAGCGCATTATACCCATATATGATTATATATTCTAATTGGGTAATATCATAGTTTTAATTACTATTGTTTTATAATCTCTATTCATCTCTTTTACCTACTTTTTTAGTTTAAAGTACACTCAAGCTGTCCTCTTGGAACTTCAAAGAAGATCGAACCTAGCCCCAATGGGTATTGCTCATCGATCCATTAAAAATACAACACTGATGGGATATAATATACCAGAAAATACTATAGTTCTCACAAATTTATATAGTGTACACATGGACGAAAAAATATGGAAGAACCCAGAAGAGTTCAGGCCTGAAAGATTTCTGGATGAGGATGGAAATATAAATGTAGATAATGATCATTATATTCCCTTCGGTTTGGGTATGTATACACTTATCTCATGCAGTATATCAGAATATCAGAAACATATATACAAGGTTGGAATATTATAGATAACACAGATCATTCAAATATCAAAAAAAAAACTTATTCAAAATTAGAATGCATATCAATTTATTTTTTTTTATAGAACAAAATATATAGTTTTAGAGTGCGCCCTAAATTCTAAACATATTTGAAATGTATAGGCCCCCAATTAACCACTTGTACACCACATCATCTATATATATATATATATATATATATATATATATATATATATATATATATCATGGGCGTAGTAAACACTGCGCCACTCGTGTAGTAGGAGTCCATGACGAATAAACAGGGTTCCATTGCTCGCACGTGGGTTAGAGCAATACCTACTAAACAACGAGGCCTACCAGCTGAAATTAAAATAGGCCATACGTCACCACATCTAACACAGTAAGGACAGTCGCCTACCGTAAGAAATTCATTAAAGCAGAGCCCAATGCAGTTTTGCTTATGTTGTGATATGTGATAACTGGCCTTTAGACGTACTGGCCGGCAACCGGCACTTGCTAACCGAAAACAAAACAGTGTGAAACATGATGTCTTTGTTCGTGAATTAAAGTAAATAGAGTAGTTTTGTCTCTATTTTTGATGAAAATTTAATTATATTTATTAGTTTTTGTACGTTTAAATACACGTAAACATTACATGCCGTTTAAGTGTTGTGCGCCTAATTGCCGGGGTAATTACAAAACCGGACCAAAAGTTCACGTGTTTAGTTTCCCGAAAGACAGTGATTTGCAAAAAAAATGGCTAAGAGCAAGTCCGCGAGATGATTTAGTGCCCAATAAAAACACTAAAGTGTGTGAGCTACATTTTTCTAAAGGTAGTATAATTTGGGATATTTCAGAACAGGATCGGAGAACAGGTAAAATTATTTCAGGACATTTAAAAAAAAACCCCGATTAAAAGAAAATTCTAACAACGGTTTGCCCCAATTATTTATCAAAAAACGTTCTTGACCGCAAAAATAAAGATGAAAAAAATAAGAATCTTGATGAACTACATCTTTTACATGCCATATAGCAAAGTAAAGAAGAGTTTAATTTGCATAGAGAGGCTACATGTTTTCAAAGTTTTAAAGAGTTTTTAAAAGTATTTCTAAATTTTAATTTAAGGAAGGGGTGGTTTTTCGGTAAAGGATACAGATAAAAAAACTTTAATATACTCCTGGTCCCCTAATAACTTGGGCAGTTGTTATAAATAGCGATTTAAAATCAGAAACATTTTTATATGGTCAATCTGTTTGGATGAAATAGAAAGTTTAATTGACACAATTGACAATATGATGATGTCAATACCCATAAATAACGACATTCCTGATCCTAGTGAAACTCGTGATTTACACCATACCGAGTCAAGTCAACTCCCCAGTACTAGTGAAACTCCCACAGAAACTCTCAATTCAGATAAAGCTGAGTCTGACAATGACAATATATAAAAAAATTTAAATTTGTGACTGATATTCTTTTAAAACTAAAAGGTTCAGACGAACTCACTCAAAATCTAAAATTTCTCTTAGAACAGTTAACTTTGTTAAGTACTTCGAAAGAAAGGTATCGATATTCACCAAGCACCATTGTGTTATGTTCAGTTTTGTTTACAATAAGCCCTCATTGCTATAAATATTTGCGAAATCATGCTCTTATTATCTTACCTCATCCTAACACAGACTATTTGTAATAGATTTTTAAGAGATCCTCATATCGATGAAAGAAATTTTGTTTTAACCTATGCTCGTAATATTTTTCAATATTTAACAGATAAAGAAAAATATGTTACATTACTTTTTGATGAAATTCACATTGAACCCTATTTGGATTATAAGGCAGGCAATACAGTAGGAACATCAGTAAATAATAAAGATACCTTAGCATCATCCGCAGTAACATTTATGATCACTAGTCTTTGCTCAAGTCTTACAGAAGTCATTCATATATCTCCTGTAGCTAAACTTAATTCAGAAATCTTATACACTTTTATCAAGACCATTATAGAAAATTTAGAAGAAATTGGGTACATAGTATTTTGTACAGTTAGTAACAATAATGCAGTAAACAGTAAAGCAATGAGTAATTGTTCAACCCTTAATCAACTCAGTATTAGTATTCCCACATCCTATTGACCCAGTAAGACCCTCATTTTACCTTTTTGACACTGTTCATTTACTGAAATGTATCTTTGACAACTGGCTTAATTTAATTCAAAACCTGACCAAACATTTTCTTATCCCGATTTTGAGACAAGCCAAAAAAGATGTGCTTCCTTTTCTGTGATCAAAAACCTATACGACCTAGAACAAGACAAACTATTGAAGCATGGTTATTCACTTAGTTTAAAGGCTCTATTTCCATTATCTCTTGAAAGACAAATTGTAAAATTTGCTCTTAAAATCTTTAATCCCTTTATTATAGAGGTTCTAAAAGGTTTTATTAAAAATTTGTCACATTCACAAGATACCACACACTTTATTAGTATTATATTGACATGGTGTAAAATTGTGAACGTAAAAACTCCCCTTAAGGGAAAACACTTGTTTTCCAACAATTTGAAAAATTGGCTAGATACTTGGAGTTCAACTAATTTTATAAATACACTGACTCGACAAACCCACACTGCATTAAACTATACCATTCATGGGCATCTTGAAGTTACTGAATACTGTTTAACTGAGCTTAATATGAATTATGTATTACTGGGCAAAAAACAGACCCATTGGAAGGGTGTTTTTGAAAATATAGGTAATTAGCTGGTGGTTATTATCATATCTCAATTCGACAGCTATATGAATCAGAAAAAAGACTTAACATTCAGTCTATGTTATCTCTAAAAGCTAGACATTATGTGGACATTAATATAAATCAGTTCTTCGAATCTCCTGAATGTGAAACACAGTCATTAGATACCCATTTAAACTCTGAACATGTTGATAAATTAAAAAAAAGGAGTAATCGCTTATGAGTCGCCTTTGTATGGAACGCCGTTTTACTTTTTAGTCTGCTATATGCCGGGTATTAATTTAAATTGAATGGGACTTCATTATGGCAATTTATTTTATAATATTACAATCAAAATGTAATTTTAACTGAATCCTTGGAACATCCAGAGCTAAAGTCTTCATATAGATTTTTAACAATCAATTAATTTGATTTAGCTATTAAAATGTATATCAGGATATTTGGATGGGTCTTTACAAAATTAATTCAATTTTCATTATAATATAATTAAAATGCATTTCTTTTATTATAATATAATTTTATTACTTACAAATTTGTTGATATCAATATTTATCCAATCCAATATAACCGATTATCAATTTTTATGAATGGTATTTTCATTTACAGCAATTTCTATGATTATCTCTATTTTCATTGAAACCAATTTCCATTGATATCAATTTCAATTGAATACAAAATACAAGTCCCTCGAATGAATTTTTATTATCGGAAGTTTCGCCATCTATAGCCTCCCAAAAGAAATATGTGTTTACGTGAGTGTGTTCGATAACATAAATTAATTTACGAATGTGTCGTCATACGAAAGAGAAGTCTTCGCACAAAAAAAGTTTTGTAAAATTCTGGAGTCCCTCTGGTCTGGTATTCTGTGTTCTGAATTATGAGCCGACTTCGTTGGTTTGCGCATTGCGCTAACATTGGATTGCATTATAATAATCTTGCTTGCTAAATTTTTAATATCATTTGTGCGATAAAATACGATGATACGGATCGAATTCAAACTCGTCTTTCACGCGCAAGTACGTCACATCGATGTACAGCGTTTGGAATTCAAATAGGCCGTAATGCATTGTCATTTGAAAACGTTTGTAGAATGTACGCTTCAATAAAATGTTTTTAAAATTATTAAACTAATTATCTATAGATTTTATTTTCAATACTGTTTATTTTGTCCTACCTGTGCAGTTGCAGACAGTAGAAATTGAGATTTAAATTATAATCGAAAAACAAAAGTGACAGTTATAAAATATTTCAAATTTCCAAAATAATACATTTTCAAAAATGTGGATTGTTGCTTACCCTTAAGCTGTTAAAATAAATTTAAAAAATGGTAATTTAGGATATATTTGCTATAATAACCAAGCATTCTTAACTTTTGTTTTAAATTAATTAATTATTTTAATCAAAATAAATTTCACGAATCCTCACGATGAGCACTTTAGATAATCTGATATTTGTAAACTTCAATTTTATTTTCTTGCTGAATGCTGAAGAGACGGGCGTGGGCATACCGTTGTAAGTGTATCGTGGTGTTAATCATAACAGCAACAAGGCCGAATTAACTACTTACGATGATTGGGGCTAGTTGGGGCTCATCTGGGCTCGGCGAAGTTTTGCGATGACAAAAAACGGTCAATAGGTTTTAGGTATTTCGGCCGCAACTCAAAATTTACATGATGACAAAAAAAAGAAAAAATCCTCAGTTTTGTATTTCGCTCCCGGGGCCCCATCACAATTGAGTCTTACCCGTGGTGGCCTTTGCGTTTTAATCATTAAATCCCCGCAAAAACATGACGCGCAAGCTCTGTGCTGGGGCCACTGCCGTCGCGGCGGCGAAGCCTGAGGCAGTGGCGGGCCTTACGTAAAAAATAGTAACGCCGACGGTTCAGCAAACTACTTTCAACACTTCGAGATTTTAGTTTTAAATAAATTTGTACAAGCTATTGTCATAGGTTTACAAAACAATCTGTGAAGTTACACCTATTTTCTCGGTTAGTGATAGTGTGTGATTCTGTTTTTTGTCTGATAATTTGAATCGGCCATTCAATTCTGATTTACTTTTTAATTTATCAAATATATATATATATATATATATATATATATATATATATATATATATATATATATATATATATATATATTCCATTATTGTTAAGCCCCCGTTTATACAATGATATAACAATTTCAATCAAACAACACAACCTTTATTTTATTGGTAGGTGTAAAATAAAGCAATGAATATTCTTCTAGCAAAAGCTGAATCTGATTTTTGATCCAAAAAGCTATTTTTATGTTCTGAAATCTGAAATGCTTGTTTAAACGTTCTATCTGTAACACCTCCACTTTGAGTTTTTACTTATTTTGTTTTGATATATATATTACTGTAACAGTGTTGCCATATCTTCTTTTAGTTCCGAGTTTCTGCTATTATCTTTTGTTTTTTATATGGGCAATATTATGTCTTTATTTGCTGATTTTTTAAAATACTGCATATTGTTGTGAGGTATCATTATATATTACTCGCAAAGGCTAACCCAAAGAGCGACATTAAAAAAATGAGGTTTTCTAAAAAAATCGCCTAACTAATATTTAAATGGGTATAAAAGATGTTTAGTGAACAGACAGATAATTTTATGTTCCCCAGGCTTCTTGGAGGTAAGTTAATAGTTTTTGCCAAATCACAGCACTCTAGATCGAAAAATAAAAATTAATTAAAAAATAGCATTCAATGTGAGAATTACATATGGTTGTACTTGGAATATCTCGACGATTGAGGTGGTATACCGCAATGGTCCCAACGAATCAAAACACGCAAACATATACAGGGTGTATATGTATATGTACAAATTCGAGGTACAAGCGTGGAGATCTTGGAAACCGTAAGAGATACAATGTCGGTTAAAATAAGACAAAGTTGCGCAATTTAACATCGAATAATAAGTAGTTGACAAAGTTAGACAATTTCTGACTACCTCTGAGGATATACGTACGTAAAATTCCGAAAAATCAGCTATATACATTTTATTTTTTTCAGGCTGCATTTGAAGAGATATCACAAAATAAATTTTATATCTTTATAGCTACTTTTCATTATCAACAAGATAGCGCACATAGATTTGAAATCCGACGTTTCTTCTTCGCGGTCAGATCAACTTATTTTTTTTTAAATAGACCTGCATTTTTTATTTTGTTTTATAAAAGCCCTTGACTTCTAAAAACCAATGATGTAATGCACTCATTCCTTTAGAGTACTTAAAATTTTCCTTTGTGAATTTGGCGAGATTCTGGTTTTCTGTGTCTCTCTAACACATTGTCTTTTATGGATAAATCTTAAATCTAGGTACTGTTGAAACATTAAGTGTGATATATCGTTAGTTTTGGAAGGTCGAACGTGTCTTAATAATTAAATAAAAAAGTTCCGTGTTTAAAAAAAATTAAGTTGATTTTCAATCTGAGTGTACATATTGTTTTCGTAGGTAAGTATTGGTTACAATTCACAGTGTATCAAATTTCAATAAATTGTCTCTAAAAGTTTAAAACGTGCATTATATAAACTAAAAAAAACAAATCTTCGACACCCTGTATCTCTAAAGTATTTCTGCACATGTCTATAGGAACTTTTATTCATAATTTTTTATGTAAAAACTACCCCTAAAATTTCATTATGACTTTTAGTAACATGCTGTATTTAGGTTCAACAAATACTATATGTAGGTACATATGCATATGATTCCAGGTTTCAATCCAAACAGAAATCACCATGTCGTGGATTCGTATCGAAAGTTTCTCTAGTAACTCTACATGACAAGAAGGGTACACGTGGCTTTGAATATTTACTGTTATTACAGTTAGATGTGGAGGCATTAAATCTAATACAAGACACAACTATCAATCGGTTTTTATGACCTATAAAACTATCACATATTTTGCCTTGGCTTACATCCATAATATGTGCGTGAGTACCAGAATGTAGGAACTAAAAATAGAAAAAAAGTCAGCTTTGAAGATTACACTTGTGTATTGAGCAAAGAGACCTTGTGAACAAAATTACCAAGCTAATGGGGCATGCACGCTATGTTTTTGTTTTGGGGTATTCTTCAATATAACATGTTCTGCATTCCAACATACAACACAAATGCACCCCGCACCCCCTTCCCCTCCGAGCTAATACCCCGAGCAAAAATTATATTATATAAAGCATTTCACAAACACATGAAAACTTAAAGATACAGTGATATACCTATATAAGTTTACTACAGTTTGCTTTAAATAGTGTGACCAGATATATTCTTTTTAAGAGGAATGTTCTCTTTTTCAGGTCCATGTACTCTGGTACTCTTACTATTTCCATAAATACGGCAAATATCCTCTATTTTCAGAAATCTGGGACAAATGATTTCTATTTTGCGAAATCTGGTGCCATTTTCTAATTATTTTTGTTATTTTTAGTCCATATTATTATGTGTATTATAATTATTATTGTAAGTCATTGAATTCTGCGAAAGTGACAAGACTTTACTTAAATATTATACGCTGGTACCTATTTTTACATTTCGTCAAAATATACTCTTTTCATTTTAAAAAAATCTGGTCAGCCTCCTTTAAATCACGTTTAAGAAGCCAGTAGAGCATGTCGCCGGCACACAGCTTCCAGGAGAAATTGCGTGGTAATCTGTGAATTATAGCTGGGAAATTCAAAACCTGGTTTTCTTTATTCTGGTATAAATATAAACACTAAATCAAAAATCGTTGTTATTACTCTACCATATACGACTGATTGTAGATTAGACCAGGAAATCACCATAGGATTGTAGAATAGCTTGTTTTGGAATAGGATGTTGGTAGCTAGATACGTTCGTTTTAACTTTTTTTCATTACGCTCTGTAATTTTGTACGTGGTCGCATTTTAAATATAGGGTTGTATATTGTATTCCCCAATGATTAAATAACTAAGTATCAATGAATAATTAATCACGTTTCAACTGTCATTGATTACCTACGAATATGTTTTTCATTATTCGCATCCGACTCGTCATGACGTTATGCACAACACAGTCGGCTAATTTCACATGCATATTATATCTTCGAACGCATGCCTAGCCAGAAACTCAGGTATTACAAAATTACAGATTTCTGCTCTTGTTGTCCCTACTTTGCACTAGATCGCTCCACGTCCAATAATTAAAACTGAAACAAGGTGGCTGCATTCAATGAAAATTGATATTCACAAGAATCGACATTAATAAAAATTCGAAATCAAAACAATGCATTTTAAATAAAACCAGTTACCTTATACCTGCTAATCATTTAAATTCCACAACTCTTATACAATTAAATCTCGTATTAACTTTTATTTATTTATTCAAATGTATATTTCAAGTATTTTAATTTCCATGGTAAAGGGTCCGTGTTATATCCTTTTGATGTAGTACAAATTACAGATAAACGACTATCAAAATCAAAATAATGAGCATTATTCTATTTACATTTTTAGGGTGTTAATGGAATTGATATTTAAAAAAAATGATATCGTAAAAGATGCTTTAATTTTTTTTTTGATATGCGATAAAAATAAATTAATTTTTTTTAATACATGAATTCTTAAATCAGATTTGCCTTCATTTTTTGCTAATATTTTCTGTATTAAAATGCAATAAATAATATTTTCTGTATCAAAATGCAATAACTAAAGAAAGACGAATGTATATAGAAATTTTAAGTAGGCTGTGTACGTGTTAAAAAAGGATAAACAACCACTTTTTTGTAGTATCAATTGAAATGGTCTGCAAAGAAATTGCTTATCATAACAATGTCATTCGGTAAAATCGGTATCCGCAAAATTCGATATCGGAAGAATTAAAATGAATAAAAATTGTATGCAGGTAGCATCATGTATATGTTTTGCAATTAAATTTGGTATCAAAGACGCGTATGACTAAAAAGTAAAACGGCGTTCCATATCTTTGGCATTTTAATTCTATAGCGAAACCGAATAAATTTGACAGATTCAAAAACTCATAACATAAACTCTATAAATTGATGTTTATTTTCAGAAATTAAAAAAAAATGCTAATTTAAATATGTTCCTGTAAATAACCCCTAATGAAGGTATTGAAATAACATAGGCCCACATTTGATGACGTCACGCGTAAGCGTGTAGGCCTCGTTGTTTAGTAGTATTGGTTATGGTCGTCGTAGACGTTTAGCAGAAGTAAATTTAAGAGCTGGGAGACCTGCAAAAGGTCTATTACATTATTACCTGAACATCCTGCTGATCGCAGAAACTTCATGCAAAATTATGGAAAATGGAATATTCGTGAATGGTCAAATGTCCTGTTTACGGACGAGTCAAGGTTTTTGCCTTAATGTGGTGGATGGGAGAAAAGGAATCTGGAAAAGGACTGGAGAAAGATTTAATCAACATTTGATAACAGGATGCGATAATTTTAATTGTGGCTCAGTTATGTTGTCGGATGGAATTCCGATAAACAGTCGTACACCCCTTCATGTGTTTCCCATTAGGCGGTTAGCTCAAATCTCCATCGAACACATTTTACAACAGTATTGTTCCATGTTGCTGAGTTACTTGGTAACAATTTTATCCTAATGCAGGATAATGCCCGACCGCATACGGCAGCAATTGTGCTAAACTTTTTAGAAACTCTGGGTACTGCCACATTACAATGGCCTGTGAAAAGGCCCGTATGAATGCTATAAAACATTTCTGAGATGAATTAGAGAGAATACTGCGTTCAGGCAGGTGCATTATTAAAAAAATGGCTCGTATACCATAAATAAGAAACTTAATTTCTAGTATATGCTGCGTAGATTAGAGTTGCTGGAGGAGGCAACACTCGATATTAAGCACATTTTTTTAATTTGTTTATTTTTTCACTTATTCCAGTTTGTTTTTTTGTATTTATTAAAAGTGTTTGATAAAATTCTTATCAGAAAATTGTTCCTCGAAAAATATTTAGGAACTTGGCAAAATGCAAGCTTCCAGTAAAAGAGGTGTAATTCAGATAATTTTAGAAATAAATCGACGAAAAAGAAAAAAATGCTCGTAGATGCGTCTTTCATTTAGAGTGTAAACAATTCGCATACAAATACTCGACTAATACACAGGGTGAGTCAAAAAATCAGAAAAAAACATGGTCCAAATTTTTCCATTAACATCCATTAAGTATGGAGAAAATTTCCAATTCTTCAATTTTTACTGAAAGAAAAGAAAAGAAAGTGATTTTTTTAACCGGTCCAGTGGTATAAAAAACATAAGATATTAGACTTAGGTTCAAAACCAAGAGCGTCACTTTGAGGAACTGAGTGTATTTAAGGAGTTTGATTGATTGATTATGACACTTACGTTTCAATACTTTTGCCAGTTCGTCAACCATTAAACTAAGTCCTTATAGGAATTAAATATATTCATTAAATTCACGCAAGACCAGCAGGAATCGATTTCCATTTTCCAAAAAAGCGAGTGAATGTGATTAGTATTTTATTTTAAAAACTTTGATCTATATTTCTTTCTTAGAACAATATCCTGCCAGATTGACTAAAAATATTCTCATTTAAATTCTAGGAAAACGTCGTTGTTTGGGAGAAGTGCTGGGGAAAGCAAATATGTTTTTGTTTTTCACTTCGATGCTGCATAACTTCACACTAGAGCCTATCAAAGATTTTTTTCCTGATGTCCGTCCATATGATGGCGTAACATTGGCACCTAAACCATTCAAGGTTAAACTAATAAAACGCGAATAAAAAAAATAATTTAAATTAATAAAATGTACTTTGAAAAAGAGTTTTTTTTATCGAAATCTGGTTTCACAAACCTACTTAGAGAGTAGGCCCAACCTAATTTCGTATCTGGAAGTGTTAGATGAACATGATATCCATGCTGTAAAAAAATAGCTTTGTACCTGTAATAAACATTTTCATTTTTACTTCGCTTACTTACTTACTACAAAAACTACTTATCCAATATGTCTCAAATTTAGCACAAAAATCAATTATTACCTAGGGATCAACTGGTAAAATTGCTGATACGAATCCAAGATGGCGGAACAAAATGGCGGCTTAGTATAATATTTAAAAATTCAGCCTGAAAAACTACTTAATGGATTGATTTTAAATTATGTACTATAAATAATTTTGTGTTATACAGATGAACTTTCAAAACTGTGGTACTAATTCAAAATGGCGGCTAAATAAAATATTTGTAATCGTGAAAAAATCACCCTATCAGGATTTACATATATTCACGTTTTAGCGTCCCTAGATGCCAAAAAATATGTTGTAGCAATTCCATCGGTCGGTCTGTTTGTCTGTCTGTCTGTCAGTTCACGGCATAGCTTAAAAACTACAAATCAGATTGACTTCAAATTTTAATTAAAAGTTCATATGGGGATGGAAAGATTAACATACTAATTATCCAATTTACCTCAAGTTTTTCACAAAAATCAAGTATTACATAGGAATTAGCAAAACAAAATGGCGGCCTAATAAAATATTTAAAAATCAGCTCGAAAACACTACTTATTAGCTTAATTTCAAATTTTGTGGTGCAAGCATTAAATGAGATACACACATAAATTGCTAAAGTTGTGGTACGAATTCCAGAAAAGGCGCCAAAATAAAATTTTAAAAAAATCAAGATAAAAATAATCTTATCGACTTTAAATTTTGCAGAAAAATTAAATGTGAGATAGGGATAAACTAGTACGGATTCAACATGACGTAACAAAATGCCGATGTGTTTTAACGTAAACTACTACTGGATTTATTTTAAATTATACCCATACTGGAATGTTGATTTACAACAGGGTGGAAACCCCCTTCAAATCCGTCAAGAAGTTTCAGAGAAAATGGCGGACATACACACATTCATACAAGTCGAAAACATAACTTCCTTTTTATTTTGAAGTGAGTTAAAAATATTACAAAATAAACCACAATTAGTATCCACGAAAATAAAAAACAAATAAAATAGAAATTTAAAATAATTGAAATAAAATATAAATAAGTAAACATATAATAAAATTAACATTAAATAAAAAAAATTAAAAAATAAGCTTGGTGGTATGTAAAGTTAGAATTCGTACATTTTAAGGTCATAATAAAACTTCAAGTAGCCAGCAAACTGCTTCAAGGAACAATTGTACGTGTTGAACGTGTCCAGAGAGAAACACTCTTGAATTTAACATAGAACGGAAGCTTTCCCGGCTTTGGTCAATTAAGAAATCACGGTTCTTGGGATTAGACGGTGTCAAATTGGAATTACTATCCGACGTTTCGCCTTCGATTGCACGAGGCATCTTCAGGGATCTTTACTCCACGAGATCTGAACACTGAATTCAGACACCCCTCGGTCAAATCGTTAAGCCTTTATAGCCTGCCTAAGTCTAAAATGTTCAATTGTCAATATCTGCGAAAAAAACGCAATTTTATAAATAACTTCACATATTTTAATAAAAAATAATTTAAAGGAGCCAATTATAATGCTGGTCACAAATAGTAATTGTAGGATGGAGTATCGCTTCAATTCATTGATAGTTTCTAGTTAAAGTATTCATAGAATTTTGTAGATTCTGAAGTTGCGTAGTAGTTGCGTTCATTTTCGGTATTTATAAGTTCTAAAATGACTAGGTTAAGGTTAGCAAATTAATGTTATAATTGCATTTAAAAACACTTTGCATACATTTAATGTTTAACATTTAACTGATAATTTTGACATAAAGTACTGCATTACATATAGCGTACAAAAAAACATTACATATATCTATTTAAAATAATAGATTAATATAAGTAGCATTTAAATTTTAAACCATAATTATGATAAAAGTAATTTCCCCAGAAATACGATATAAAAATAAGGCTATATTTTATTACGACATAAAAAAATAAGCATATAAGTTCGAACTAAAACCAAACAGGGCGGCCTAAGGAAAACTACATAAGCATATTTCTTTGCATTTATTTTTACCAGACGTGATCTTATTAGGAACTAATCGGCATAGCGGCAAAGTCTTATTAGAGAGGACTATTATGGACGCAATTTACGCGATATATACTTATTTATCGCGTGAATTGCGTCCATTTGGACCGATCCGATGTAGTCGATCCACTTAAAAATCGCGATATAGACGGCGATTAACTGATATTTGCCTCCACTTGAAATTTTCAATTCAACCCTATATTTTGTTGGGATTGAGTTGCAATGAAGTGGATCGGAATATTTTTATCGCGGTATTGACAGGGATTGGTATCGGGACTGAATTATATTTTGACAGTTTTAAAGCTACTTGCATCTCTTTCTACACTGATTGTTTCTTTGTTGTACAATAGTGAATTAATGTTTTGGATTTATGCATGATATGATCTAATATGGCGCGATAAATATGGGTTGCATTCAAACCTCATTGAAGCAGATTGGTTGACACGATAGAAATGAGCAACAAAGAAAAAAAATGAATATAGTCGAATGGGGTCTTATCGTGCGGGTCCAAAGGTCACCAACATTATGAATCAAATCAGAAAACACAGTGAATACCAAAATGTGGTGTGATTTTTTTATCGAGCTATTAAATCTCGATGGGCTATTTACAAATATACAGGAAGAAAGAAATTAGTTTTTTTTTTATTATATTACGCAATATTATTAAGATAGCCACTTAAGATTATTTTATATATTAAATGCCGAGGGACTAAATAAGAAAATTTGCTAAATATGTATTTGGTTAAAATTGTTTTGGTTGGCAAAAACAAAAATACACAAAATGGCAAGCGCCTTAATAGAGTCGGAAGGCGGTTCGAATCAGTGGAACAATCAGGATATGTTCTGTTTATACAGCCACTTAATGAAAGTGAGATTTTTTTATCAATCACCAAAAATTATGAGCCCCGCTTGACCTAAAAGTCTAACCACTTATACTGTGTCATTTATTTAAATGCGGGCCACGCCTGTGCAAAGAAAACTTGTTTTTTTTTGTATTGTGATAACAAAAAAAATTTATTTTGCAAAAATATTATACACTTCTGTTACAAACAGAAGATAATTAGTTATTACTTCCCTCATGAAATTTTTTCAGATCCTTACGTTTAAGGGTCCCTAGATGCCGAAAAACACGTTTTGT
Organism: Kuschelorhynchus macadamiae; assembly: GCA_030620095.1. Classification (NCBI taxonomy): domain Eukaryota; kingdom Metazoa; phylum Arthropoda; class Insecta; order Coleoptera; family Curculionidae; genus Kuschelorhynchus; species Kuschelorhynchus macadamiae. The sequence goes on along the minus strand of JAUTXW010000292.1, from coordinate 433,989 downwards.
CAATTCCGTCTCTCTGTAAGTATGTCTGTCCGTCAGTCTGTTCGCGGCATAGCTAAAAAACTACTTTTCCGATTTCTTCAAATTTCAGTCTAAAATTAAGGGCCATGCATGCAGGCTATATATATATATATATATATATATATATATATATATATATATATATATATATATATATATATATATATATATATATATATATATATATATATATATATATATATATATATATATATATATATATATATATATATATATATATATATATATATATATATATATATATATATATATATATATATATATATATATATATATATATATATATATATATATATATATATATATATATATATATATATATTATATATATATATATATATATATATATATATATATATATATATATAGAGAGAGAGAGAGAGAAGAGAGAGAGATCGGTATAAGGAATGTACAGAAACTTGTCCATGAAAAAAAAACATAATTTACTTCCGAAGAAGATTAAGAAAATGTACACGAAAAAATCCAAAGGCAAAAGATTATTCATAATGCAGTTTATGATTTATACATACAATATAATCCTTCAGAAACTTTTTAATTTTATAGACTAAAAAGTATCATCATCACTTAAAAAGTCCTTATCTTCTAAGTCGTCCTCAAATGGAACAATGATCATTGGTGCTATTTCGAAATCTAGAACTCGTTCTCAATTCCACCAATCCCATATCAATTTCTCCGTATGTTCCACAGATTTCTTCCAGTACTCCGGGGTAATATAATTTAATGAATCTTGCCAAACAATTTGCACTTCATCTGATGTAAGACCATGGTTCACGTGTTTTTCGTAATATCATTTTGCCTCAGCCCATATTAATTCTATTGCGTTAAACTGGCAATAGTATGGCGGCAGTCATAAAACCTCATGTCCATTTTCCAGTAATATTTCATCTACGGCATATATTGTTGGTTTTTTAATAGATTTTGCCATTAAAAGTTCTAGTTTCAACATATTGGGTAAAGGATTTTGTTTTTGTTTTATTAGCCAGTCATAAATATCACTTTTCTTCCAGGATGAAGTAGGTTGTTTATTTAAGATTGTTGAATGATAAAATGCATTGTCCAGAATGATTAAAGATAGAGCATCTAAATTTGGACTCAGTTGTTCTTTTAACCACTTTTCAAACAGTTCACAGTTCATATTTTTATGGTAGTTTATACTTTTGGATGTTGGAGAAAACAGTAAACTTGCACCTGGGAGAAATCCTGTTGAAGAACCTGCGTGCAAAATGATGAACCGTTTTCCCGTCCCACATCCCTTTTTTCTCTTGACAATTTTTACAGACTCGTCCTGCCAAGATTTCGAACCACTTCCATTAGAAAATATCCAAGTCTCGTCTAAAAATACCAAATACCTAAATTTTGAATTAACATTTTCCGTGTATTTCTTTAAAAACTGGATACGCTGACTTGCTATATGCGGCAACTCACATAAAAATCTTCGATTACAGTCCTTTTTATATCGAAAACCCAAAATTTTTATTAATTTTGACAACGATTTTAGTCCAATTTCCAATATGCCTCGATTTTTTAAAGCTTCTTTTAAAACTTGAAGGGTTATATTAGTTTTTGATGTGTATAAATCGTAAATTGCATTACGAACATCCATCCAACATTGTCACTTAAGTCTTCTGTCTTTGACTTTTTTCGTGTACATTTCTTAATCTTCTTCGGTAGTAAATTGTGCTTTTTTTTATGCACAATTTTCTGCACAGTCCTTATACCGATTCCCAGAGCTTTTGCTACTGTATCCGGTGAATTTTCATTTTCGTAATATTTTATTAGATTTAATACCATTTTTTTCGCTTGTGGATGCAAAAAACCCGAAAATTGTTTTCTATTACTCATTTTGCCACTGATTTGTCAATCTGACTTTGAAGTGACATCCCTCAAAAATTTTTGCAATTGCTGGTATTTATATGTTTATCCTCTATTTTCATATGAAAATAGCATAGGTCTATCTAATTCATCTTTCGGATTTTATGCGGAGGATATGATTACACGTAATAAAATAATAATAATAAATCGTATGACCCGCACGATAACACTGCTTTTGACTATATATAACAAAATAATGTCTAAAAAATATATGGTAGCTTCTTAGCAAAATAGTCGACGGAAAAGTAAGGTTGGGTAATATTACAGAAAAATCTGCTTTGCATTTTTTCTGTTATGTTATCTTTTTTACTTCCCACGTAAAAGGGAAGTATTGTAGTTGTGAAAAAATCACCCTCCAAGATTTTTTCAAATCTCTACGTTTCAGAGTCCTTAGATGCCGAAAAACATGTTTTCTCAATTTCGTCGGTCTGTTTGTCTGTCTTTTTGCGGCATATCTAAAAAACCACTTACCGGACTGACTTTAAATTTTGATCAAAAATTAAGGTTTATATGGGGATAACTTCGAAACCTCTTGTTAAAAATCTAATATGGCGAAACAAAATGGCGGCCTGGTGAAATGTTAAAAAAATTATTACTAAAGAACTACTTATCCAATTTATTTGAAACTTTACAGAAAAATCAAGTATTATGTATGAAAAAACTGATAACATTTTGGTACGAATCCAAGATGGGGGAACAAAATGGCGGTTTATATATAAAATATTTAAAAATGTATCCCGAAAAAAACTACTTAATGGATTGATTTCAAACTGTGTAGTATAACTAATTGCGGTATAGAATAAAATTGTGGTACCCATTCAAGATGGCGGAACAAAATGGGGACCAGATAAAATGTTCACAATCGTGAAAAAAAATCAATTACATATATTCACGTTTTAGCGTGTCCCTAGATGCGAAAAAATGTTTTATCAATTTTGTCGGTCCGTCAGCATCCAAGCAAAGTCTATGGATTCTAAGAACAAATGACTTCTTTTATCTATACCATCGCTCTTTCACATAAACGAACTACTTCTAGTGATCCTATCCACAGCTATGCAGACTTCAGCTGCTTCACGCCAATATATAATTCCTGTTTCCACTCACCACAGAGACGCAAAATAATTACAGCTTGTCAAATGTAGCATGGCGTTGAGGTGACCGTGTCTCTCAATGCGCTGTTGACAGGCTACACCATCTAGACATAAATATAGTCCATAACGAAAGTGTTATAATATGTGTACCATATATGTTTCGGCTGTTGGGCACTGCATTACGATATGGAGTTTATCATAACGAAGTGAACTATGCTAATTACAAAAAATGGCTTTCGAAATAAGTAATTCTAAAATTGCCCCCTAAAATTTTCCTTGTTATTGACAACGCACTATATCCACAACGTGAAAATAAAAAACTACCGTAATTTTTATGCCAGAAAAGAGGTATGGCTTAGATGGTGGAATGTTAAATATCCCTTTGACTGGTATGTTTACAATTGATTTGTACAGTTTACTTAAAATGGATGAACATATGAAATTGGTCTGTAAATCTTGGAGATAATGGATATGGTGCTTTGGCCGAACTCGGTTAGATCTCCCCGAAACACTATCGTGCGAAAAGAAATAGCGGCTTTAATTATAATAGTGTTCACAGTTATCGTAATGAATTTTTTCAAATTTTCCCGCCCAATGACTAGCAGTTGCGATTTTTTGAAAAGCATTAAAAAATATTATATAGACAAAGAAACAACTTTGGATATAATGGAGAATAGACTCATAATAAATGTGCAAGGCAATGGCAATGACATTTCGGATTTAGATAGAAGTAACACTAGTGACTCCGATAATGATAACATTATGTCAGGGTTTGAATCAATACACAAAAGTTTACTTAATATGTAACAGTGGCGGCTTGCGGGTGAAAAAGTAAGTGAAGTGCAAATGAAGCAAGAAAATATCGCAATAATTTTTTTCCAGAATTTTTTTTAATACGTGGAAGAGGTAGAATATTTTTTTACGACACACCTAAATTTTGTATACTAAATCAATTCTCCTATCCTTCATAGCAGCAAATTTATTTATAACATCCTCATAAAATGGATGAGTTGCCCTAATCTCCTCCAGACATTCCTTTTGAATTGAAATATTGCCTAGAGAAGTAAATCTTTTTTGAGATATTGTATTTCTTAAATAAGTTTTTACACGTTTGAGGCAAGAAAAACTTCTTTCCATTGAAGCACTTGTCGACTGTATTGCCAAAATAAGAGAAAACACTTTATATGCTTTGGTTAAATATCTTTATTTTCATTAATTCTTTTCACTTGCTCTTAGAGCGATTTATTCCAATTACTGTCATTGGCAAAAATAAGACCAAGCTCATTTTTAAATCGTTGACTTTTTGAAAATATTTCACCATATAACTGTAACAAATTTTTAAACGGGCCAGTCGGAAAATTTAAACTATATTCGGAAAATTTAGCAGAATCTGCCAAACATAAAAACGTAAGTTTTTCAGAGTCTTGAAAGCTTAGTGTTATTTCCATTAAAATATGGTCCAATATTTCATAAAAAAGGGTTCTATACTTAGCCCTAGTTTCTTCAGGTGAAAGTTTAGCAAGCTCACGTTCGTAATGATTTATTTCTGTAATAGAATTTGCTTTATCAAACACGGTATTAAAAAAATGTTCATTTCTTTTTTTACAGAGCGCCTCACGACAGCGTTTTATATTGGATATGCCAAAATGAATGTCAAACGATTATTATAAGAACTCAACTTGAACAATCACATTTACTAACTTCGAATTTGAAGACCAACGAGTTTCTGTAATTGTTGGTATACGCCTCGTAGATGCAGATGTAAGAGCATATGTTCGTTTGACAGAGTGATGAAAAAATTAGGGAATACCACTAAGGTTTGCAAAAAAATTCGACATTTACAAATATTTTTAACTTTGCTGCATCAGGACAAATACAGCTTGCCATCGTAACATTGCCCTATTAATTTATGTTTATAGTCAAATTGGTCCAAAATTTGATCCAATAGAGAGTATAAATTCTCCGACATTCTATCGGAGCTGACATTATAAAATCCTAAGAATCTCTCTACTACTGAACCTTCTGAATTAACGTATCTTAAAATTATGGTGCATTGGGAGGTTTGCGTAATATCAGTGATGTCATTTACTTGCACAGAAAAGACTTTATTTCATTTTTTACATGATCATTTAAATAATCAGAAATGCCTTCAATTAAATTCAATTATTAATTAATTATTTCGTTTTGAATAGTTTTCGAGTCACCAGTAAAAACATTTTTAATTTTTTTATGATGATCTTTTAGTTCTTGGGAACTTCTCGATATTAATAAACCTAAAAGGTTTTTAAAATTCCCCCTATTTATTGATTCGCTGCTCTCATCGTGGCCGCGAAAGACTAACTCTTGTTTTGCAAGGTACAAAACTGCGTCAATTACCAAGCACATAAATAGTCTATTTAATCGGACGTTTTCGTTAAAATGTATTTTATATAGTTTAGCATTTTCTTTTAAAGTGTCAGATATAGTGCTTTGATTTTTTACAAATGTTTTTAGCATTAATTCGCATTTTAAATTCTCCACCGAGTCTTCATGTTTATGTAAAGACCTTCATTGCATTTATTCAAATCCTTCCTTATTCCACACTGAATATTTATTGGAAACTAGTAAACAAGGCCAGCAAAACAATTTTTGTAATATTTGACTACTACATAACTATTTAAAATATTTAAAGACACTCAAGAAATTTTAGAAAAACTCTATCTTAAGAAGCAACGTATTCTACTGGCTACACTAGGTACCAGAAAGCTTTCCGTCTATCTCAAACATATTTTCCGTATGGAAAGATTTTTGTCAAAATTCTTGATTGCCTTTGAAGACAACGGTATTAAGCCGGGTATATTTATAAACAGAATTCCTTGCTACGGCCCTGACCTAAGAACAAAAATCCACAGCTTTGTGTACTATACGCATTAGTACTCGAACTTTGTATCTAAGAAAGAACGAAATATGTTTATTGATTTCAATTTTTGGTGATCTCATTTGACCGAATATTAACTGGCAGCAAATCTGCTTAGATTGTTAGTTGAACGTGACGTCATCAAAACACTTTTATAGAACGAAAGCTTTCACTGGTCAATTAAGAAATCATGTTTCTTGGGATTTGACAGTGACGAAATGGAATCACTTTCCGACCCTGCACGAGGCATCTTCAAGGATCTTTACTTCACTAGATCGGAACACTAAATAAGAGAAAGATCTAGGCCGGCTATTTATAGTCAACCTGTGTTCACCGAACCGAACAACCGAAGACATAGCGTCATCCGTTGAAGCGGCAATTAGAAGATTTCCAGTAGAAGAGGCATCCAACCTAGCAGCAGAGGAGAAGAAGATGTTAAGACCAAGCAGCTCAAGGATCCCGCGGTTCTACGGACTACCTAAAATAGACCATGTTAATGTACCATTTCGACCTAACGCACTAGGATCTCCTACTTACAAAATCGCTAAATATCTTTCAATAACTTTACAGGAAAAACACATCCATATATTAGAAACTCATTTTGTACAGAAATTAAGAGCAATCCAGTTATATCCTAGTCGGTTTGGGTGTAGAATCACTATATACGAATGTGCCTATAAATGATTCAATTTGCATAATATCAGACTTATTTCACTACAACAATATTGACAACTCAATTTTAGATCTGATTGAAGCATGTCCCACGTCAACATATTTTATTTTTCAAGGAACTTTTTATGAACAAACCTCAGGAGCAGCCATGGATCTCCGCTGTCACCAGTGGTAACCAATATCTTCATGGAAGCTTTTGAGGAGAAAGCCTTTTGTAATATGGCCGCATGCTAATATACACAATACAATGGAAATTGATTGAATCAGAAGACACGATTCCCTTTTTAGATGTTCTTGTACAAAGGAAAGGAGATGGTTCTTTAGGACACTTTGTATATAAATAAAAAAGTTTCTTTCCAAAGACATTATACAATGTATGGGAATTATCAAGACGAAAAAAGAGCACACTAAAATGAACAGGTTTATCACAGTTACAATTTTTTGAGATCGGAAAATTGGTCGACAAGTGGCTTCAAACGGTATCCGTTTATTCCTAAGAATCCTTTTCTGCCTTATGTGGACTCGATTTATGCTGCTTGTTTAGGACACTTTGTATACAAATACAAAAAGTTTCTTTGCAAAGACATTATACAATGTATGAAAATTGTCAAGACGAAACAAGAGAATTGTAAAATTTAAAATTTAATGCTATAATTAGGTTGGTACAAGTCAGGCCAAACAAGTTAAATATAAGAATGTATAGTAAACTATATAAAATAAATCACAACGAACAAGAGTAAAAAGTTAATAAAATATATAAAGATTGACTAGGCCAGCAAAACAATTTTTGTAATATTTGCCTACTACCTTACCTACCTACTACTTCTTCCTATAACCATATGTACGTCGAAAACCAGGATGACGATTAAAACTCTGATCTTGTTCATTCCATCGATTAAATGGATTTTCCAACAAAATGCAAACCACATCCGTGATCGGATTCATCAATAATGTAAATTAATAAACCCGACACCAAATAAGGTTGTAACAACACCATAAATAAATATAACAGAAAAGAGTCAAGTAAACTGCAAAGGAACTAACCGGTTGCAGTGAAATCCGTGAAAATAAAAGTAAACAACCACCCCAAACTGAACGACACGTGGGTGTAGTGTACCGCGTTAGCAATTCACCGAGAGCGTTGTATGGTGCTGGTTAACATTAATCTTCCATGCGGTCGACGTCACGCGTTGTCATGGCAACGTAGTAGGAAAATCGTAAACTAAATATAACACCTCCAGCAAAGTCGAAGCGGTTTGCGCCCCTGTTATAGTTGTTATAATAAAGTTCGATTGAAAGTTTTAAAAAGACATGCCGCCAACGGTCAAGTAAAATATTTATTCAAGATGTACAGTTTATTTTTTGCTAATTAGGTGAATAAATACTTAAATTTTAAGAGATACCTATATAATAAATATAGTTAGATATTTGCTTCTTTATTTTTCCTGGTGAAGTAGCACTTCACCTACTTCACCTGAATAGCCGCCACTGATATGTAATATTGTTTTTAGTGGGAAATAATTATACGATCCATCTACAGAGTGTTTCAAGAAACATGGGCCATCGGCTAATGGAAGGTTACTTTACATAAAATAATAATAAAACGTTATGTAAACATAGATCCAATATTTAAACCGCATTATTAGATTGGAATGAAACTTAGTATAATAAGAATACGTAGGTATAGAAATACATTTTTTATGATACATTATTGTCTGTGTTACCAACTAATACCATATAAACGAGTAATATTTACATAAAAAAAGATAATCTTTGTTTAAGTCTATAAATCCAACCGTGTCCAAGATATTTTAATTTTAAATAATGGTTTGTTCTAAAAAAAGAACATTTAAATTAAAGGCAACCGTAATTATTACAAAAATCAAAAACAGTAATTGCATTTTGAGTTAATTTTAATAATGCTCGGCACTATTTAATACTAAAATATCTCGGATACGGTTGGATTTATCGACTTAAACTGGAAACATCTGTTTTGTGCAAAACTGCTCGGAGAATAAGTCTCATACTTTATGTTTTTCAATATCAAATTTCATTCCGATCTATTCTAACAAATCAAATACAATTTTTTAACAATACATATCTTGAAAATGAAGCTGTTTTGGACCTATGTTTATATAACATTTTTGTTTATTTTATGTTTTTAAGGCTCACTGTATAACTTGTCGGTTTTGACCAGGACATAACACCTAACCATATGTCAAACATTTATTGGATTTCACGAAAACCTTTTATAAGTTCGTGTGTTCTGTCCTTTGTACATCTATGTCTATGCATCACTTTTATTGATTTTATATGATTAAAGGAATTCATTCATATCTGATTATTTTAGAAGTATTTGTTATATATTAGGTACTTTTATCCGAGTTGTAGTTGTTGTCGGTCTCGATCTAAATATCTTTTATTATTTTAGTAGTTATATTTAGTACTGTAATAAGACAATAATTTCCCTCTTGCCAAGCTATTTATTAGAAATATACTTATTGAATGAAAATGTACATGATATATTTTAGAGGATGGAATGTACAGGATTTTTGGGTTATATATCCTATCAACCTTCGTATTTTTATAATCATAAAATAAAATGTGATACAAAACTTTCTTCAAATTGTACAATTTTATTTAGTGTAGTTTCCAGATATAATGTATATTTTTTCTAAAATCAATATCAACTTTGGTTTTTTAAATATTATATATATACATTAATCAAATGGATCTCTTCTTTCTGATTATAAATATACTAAACTAAATATCTAAAGACACTCGAGAAATTTGAGAAAAACCCTATCTTAAGAAGCAACGTATTCTACTGACTACACTAGGTACTAGAACGTTTTTCGTCCCCCTTAAACATATTTTCCGTATAGAAGCATTTTTATCAAAATTCTCGTTTGTCTTTAAAGGCAACGGTATTAAGCCGGGTATATTTATAAATAGCGAGGCGCGCCTCGCTACGGCCCTGACCTGAGAACAAAAGTCCACAGCTTTGTGTACTATACGCATTAGTGCTCGAACTTTGTATCTCAGAAAGAACGAAATATGTTTATTGATTTTTTTTTGGTGATCTCATTTGACCGAATATTAATTGGCAGCAAATCTGCTTGGATTGATAGTTGGACGTGACGTCAGTTTGCCAAAAAATCTAATTCGATTTCAACTCCAATAAGCTTGTGATCATCAAAACACTTTTATAGAACGGTCAATTAAGAAATCATGTTTCTTGGGATTCGACAGTGACGAAATGGAATCACTTTCCGACCCTTCGCCTTCAATTGCACGAGGCATCTTCAAGGATCTTTACTTCATGAGATCGGATCACCAAATAAGGTATGATGAAACAGCGAAGGTCAACAAAAAATCTAACCCGCCTAAGTCGAATCTATCAACTGCCAACCTTATAAACGCATCCAACCTAGCAACAGAGGAGAAGAAGATGTTAAGACCAAGCAGCTCAAGGAGCCCGCCGTTCTACAGACTACCTAAAATAGACAAGGTTAATGTACCATTTCGACCTAGTGCACTAGGATCTCCTACTTACAAAATCGGTAAATGTCTTTCAAATATTCTTAATAATTTTACAGGAAAACACATGCATATATTAGAAACTCATTTTGTAGAGAAATTAAAAGCAATCCAATTATATCCAAGAGATATCTTAGTCAGTTTGGATGTAGAATCTCTATATACGAATGTGCCTATAAATGATTCAATTTCGCTTAAGTCGAATCTATCAGCTGCTAACCTTATAAACGCATCCAACCTAGCAACAGAGGAGAAGAAGATGTTAAGACCAAGCAGCTCAAGGATCCCGGGGTTCTACAGACTACCTAAAATAGACAAGGTTAATGTACCATTTCGACCTAGTGCACTAGGATCTCCTACTTACAAAATCGGTAAATGTCTTTCAAATATTCTTAATAATTTTACAGGAAAACACATCCATATATTAGAAACTCATTTTGTAGAGAAATTAAAAGCAATCCAATTATATCCAAGAGATATCTTAGTCAGTTTGGATGTAGAATCGCTATATACGAATGTGCCGATAAATGATTCAATTTCCATAATATCAGCCTTATTTCACTATAACAATATTGACAACTCACTTTTAGATCTGATTGAAGCATGTCCCACGTCAACATATTTTGTTTTTCAAGGAACTTTTTATGAACAAACCTCAGAAGCAGCCATTGGATCTCCGCTGTCACCAGTGGTAACCAATATCTTCATGGAAGCTTTTGAGAAGGAAGCCTCAGAGTCGTCTCCATTGAATCCAAAAACGTGGTTCCTATATGTAGACGACCCTTTTGTAATATGGCCGCATGCTAATATTAATAATACAATAGAAATTGAATCAGAAGGCACGATTCCCTTTCTAGATGTTCTTTTACAAAGGAAAGGAGATAGTTCTTTAGGACACTTTGTATACAAATACAAAAAGTTTCTGTCCGAAGACATTATACAATGTATGGGAATTGTCAAGACGAAACAAGAGAATTGTAAAATTTAAAATTTAATGCTATAGTAGGTTGGTACAAGTCAGGCCAAACAAGTTAAATATAAGAATGTATAATAAACAATTTAAAACAAATCAGAACGAGTAAAAAGTTAATAAAATATATAAATATTCACAGTCATGTTACATAATAATCTCGAGAAATTTGAGAAAAACCCTATCTTAAGAAGCAACGTATTCTACTGACTACACTAGGTACTAGAACGTTTTTCGTCCCCCTTAAACATATTTTCCGTATAGAAGCATTTTTATCAAAATTCTCGTTTGTCTTTAAAGGCAACGGTATTAAGCCGGGTATATTTATAAATAGCAAGGCGCGCCTCGCTACGGCCCTGACCTGAGAACAAAAGTCCACAGCTTTGTGTACTATACGCATTAGTGCTCGAACTTTGTATCTCAGAAAGAACGAAATATGTTTATTGATTTTTTTTTGGTGATCTCATTTGACCGAATATTAATTGGCAGCAAATCTGCTTGGATTGATAGTTGGACGTGACGTCAGTTTGCCAAAAAATCTAATTCGATTTCAACTCCAATAAGCTTGTGATCATCAAAACACTTTTATAGAACGAAAGCTTTCACAGGTCAATTAAGAAATCATGTTTCTTGGGATTCGACAGTGACGAAATGGAATCACTTTCCGACCCTTCGCCTTCAATTGCACGAGGCATCTTCAAGGATCTTTACTTCATGAGATCGGATCACCAAATAAGGTATGATGAAACAGCGAAGGTCAACAAAAAATCTAACCCGCCTAAGTCGAATCTATCAACTGCCAACCTTATAAACGCATCCAACCTAGCAACAGAGGAGAAGAAGATGTTAAGACCAAGCAGCTCAAGGAGCCCGCCGTTCTTGAAAACACATCCATATATTAGAAACTCATTTTGTAGAGAAATTAAAAGCAATCCAATTATATCCAAGAGATATCTTAGTCAGTTTGGATGTAGAATCGCTATATACGAATGTGCCGATAAATGATTCAATTTCCATAATATCAGCTTTATTTCACTATAACAATATTGACAACTCACTTTTAGATCTGATTGAAACATGTCCCACGTCAACATATTTTGTTTTTCAAGGAACTTTTTATGAACAAACCTCAGAAGCAGCCATTGGATCTCCGCTGTCACCAGTGGTAACCAATATCTTCATGGAAGCTTTTGAGAAGGAAGCCTCAGAATCGTCTCCATTGAATCCAAAAACGTGGTTCCTATATGTAGACGACCCTTTTGTAATATGGCCGCATGCTAATATTAATAATACAATAGAAATTGAATCAGAAGGCACGATTCCCTTTCTAGATGTTCTTTTACAAAGGAAAGGAGATAGTTCTTTAGGACACTTTGTATACAAATACAAAAAGTTTCTGTCCGAAGACATTATACAATGTATGGGAATTGTCAAGACGAAACAAGAGAATTGTAAAATTTAAAATTTAATGCTATAGTAGGTTGGTACAAGTCAGGCCAAACAAGTTAAATATAAGAATGTATAATAAACAATTTAAAACAAATCAGAACGAGTAAAAAGTTAATAAAATATATAAATATTCACAGTCATGTTACATAATAATCTAAGTTAAAAAAAAAGTTATATATTATAGTTACACTTCAAAAACTTTAAAAGCAAATGAAAATAATTCAGACAATGAATGAAAGAGATCAGCAAGTTTGTTTTTTTTTAATATTCTTTTGAAAATATGTACATTTGCGGTGCTGGTCATATTAAGGGGCAAGTGATTAAATATTTTTATAGAAGTAATCTCCGGTCCATTCTGTTCTTGGCACTGAGAATGTAAAGTTTATCACAGTTCCTTGTTATATATTGATTTATTTTCCCGCATTTTACATATTCATGGTGATGTTTTAAATTACGACAAGCACACACTAAAATGAACAAGTTTATGACAGTTATAATTTTTTGAGATCGGAAGATTGGCCGACAAGTGGCTCCAAACGGTATCCGAAACATATTCCTAAGAATCCTTTTCTTCTGGCTTATGAGGACTCGATTTATGCTGCTACAGTTTCCCCAAGCAAGCAGACCGTAAGATAGGATATATTGTATTGAAGCATAATAAAAGGTCTTTCGAGTAAATATGTCTACAAAATCACTACAATATGTTACAAATACCAGTTGGGATAGCCAGGTTCATCAACCTGGCTATCCCAACTGAGATGATGGTCAAGGGCGACACCCAAGAACTTCACGAGACTCAACCCATTGTCTCTAACTAGTAGACTTCTATCCTGAGTCACCCTCAGAGTGGTAAATACAACAAGACTTGTTTTGGACTTGTTCAAGCAAAGTTCATTGTTCTTACACCACACGACAATGTCAGACAAACGATCTGTTTGCTTTTTCACAGAGTATTCCATAGTCAACAGAACCCAATAATCTAGATGTATCATCAGCAAATAAGGTTATAAGACTATCGTTTACGAAGAGTGGTAAATCTATACTAGTACTGACACAGTCTGAAACAGCATCAACTCCGTCGTATACTAGTTCTACGGCCTGCACCCTATTTGCTAAGTAAGATCTTATCTAGTCGAGCGCTGTTCCTCGTATGCCATAGTGACCCAATTTGTAGGAGAATATTATGATTTATGGTGTTGAAGGCCTTAGAAAACTCATAAAAGATTCGAAGAGTCTTCAGTTTTTTGTTAAAGTTTTCAAGTAATTTTAGGTATAGCGCTAGTATGGCATCCTCTGTAAAGCACCCAAACCGAAAACCGTACTATAAGTCAGAATCTGATAATGGTTAAAAAACCAGTCTTGTCTTGTCTGGGCGATTGACCTGTAGTTCTATAGCGGTTGTGTTGCTCTTTTTATGAATTGGGATCACCACTACCGTTTTTCCTGGGGAAAAATCCATGTTGCAGGGAGAAAATTATCAAGAGAGTCAGTGGAGTCACAATCTGAGTAATACAGTCACTCAGGAGGCAACAGGGCACCTCATCATCACCATATGATCTTTTAGTTGAGACAGACTTTGCAACTTCCAGAACCTCACCCTCAGTTAGTGGAATCAGAAATGTAGTGTGTGTGGATTCGCAGTGGACGTGATAATAATGTCGGTAGATACAGATGTTTTGTCAACAAGATTTGAAACTGAATCTGTAAAGTAAGAATTAAATTGGTTAGCCATTTCGTTTGGGTCATTTGTTTTTTCACCCTCGAAAATAATCTGTTCAGAGATGGATTTGTGTTTTTGTTTCATTTTGGTATTTGAATTTACGATTTGCCATGCACTTTTTGTTGTTTGATGTCAATAGCTTATTGGAGATTGGAGAGTAATTCTTTTTGGCATGTGGAATTTTTTACGAGTTTTAAGTCTATCTTTGTATGTTATCAGCAAGTTTTGGCAATTAGAAGTTTTAACAAGCCTGTTTAAATGTCTAAAGTTATTGCCTTCATTTATAAAGTCGAGTGTAATCCACGGATTTTTAATGTATTTTTTTTGAGTTGTTTACCAAACCAGTATATAGGAAAGCCATGTTAAACAAGCTATAGAAAGTAGAAAAAAAGTAGGAAAATATATCCTTTACATGAAGAACTTGCGTTTTATGCATCCAGGTTTCAGTCGACAACAAATGCTTAAAATAGTTTTTATTTTCTATAGAAAAGGCTCGTTTCAATACTCTAGATGGAGAAGCGTTACTAAAGTAGCTGCTCATGTCAAAGCTCAATACAGAAAACCAACGCATACGAACCTAAATGGAAATTCCCATCATCTTACGGCACAAAAGTAATCAGTTATTAATTCTTTGCAATCGGAAACAGAGAAACTGAGTCAAGCTTTAAGATGGAATGGATATTGCACTGAGGATATTCGACGGGCAACTAGAAAATATAATAATCCTACTCCACGAAATGAAACTAATAAGGCATAACCGATAGGTAGTGTAGTTCTTCCATTTATATACCGAACCACAGACAAGATTGCAAGGTTACTTCGCCTATCCAACATACGTACAATCTTGAGCACACACAATAAAATAGAACAATGTTTGCGATCGCCAAAGGACATATTCCTTTCCAAATGGAAGGAGTATATGCAATTCCTTATTCCTGTGGTGATGTCTATATTATATTGTAGAAAGTGGACGATCCATATCAACTAGGCTTAAGAAACATGAACGACGTATTAGAAAGAAACAAATTGTACAACCTGCTGTATCTGAATACGAACATTCCACTAGACATGTCCTAAATGTAAAAGAAACCAAAGTTCTTACATCGGTTTCAGGATTCTATAAACTGAAAATTAGAGAATCTATTGGAACAGAGGTCTCTCCGATCTCATTCTGTGTTCCCAACTCATCAAGTAAAGATCCCTGAAGATGTCTCGTGCAATCGAAAGCGAAACGTTGGAAAGTGATTCCATTTTGACACGGTCTAATTCCAAGAACCATGATTTCTTAACAAAAAAATATACCGGCCCTCGCATACATCGCCACCCTGAAAAAATTAGCCACTCCGCTATTGTAGATGCGGGAATTGTATTCAAGGTTCGATCTAATTTTGAGGTGTAGACGGTGTATAATGTATCAAAGGAAAATTATTATTAAGTCTACAAAATATAACTTTTGTTCGTAGCTACTAACAGCTGACGTGTGACTGATGTCAGGAAAAGTTCCTTTAAAAGTCCATTCACTAGCCTGAGATTAACCCACTTTTGTATTCCTAAATGTAAAGGGTCTGACTTTTCTTTATACTTAAAAGCTTAAAACTCTCTAATGTACGTTTTTTTTATTCTTCTATTCGCATAGTTACAAAACCGGAAGTGTACAAAATTATCCTGCAGCCAGGGGCGTGCAGTCCATGGAAGCAAGGGAAGCAGTGCTTCCCAAAAAAAAATTACAAAACATCTTCTATAATGTAATTTTTGAAATAGGAAACCATTAATTTAGTTTATATTAAAATTGCTAAAATATTATCTTAATTATTAAGCCCATAATAAATGCGGCCTTGACTCCGACCCAGCCTAGCCCCGCTAGCTTCTTTGCAGCCAAGTCCTGTATGCTTGATTTCCTGTGAAACGAGCCAGAGGTTATTGAACTTTCCACCGGCTGTTTGCAATTTTTGCATTTCAGTCGCGTGATTTAAGTGGGGGCGGAAGCTATCGTTGGAGTAGGTTCTTTGTTTGAACGGCTATCCGTGTGTTTTGTGATACGTACGTCGCGTCGTGCGATCTGGAAGATCTGGATACGGAAGTGGATATGCAAATACCGTAAACTTCGGCTGTTGGTAATAACGTTGAAAATGTTGGAGAATTTAGTAAGAAGAGTGTGTGTGAATGTGTCGTGTGTGTCTTAATATTAAAGGGATTTTCAACATTAAACTTCTCTGATAAGCTTCAAATAATTTCCAAAGGAAGGGCAAAACCGCCTATGAAAAATTTAACCACAAAAATGAAAAACTGTATTAGACATTTTTATCCGGAAAAACAATACGAACAATTTAAATGGCTAACAGGGTGTGAAAATATAAGTAAATTATTTTGTTGGCCATGTTTACTTTTTGAAAATGAAAAAGGTCTCTGGAATAAAACTGGTTTTTCCGATTTAAACAATTTCCATAAAGCTATAAAAAGACACATTATGTCCAAAGCGCATTTGCAGGCCATCATAAAAGAAAAAGTCTTCGGCAAAACCAGAATTGGACACGCCCTTAATAAACAGTTGGAAATTAGTCACCGCCAACGCAATGAACTAGTCGATAAAAATAGGAAAATATTAAGAAGACTTATCGATGTTGTTTGTTTTCTCGAACAGCACGAATTGGGATTTAGAGGTCATGACGAAACAAGGGTTTCTTCAAATAGAGGAAATTTTTAAGATTTACTTAGTTTAATGGCTAAATATGATGATTGCTTAAAAAATCATTTAGAGCAGTCTAGCGTTTTTCGCGGAACGTCGAATCGAATCCAGAATGATTTAATTTCCGCTGTTGCAACCATTATTCTAAAAAGAATTAAGCAGGAGATTGGCGATTCATTGCTATTGTTCTGGACGAAACAACTGATATCACTAATTTTAGCCAATTATCTATTGTAATACGCTACGTTAAAACAGACGGAAGTATTCAACAGTGATTTTTAAGTTTTAAGAATGTGTCCGAAAATCGTACAGTAGATGCATTATATGCCGTAGTTTATAACGTTACTAAAGAAATTAATGGAGAGAAAAATTAGTTGCTCAAAGCTATGATGGAGCTGCAGTGATGGCAGGAAAATTAGGGGGTCTGCAAGCTAAAGTTCGAGAAACTTTCCCAAGTGCTGTGTTCATCCATAGTTTTGCTCACAAATTAAATTTAGTTTTATCCCAGTCCATCAATCACATTAAAGAGTGTAAAGTATTTTTCGTTACTTTAAGTGGCATGGCTGTTTTTTTTCCAAGTCAACAAAACCTACACAAGCTTTGGACTACATTATCCACAAACGATTGCCCAAAGTAGCTCCTACTACGTGGAACTATAATGGAAGACTTGTGTTAACAGTATCTGAAAATCGGGAATCACTGACTGAACTATTTGAGAATATAATAGAAAATAATGAAACGTGGGACTCAAAAGCAATAAATAGTTTGAGGGGGTTTTTGGACTGTTTGAAACGAGATTTTAATTTTAATTATTTGTTGAACATATTTTCAGAAATATTTTCATTCTCGGACAATGTTTTTAATATATTACAAACTAAAACAAATGATATTGCTTTTTGCCTAAAAAAAGTGGATGATTTTAAGTCCATGTTAAGCCAAAAAAGAGATGACTTTGAACTATTGTGGGAGAAAACGGTGACGTTAGATGTAGAGCCACAAGTCAAGCGTCTTCGAACAGACAAGGTGGGAGATGTTCAAACATCATACAGACGCCTCTTTTATGAAATAATCGATCAAATTCAGCAACAAATAAACTATAGATTTAACGGTTTAAATGATTTAAAATTCCTTGAGCTCTGCAATTTTGATGCATTTAAAGGAAAAACTTTTCCAGAAGATGCGTTTAAATCTCTTCTTCTTCATTATGGCCAGTTCTTGGACCGAGTGATACTGCGATCTGAACTAAAAGGGATTTACGAAACTGATGACATTAGCGCAAAAAATAACGCTAAGGAATTAATGCAATTTTTAAAAGACAATGAGCTGGAAGATGCCAACACCGAAGTGTCGAAATTGTGTGCATTAGTATTGACAATACCTGCCGCCACAAGTTCATCAGTAGAACGCAATTTTTCAACACTTAAACGTATAAAAAATTTCGTGAGAAATTCAACGGGGCAGGAGAAACTTTCGCATACTTCGCTGTCGTCCATTGAAAATAAACTTCTCCAAAATATGACGGAGCATCGATGACGTCATTGAAGAATTTGCAAAAAATGATCGAAGTTTCTAAAAATTTTTTCCCTTTCTTAAAATTTCACAGCATGCCCTGAATGTGGCTTAAACGTTGACAAATGATAATCCATATATGATCACAATATATAAAATTGATGTTTAAAAAAACGTAGTAAATTCGTGGGCACCCGGTAGGTCTAAAGTGATAATTTCATAGTATTAAATACCTATTACAAAAGTGATGCTCTGGCAACGCTGACATTTTAAAATCATTTTAAACTCTATTCATTTCAATTCACCACATGGTGTCAACCGTACTGACGGACCTATAATAAATCAGTCGCAACGTTAAAATTGATTATTTTAAATATTTTTCCGTTCCAGCCAGTTCTCTCGCCAGATTTAAGTATTTGTGAATTATGCTGACTGGAATTTTGCTAATTACATTATGCTTTATTTTATTAATTTGGTATATTTCCAATGAGTGCAGAAAACCATTGAAATATCCCCCAGGTAAGTTCAAATTTGTGTTTTAACATGCGACAGCTTTTTAACTTATTTGATTCGTGATTAGATAACATACATCGACATCGTTAAATTGCCATTACAGCATAAATTGTTGCTTGGCTAATAAAGTGTACTAAAGACAGCAAATTTAAATAATATAAACATTTTGATTATGGAAATTAATTTAAGTAAATGTTTATTTACAATACAAGTGCATAACAATTACCGAAAATTCTTAAAAAATCGCCTGAAAACTGCCTGAGTTTATTTTCGTTATTGTTTCAGAGAGTTTGTTAGATATAAATTAATTTAGTCATTATTGATTTTTTTTCTCCCATTTTTTCGGACCAAGCGAAAAATTATTGAATTTATTAGCACGCACGCAGACAAATTTTTCAATAAAAATTATTTTTTATATAATTCAAAATTATTTTTGGGTGGAGACATCCGTGGCTACATAACATAATATAACCTCAAAAAACAATTTTTTTTTCAATTTTTGCAATTTTTTTGCGCGCCATTCCATCATATTGGATTTCTACCAATATATTACCAGTTTCTTTCTACCACCACATGACACACTTGACTTTTGGGCATAATTTAAAATAAATACCATAAGTAGTTTTTACAACGATACAAACCGCCATTTTGTTGCGTCATGTTGAATTCGCACTAGTTTATCCCATCTCACATTTAATTTTTCTGCAAAATTTAAAGTCAATCGAACAAATTTTATTTGGCCGCCATTTTGTTTCGCCATCTTTAATTCGTATCACAACTTTACCCATTTATCTCTGAATAACAATTAATTCTTACACAAAAATTGAAATTAATTTAATAAGTAGTATTTTCAGGCTGATTTTATTAGGCCTCTATTTTGTATGAATTCATATCAAAATGTTACCAGTTCATTCCTGTTGATTTTTGTGCAAAATCTGAGGTAAACTGGATCATTAGTTTAGTCATTCCCATATAACCCTTAATTTTTGACTAAAATTTGAAGTCAATCTGGTAAGCAGTTTTTAAGCTAGCCGCGAACTGACAGATAGACGGGCAGACCAACATACGGACCGAAGGAATTGATAAAATATATTTTTTGGCATCTAGGGACGCTAAAACGTGAAGATATGTAAAATCTGAGAGGGTGATTTTCTTCACAATTACAAACATTTTATTTGGCCGCCATTTTGTTCCACCATCTTGAATTAGTAACACAGTTTTACTAATTGATCCCTCTACCACAATTAGTTACGGCACACAATTTGAAATTAATTCATGAAGTAGTTTATCTTGAATTCGTACCAAAATCTTACCAGTTAATTCCAACATAATGCTTTATGTTTGTGCAAAATTTGAGATAAATTGATTAAATGGTTTTTTAATAATAACTTTTTACCATTTCACTATACCACCATTTTTTTCGCCATATTGGATTGTTACCAAAATATTGCCAGATCATCCCCATATGACCCTTAATTAAGATCAGAATTTGAAGTTAGTCGGGTAACAAAATGTTCACAGAGAGACACCGACAGACGGAATTGATAAAATATATTTTTTGGCATCTAGGGACAAAACGTAATACCTTGAGAGAGTGATTTTTTCACGATTACTAACATTTTATTTGGCAGCCATTTTGTTAGGCCAACTTAAATTAGTGCCACAATTTTACTAGGTGAATTTTTAAATATTTTATTAGGCCACCGTTTTGTTCCGTCATCTTGGATTCGTACCAAAATGTTACCAGTTGATTCCAACATATTATTTGATGTTTTTGCAAAATTTGAGATAAATTGGATAAGTAGTTTTTTAATAATAATTTTTAATAATAAACTGTTACCAAGTCATTCCCATATAATCCTTAATTTTTGACCAACATTTTAGGTCAATCATTTAAGTAGTTTTTTATCTATGCCGCGAACAGATAAACAGATCGTCGGAATTGAAAAAACATGTTTTTTGGCGTCTAGGGTCGTGAAGATCTAAAAAAATTCGGTGGCTGATTTTTTCACGATTACAATACCTACTTTCCTACTACAATGCCTACTTCCCTACTTCGTAACTTTTAGCGGGAAATTTAAATGTTTTGGGGTTTAAAGCCATTTTTCATGTTTGAAAAAGGCTTTAAACCCCTTTGCTAAGGCTTTAAGTTCTAGAAGTAGATCTTCCGGGTGAAGTTGGTTGTACATTTAGAAAAGAAAGAAAAAAAGGTCCAGTACTTCACAATATTTTCATTAAAGACTTATCCGACGCGTTTCGGTTCAACGGCCATTGTCAAGGATAGAATTATAGTACCTGTAAGTGATAAAAATCCAGATAGTAAATAAGAAAAATAATAGTTTTTTTTAAAAAACTTACAAAGACCATCTTCCCTCAGAAGTTCGTCACCAAATGGTCTAAAATAACAGAAACACTTAAGTTAAAACACATTCACAATACCATAACAACACAATTTACAAAACATTAGTACCGACCTATATAAATTTATATGATGATTAGACTGAGGTTAGGAAATATCAACGTTCTGAAACGTCGAAAGTAGGCGGTAAACCAGTTTCCACGCGCTAAGAAGAAATAGAAAGTTTCTTTTTTTATTTGCTATGAACAATTTTATTTACTTCAACAAACTAAACAAATCTGGAACTCGACTTATCGTCATTAAATATTAATAACATAGTACCCTGTTACTGTAACACTAAGTATCATTAAACAATTTACCAATAACACAACTTCTTTGCTGGTTTTTACGAAAATTTAATTTTCATTTTAGAAAACCTGAGCATATTGTAAAATATTCTGAACTGAACTTCACAATATGCATGCACGGTTCACTGTGGCCTTGCTTGGCAGAACCAAAAAGAGGTAGGGCTGATTTATAATAAATTTTATTGTTAGTCAGCGCAAATAAAAAAGCACCAAACAACAAAAAACGTGCATCAAAAAACATATAACGCTGTGCACGCAAGTAGTTTTTATTCTAAATCATTTAGGAGCAAACTTAAAGCGCAGTTTTGTACCTTTGGCTTCTTCATTAATTCTGTCTTATGGCAAATGGCAAAAAAAGAACAAAAAAATGTAATAAGAATTTTTTTAAAGAAGCTTTTTGTTTTTTCTGAAAATATCGGTTTAAAATTTTTTCTTCTGTCATCTATGCTCTTCCAGAATCCTTTTTGTTTTTGTCGAAAACTTGAACCGTTTGGCCACCAGAGGGCGTTCAATGGACCCTTGTTTTTGACCAAAAAACGAGGATTAAAAATTAAAAAAAAAACTTCTTAATCTTCGATCCCACCCATTTTCAATACGGTTCATGAGACCCTAAAAAGGAGCGTTTCTTAAAAGTCCAAATCGATATTTCAATTTTTTCTCCGTCTCCAAGTTATAACGACCGGATTGCAAAAATGTACAGAAAGTACGATTTGACACTACGACGAATACGGAATTTTCAAAATAGCACAGACAATATAATAATACTACCCGAGTCAAGTATTGAGTAGCAGGTCAAAGGTTGTTTGAAGTAGTATTAATTTTGAGTGCACATAAGTGATGTTGCTGTTTGTTCGCTTAATGCAACAATATTCTCGTATACCAGACATAATAAATTTCCAGTCATAGCAATTAGAATTGGCTTTTATTCTTTTATATATGTTTTTCGCTCTATTTTTAGAATCACCTAATGGTTTCGTATTTGTTCTTGTAATTTTTAAAGTCGTGTGTAGCTTCAATACATGTGCTCTGCAATAACACTTCTGTATATTTTCAAAATCCTAGTTTTATATAATTTTAAACACCGATTATGACCGATTGATTTTTTTAAATATTTATTATCGTTTATTTTTAACTTTTGAACACGTACACTTTTGTATTGTATTTTTAAATAAGTGTTGACAAATATTTTTTTGACTGATGTAATTTGTTTGTTTAGCCCTGAGGATGACACTGATGCGTATCGAAACGTTCGGAACGGAATTTGATTTGAATGGTCCAAAAAATCCACAAGCCTTCATTCCATTAAATAAAACCTGCCCAACAAACTTTTCTATGGAACTCTATACATATTAAGAAAATGAATTCTATAAGTAAAGCTGATGTAAAGATGATCTTCATAAATATTGCAATTAAATCATCGCGTTTTTCAAATAATTTAAATACTTTCGTTTTAACCCTTTTTACTTTTTGCTTGTAATCGTTCGAGATTTTTACATTTCAGTGTCCCTAGATGCCGAAAAACATGTTTTCTCAATTCTGTCGGTCTGTCTGTCTGTCTGGCTGTTCGCGGCATAGCTAAAACCTACTTACCCGATTAACTTATTAATTAAAAAAATTAAGGGTCATATGGAGATGATATGGTAACATGTAAAAATTCAATATGGCAAAACAAAATGGCGGCCTCGTAAAATATTAAAAAATTTATTACTAAAAAACTGCTTATCCAATTTCGTACAAAAACCAAGTATTATGTAGGAATCAACTGATAAAATTTTGATACGACTCCAAGATGGTGGAACAAAATGGCGGCTTAGTAAAATATTTAAAAAATTCAGCCTGAAAATTGTGTGCCATAAATAATTGTGGTATACAGATAAACTAGTAAAACTGTGGTACTAATTCAAGATGGCGGAATAATATGGCGGCTAACTAAAATATTTGTAATCGTAAAAAAATCACCCACTCAGATTTTACATATCTTTACGTTTAAGCGTCCCTAGATGCCAAAAAATATGTTTTATCAATTATAAAAATCTAATTATTTACCTCAAATTGTTCACAAAAATCAAGTGTTACATAGGAATAAACTGGTTCCATTTTGGTATGAAAATAAGACAGCAAAACAAAATGGCGGGCTAATAAAATATTTACAAAATCAGCTTGAAAACAGTACTTATTAGATTAATTTCAAATTTTGTGCAAGTATTAAGTGTGATATAGAGATAAACTGGTAAAGTTGTGGTATGAATTCAAGATAGCCGAATGAAATGGCGGCATTAAAAATCACCGTGAAAAAAATCTTAATCAAATGACATTTTGCAGAAAAATTAAATGTGATATAGGGATAAATTGTTACGAATTCAACATGACGTAATAAAATGGCGCTGTGTGTTAATGTAAAAACTACTTATTGAATTTTTTTAACTATGGCCAAAAATTAAGTGTGGCATAGGTAGAAACTGGGAAAGATTCATACTGAGTTTTTTTAAATTTCTCACACAGTATTACTGCACATACACTTACTGTATGTAAAAATAAGATATATGCTTTACGTTTTACAGTTAGGATATGAAATTAAACTGTGATTAATACAGTTGTATTTCTATATGAAGCTAAGTGTAATTCTCTTTGCATTGACAGTATCACATTTACACGGCAGTTTCCTGCTGACACATCAACCAGAGAATCCGTTCTAGGCGAGGCCAGAAAAATATACAAGTGGCCGGTTGCAGGAAGCTCAATAAAGTTTAGAATGTTTAACGGAATGTCAAATTTGACAGCGGGTTCCTAGATTTCTGTAAGCAGCTTGTCAATTCCAAAAGTTCGGTTAGATATTCTAAACAGCAATTAAGTTTTATGCAACCGGAGGAAGGGGTCCAAGAACGAAAAGTAACATGAAATGTCATGAAATAAGTTTTATGAAAACATAGAGAGAGGGTTTTTAGGACAAAAGAAAACAAGATTTGACAAAACTTCAGTCTTCGTATCAAAAATTATCCGGAGACATTCTTTGTATAGTTTAACTTGCCTTTTTGTTATTCATGCGTAAACCACACAGGCTGAAAGCCTAAGTAGTCGGTACCTTAGTTGAAGTTGTGAAAAGAAGTAAAGTTTATTGAGGCGGAATTTAAAGACTTGCAGATTATGGGAAGAGGGGAAGACCTTTCCTGGTAACATATAACTAAGTAGGAGGACCTTGGTTTTTGTAGTTAGACCTTGAAGGAGGACATTCTGGTCGATTCGTGTCTCCTTGAAAGGCAAGACTAAATAAGAGCAAAACCTAAATAGCATATTAAAAAAGATAGATGGATCGCCCACAATTCGACGATGTTCGAGTGAGGCAAGCCTCTCTGCGATGTTTGGACCACCAATAAGCTCTACTTTAGCTGATCTATAGATATTACATTAATTATCCAGGCTTGGTCTAACTATTCATGTGTAAAGAGTATACAAATTGTCAAAAGAAGAATATCTTCGGACTCGACAAGTAAACTCAGTTCTTAGCGGCGTGGTAATTAATACAATATTGCCAGAAGAAAATACCCATACTATGGGTATTTTCTACTAAAGTTGGCCTGAACTAATATGTTTATTAATTGTTTACATAACATAAAGTTATTAACATTGACATTGAAATAGAAACTGCTAAGTAGTAAGCATTCGACCGCAGGTCCCCGTCAGATTCAGACATTGACTTGATCTCAAATCTACCTTTCCCGTGATAAACCTGAGGGCCCCAAAGGGAGTGGCTGGCTGTCCAGTTATTCTTAAAACCACCTAGAACCCCTCTGGCAACCAGGACACATCCTCCCTCAACCAAAGTAACCTAAAGTAATTAACCAAGTCGTCAGTATGTCTCCGGTAATATTAACGTAATTGTTCGATAAAGTATTCGTCAGTTTAAGCTCTTCAAGCAAAGTATTATGTTCCCAACCAAATAAGTATGTAAACGAAGAACTCATCACAAGCTATGTGAACCCTAAGTAAGAAGCCAAGAGAGAAATTAGCTCTACCGTTGTAAGGTTTATAGAAGAGACCAATAGAGATCAACAGATGTTTTTGGATTCTGAGTTTTACTAAACCCCCGTAACCAAAATATATTTGACACGAAGGTCAAGCGTAATTGACATATGGTGCAGGCAACATATGTGACAATATGATGATGACCGTCAAGAGCCTGTTGAAAAGCAGTAGTAACTAAGTTAAAGGAATCTTTGATTTGATTAATCATTTGAATAGTGTGAGTATTGGTGGAGGATAATGTACGTGATAATGCCTTATTGGCGTTTTACTGTTCAAGCCATCAAATTGAGAAAAGTCTTAAGAAGTTTACACATAACTTCTCTCATGATGGAATGAAAAATTATTATTTAATATTTGCTAAATGATTGCTTGATATTCTAGAAATACAAAATAAGTCGTTTTTCTTTTTTAACGTTCAGATGTTGTATGTAAATGTTTAAGACTATGTAATAAAATATTCCCTGTTAATTTAATTGCTGTCATGTGCAAGATTTTTGCAGGGTTGTCGAAAATTAGGATAATCGACAATAGTTATTACTTGAATACCATTATGATATAAATGACGTTTTATAATTTCAGGACCTCCGTGGGTACCATTCATTGGAAACGGACCAGAACTTAGGAAACTGGCAAACATTTTCGGAGGGCAACATCTCGCTTTTATAGAATTGGCCAGAAGATTTAATACTGAAGTTGTTGGGCTAAAATTAGGCAAAGAACGGATTATCTGCGTCTGTTCTTATGCTACCGTCCGACAAGTGATGACATCAGACGAATATATTGGCAGACCTGATAATTTCTTCTTTAGGTTACGAACTATGGGATCAAGAAAAGGTAAGTAAAAGCAATTTTCAATTGAATAAATTATGCTTTGCTGAATTTTATAAATCTGTAAAATGGCGTATAGACAGCTAAAAAGTAGGACTAAATAATTACACTGGCAAACAGCCAAAATGTTTCTCAGACCAAAATAGCAAAATCATAATTATTTTATTATCCTAATTAACAATCTGTCTTGCAAAAGTCTCAGTTGGCTCCGGTTTTATAGATCCATGCTTATTCTGATAACTTACCTACCCGCCCTTAATGTATAGGAAAGTTCGAACATTAAATGAGAAATACCTGGATTTACTTTATAAGGGGTTAAAATAAATTTATCATAAATCCTAAATTGTTAGTTAGTTGTATTTCAACCACCAGTTGATCGAGACCTGTTCGTATTTGAGAAATTAAAGTTTTGAGCAACATGTCGCGAGTTTGTGTAAATAAACCGGATCATTTTTGTTATATATGTGGTGAAGTGACTTTTGTGAAACAAAAACATACTCTTAGACCTTTAATAATAAAGGCTTACCACTTGTATTTTGGCTGTAAAGTTGGAGACCAGGATAGAAATTGGGCTCCTCAAAACTGATTCAACAAATGTGCGTCGAACATTCGCGGCTGGCTAAGTGGAAAAAAGTATAAGATGCCCTTCGCTGTTCCTATGATCTCGCGAGAACAGAAAGACGACGTTACTGACGTTACTTTTGCTTGACACCTCTCATTAAAAAAGGCTTTTAGAAGAAAAAAAAGGTCTGTGGTACAGTACCCAAATTTACAATCCGCCATACGCCCGGCGCCTCATAGTGACCAATTGCCTGTGCTTAATCCACCTCAGGAATATACTTGATTCTGATGATGATCAGTTGAAACCGTTTGATCATCATCAGAATATCGCCGGCCCAACAACCTCGCAAGACTCCGATTTCGTCTGTGAACTTCCAAGAGAAAAGCCTGACAAAACAAGTCAAAGTGAATTAAGTGACCTTATAAGGGATTTAGAATTGCCCAGGAAAAAAGCACAACTAAAGTAAAGTTTCTACATACCGAAGCAGTCAGAAAAAACCTAACACCATTTTTTAACACGGAAGACTTGAGACTTTTCAAAAGTAAGTCTTAAAGCTGTGTAACCCCATACTGGAAACAAGTTGCCTTCAGTCCCAATTGGTCGTGTAGTCCAAATAAAGAAACGTATGTATAGCAAGTTGGAATTGTTACTGGAGACTATACAATATGAAAGACATAAATGGCCAATTTGAGAGGATTTAAAAGTTATGGCGATTTTGCTTAGAACGCAGCTAGGTTATACCAAATACTGCTACCTCCTCTGCGAATGGAACAGTGGAGCACGATCGGATCACTATAGAAAGAAAATTTGGCCAACGAGAGAGTCTTTTGAGCCAGGAAAGAAAAATGTAACCAGGTCGCCACTAGTTCCCCCTGAAAAGATTTTACACAAATTGTGACTTATGAAAAACTTAGTGAAGGCCATAGACAAAGAAGTCCGTGCTTTCAGTTATTGAAAATAAAAATTTGCTAGCATCAGTGACGTTAAAATTAAAGAGGGAATATATTTGTAGGTCCCAGATTAGGAAACTTTTCGAAGATGCGCAATTCGATTCCATACTTGAGTGCAAGGAAAAAGACGCTTGGAATGCCTTTAAAATGGTTGCAACAATTTTTTTCCGAAACATAAAAGCAGAAAAATACAAAGACCTGATTGCCCAACTAGCTGATAAAAAAAGCCCTGTTCAGTCCTCGTTGGATGAACCTGTGCAGAGTGTCTGGTTATATTTTAAACGGAACCTAGAGCTTCTATTATACAAATTATTAAAAATTATATAATTAATGTTTTTTGTTAGCTTTAATAATTAATGACAAATAAATTATGTCAATTAAATCCACGAAGCAAATAATTTTAGTGGATTTTGCTTAACAATTATCCGACTTGAAATATAAACGAAAACTCAAAAAAAAATGTGTTAATTAACAATAGGCCTATTTTATGAAAAATCAAAGAAAAAAAAAATTTGTTCACCGGGATATTGTCTGTCTAGATAATACCCTAATCTTTTAAATTTTTCAATTATTAATTAATAGTATAATAAAATATGTATTTGTACTTGTTATTTTCAACATTAAATTAAAATTATTAATAATAGAGATCAAGTTTCGAGAGTCGGGAATTTTTTACTGTAAATTACGTTTCCTTTAAGAATATTTTTTTACAAATTTCTTAAATGCTAACAGTTTAAGAGTTATTTGCAAAAAACTAAACTTCTTTTTTAAATCTTAATTTGTTAATAACTTTTAAAATTGTTTATGTACGCATCTGAAAATTTTGCATATCTTTCTAGACGTCCATTGAGCCTTCACTTATATTTTTACTAGCAGTAGCAATAATTAACACCATTTTAAGTATGTGAACTAGACTGTAAATAAATAATGGCATTCCATACACGTTGTGTTTTGCTGGCTATATATATATATATATATATATATATATATATATGGGTAGAGACATAGTTCTAGCTCAAGATTGTGAAGGCGCAAACTCATTGAAATATGACAGGCAATTATTGAAGAATATCGCCAAGAGGCTTAAAAATCATGAGCAACAGAGAATAACAGGATTCGATACTTGAAAAGGGATATTTTATTTAACAGCGCTCACAATACAAATTAATACCTGGCTTAAAGAATTAAAGAATGCAATAACAATACAGAAACTATTGAAAGAAAAAAAAATTACAACACTTCGTAACGTACAGCAGTGAGCCAGGGCAAATACCAGACCGATAAGAAAAATGTTAAAAGCTACAAAGATAGACTTTTGGAGGCGATCAGCAGGAAAATCGAGAAGATAAAAAATTATCAACGAATGGGAGATGCTGCCAGGAACAAACCAACTCTAAAAGTCCATTATTTCACATTATAAAATACAGAAGTAATATTTCTACCTCATCCAAGATATTTGACAGCAACACAATGTCATCAGTAAACTGAAAGTGGCTACGATATTTAAATAGCAATTTTTAAGAGAAATTACAATTTTATTGCAATTTATTAGGTTGTCAATAATTAGCTAGGTACTACTATATGTTGCAAATACATTAACTGGTATAATTTCAATTTATTTATCTATTAGGAATAACAGGAACCGACGGAGAACTGTGGAAAGAACAAAGGTCGTTTCTGGTGTCGCATCTTCGAGCACTTGGATTTGGAAAAAGTACGATGGAAGAAATGATTAAAGAAGAAATACGAGACACTATTGGATTCATCGAGAAAAGCGCAGAAGGTGTTAATTTGTCCTCAACACTCTCAACTTCGGTGCTAAATATTTTGTGGCATTTAACCAGCGGTAAGAAACATTAAAGTGATTTCAGGTGTATTACCTTTTTTCGTTAAAAAACTAGACCACTTTCAAAAAGTAAAAATATCGGTAAATTCGTATTTACTCAGAATTTAACTAGTAAAGATAACATATTTTATACCGGGTGACCACGGACTATTGTTCGCGCCCATTTTTTTCTTTGATTTTTTAAAATATCACTTTGAAATTTTGGGAGCATATATAGGACACTGTTTGTTAACTCTTAACCGATATTAAATGAAAACCCCCATTTTTTAATTTACATTCTGTTAAAATTCTTTAAATGTCGGTTTCTAGTTTTTTAAAATCAGATAAAAAATGGCGGAGGTATATGCATTTGTTTTATTTTTCGTAGTTGGTCAGGCCACAATTGTTTAATGCTATTTTAGGTTTCTCATTCCGACTTTATTTGCAGGATAAAGAAAAGAAATTGCATTTAAAACAAAAATTGACTATATTTTCGTGTTATAAAATAACTTTTCAGTAATATTTATCAAAATAAAAAAAAATGGACTCATTTATTTTAAAAACCAAAATAGCAGCAATATCTTGTTATTGCATATATTGGTAAAAACTTAATTGCTTTCGTAATTATTTTAAGACACTATCCATTCAGACCGATAATAAAAATTTAAATTATTAGAGGTGGCTTCATTTTCAAAATTATTAAAATTTATCACTAAAGCAATTCAGTATTTATTAAGAAATGAAATAAAAACATATTGTTGCTAGGTTGCTTTTAAAAATAAAAAACTTGAAAAAAAAAACATTATAAACATATAAGTTATTTTATATCAAAAAAATTTAGGCAGTTTTTGTTTTAAATGTAATTTTGCTTAGTTACGCTACTTACTAAACCAAAATTAGGAGACTAAAATTGCATGAATATTTGTAGTATGACCAACTAAGCAATATAAAACAAATTTTTGTCCCATTTCAAAAATGTAAAAACTGACTTATAAAATTTAAAGCTGTATCGAAATATAATGAAAAAAATCGGAGGTTTCAATTTAAAAATGCATTGGAGTCTGCCAAAACTTGGGTTAAAAATTAGTCCGTGGTCACCCGGTATATGTATATAATTAATTGATAATAACTTCATAAAAATCCTATAAACTGTAATTTAACAAGTTAGTAAGTTAAACAAACAACTATATGAATTTACAACATGTGTTATCTGTGAATAGCGAAATTCGGTACGAAGAATAAAGTGGTACCTAAATTTATTATTTTTATTTTATTATACTGTTATTATTGACCAATTTTTCATAACTTTATTTACATAATCCACAAAAATTAAGTTACGTCATATATTATTTTCATCCCTAAAAAGGAAGTGTTCCAGAAAATGAAATTTTACCGACTATTTAAACATTTTAGTAGGCCGCCATTTTGTTTTGCAATATAGGAATTAAGTTTTGTTCAGATTTCAAGTCAATTGTTTTTTGGTAATTATTTTTCAGCTATAATAGCCAAATTTTTACCCATTTGTCCCTATACAACACTTGATTTTTGTGTAAAATTTAAACCCCATTTGATAAGTATGTTGTTAATATTTTTTAAAATATTTTGTAAGATCACCAAAGTGTTACTATCCCATCCCCATAAGACCCTCGATTTTTGACCAAAATCTGAAGTCCACTGGAAAGGTAATTTTTGAATTATGCCTCGTGCAGGCAGAACATCAGACTATCAACGGATATAGGAGAACATGTTTTTCGGGATCCAGGAACCCTAAAACGCAAAGATCTGCAAAAATCAAAAGTAGAAAAGCAAATATATTATCAAATAGTTATTATGTTGTAGCCAGATTGTTTAACCTTATGGTAAATTTTCGCGTACACTTAGGTATTAAAGAATTGTTTCAATTAACTACTAGCTGGCCCGGCATGAGTTCCCAGTGGGATTATAGGCATATGCAGCGCATTCACCACATCGTCCAGAAATGTTATTGAAGAAAAATATATTGGTTTTATAGAAAAAATACGCAATAAAGCAATACAAAAAATAGTGTTGAAAGGTCTCGGTAACCACACGATCATTTAAAAAAAAATCAAATTGGTGCAATACAACTCTCCCACGAACTTGCTAAAAAATCTGGCTTAGTGTTTTAAATGTATAGATGATTGACGAAACTATAATTTAAAAACTTTTAAAAAAGTTGAAGGAACATTAAAGTAAAACTTCTGCATCTGCAGAACTAAAATTTGTAGGCAATTTAGGCAACTATAAATTAAATTGACAATAAAAATTTTACCAAATAAAAATAGATAATGTAAGAAACTATAGTGCATAGAAAAATGTTTCAAACAAAAACTTTTATAAAACAAAAGTGAAAACTAATATTGTGTTTCATCTGGAAAATTTTACTCTATGAAGTCAACGCCAAACTTATTCTTAATTAATTAAAAACACAATTTATATTTATGTAATGAGTGTTTTGATATCTTATTGTCTTTATAGTTTGGCGCCGACACAGAGTAATATTTCCCAAATAATAATTTAACTCTTTAGTGCATTTTTATAAGTCGGTTTTATTTTTTTATGACATTTTTATTTTATCTTTTTTAGTTCTATTTATACGAGGTTTAATGTAGAAGTCAAGTTTAACAAATAGCCACTGGGTCCACTGCATATTATAAAAAATCATTGTATAATAACATGCCTTATATAATATATAATGGTTAAGATACATACTTTTTCTTCCTGACAGCATAGAGAAAACAGTTAAAAATTTACAAATTAAATTTGTAAATAAATATTCATTTGATTCAAAATTTTTGCCTATACTGTACTACTAAAGAATTTATAAGATCGTTTCTTAATAGGGCACTCCAGCGATCTGTCAGTTGAACGTCGCCGATCAGCTGTTTTTGACGGGCGTAGGACAAACAAATCGAATTTTTCTATGGGGTATATGAGAGTATTGTTATTTATTTCTATTTTTTTACCTTAAAATGCCTTCTTTTTGTAGTAACGCAAATTGTGGATGTAGAGGGACAAAATACAATGTTACTTTTATTTGTAAGTTTGAAAAATTTTCAATTTTAGATATGAAAACGATTGAATGAACTTTCGTAGATTTGGCTGAAGTGGATTTCATATTAATCATTTATTAAAAAACTAAAATTAATCTAGCTAGTTAACAATTATTATGATTCTCAATCAAGACTCTGATTAAAAATCTAATCGTTGTTTGAAAAAGTTATTTTACATTTTGTACTGTTACATATTTTAATGCTGTATTATTTTTTTATGTTTTAGGGCACCTAAATAATTATCAGTATTTGTATGTACCGTTTTGAAAGAGATTTTGTTTAATAATTTTAACCCTTATGTACTCTAATTATTTTTTGTTTGGTAAAGTGAGGTATTCCTATTTAAAAGACTCATAGTTCTTAAATTCATAATATGAGTAATAAATCTAGTATCTTAAACTTAATAAATTCATCGAATGTGGAAGCTGAAAGTTTAGTACATACTTTAGGAAATAAATAATGTATCCTTTTTATATTGATATTATCCTAGCACGAGTGTGGATTACAGTTTTTACAATTTTTTTAATGTATAATAAATGAAACTACGATAACCATATACAGTGTTATTACTTACTTAATATTAAGACATGTCAAAAGTGTCTCTCTGCAAAACCTATGATCGAATAAAGAAAGATCTTGTTATGCATTCAGGACATAAGTTCTTAAATTATGAAGGATGGAAATTCCAGACTCAGGATTACAAGTAGGATACTCTTTTCAAAATGTTGAGTTTCTCGATAACTTCTCAAAAAAACAACATGGAACAAAATGTAACTATTTTTTTAGGGGTTCTGTTGATATAATCCTGTCTTAGAGTTCAAGTATATAATTTTTTCTAGTCATAAATAAGTTTGAGTCTAGTAAAGATTTCATTATGCTGATAAAAATTGAGTTCCTTTACACTCGTCATCAGGTTTATTGTAAAGACAACTTTTTATTCATATTCTATTCACTCTGAAAATCTTATTTATTGTTTCACTCTGACATGCATGACAATTTATTTAAATAAAAACATGTTTGTTTTATCGGTATATATGTTTTATTTATAAAAAAAATATATGTACTGGGTGCAGTACAAAATATTAAACACACAGATTGAACTAAGTTTAACTTGGATATACATAATTTAAATTGAACACTGGGGGAAAGTCTTTTGGATCCACACTACAAAACGATATTAATTTTTAAGTGTAAAAATATTTTGTTTGCACCGCTCGGCGACTTCGGCGTTCTTATTTCGAAGCTTCAAAAAGTATTCACTTGTCATAACTAAGTTTAAAGCAAACACACAATTGTAAAAAATAGTCCTGTACAAAAAAATGCACTAAATATTTATAAAATTACATGAAATTTGTTTTTAAATTATCACGAACTCATATGGAACAAAACAATGTTTGTCCTACGCTAGCCATATTGACAGCAGTCAGCTGTTTTGTTGGACCGCCTAATAGTAATAATTTAAGCGCATATATATGTTAGTTTTATAGAACCAAGATATTTAGTACACTATTTTTCTCAATTTACTTGAAATCTGCTTATACAATCCAGAGATATAATTTTTTTCTATTTCAACCAAACCAAATCGAGACTAACATATTTTTTTATGTAACTTTTAAATAAAGCAGCTTAAAGAAGTTTCACTTGTATTTTCCGAAAAATTATTTACATGCTACATAGAGCATGTAGATGATACAATCATAATATATATATACAATTAAACGGATAAGTAAAATAACACAAGAAACAGTTTTCACGTTGTTTAAATTTTAACACTATGGGTATTTAGAAAACAAGGCGATTTTCCTTATAGGATTTTATTTCATCCGATTACATTTTACTTCTGAAAGTTCTGAATAACTTTTAATACGACTTTTGCAAAAAAAATCGGACACGATATCAATATGGGTAAATGACTAAAGTCTATTTATCGAAGAAACCAAAACAGAGTTCAGTGCATGAGCATGTCGCTCTTCCACTCCACCTGGCTTTTCATTGGTGGTGTATTAAGGCTCTCCCACTCCACCTGGCTTTCAACGGTGGTGTTTTGGTTGAATATCTTTCTTCGATAAATAAGACTATAGCCAGTATACATCATATCATTGACATTTAGGCTATATTTATCATATCGTCGGCCTCATATGAAAATTGCCTAAGTACCAAAATGTAAATTTTACAGTACGCGAAAAAAACAGTTTTTATCTAAGAATAATAATAATTCTGCATTTTTCTTTTCTAATTATGTTTTTTTTTTGTGAAAAATAAATTGAGAAATGTTAAATGAAATGTTTTTCTGTAGTTTGGATAATTTAACGGACTTAGGTAAATATCACATGAAAACTCGTTACCTTTTTGGACATACGCACATTTCATTTAAAAACGCAACCATTTTATCATTAACATTTTTATTAGTTACTTACAAAAAAAACAAAACACTATACACTATACTAAAAAATAATTCTAAATAAAAACATTAGCTACAAAAAGAAAGCTTATTCATGTTCAAGACTATCATAAAAAGGATGGTAATCTGGCTCCGTTGTACTTTTTAGGGATTGAAGGTGTTCAAACTTTTCACGTTTAATTTTTAATTTACGTTGGTAAAGTCTTGGCAGTTGTTCTACGGAGACAATTGAGCATTTCCTATTGAATCTGACGGGAAATATTTGAAACTCATTAGAATGCCTTATCTTATATTCTATGGACCCGTCTGAATTGTATTTTAACGCTCTAATATCTTGCACAGTTGGGTCACCAGTTTTACGTCCAGGACGAATTGAATTGAAAAAGTTGATTTTGGAAAAATCCTTAAATGAAGCGTGGTTTAAATATTCTACCTCATAAGGTCTTGGGTTCTTTCTCGCAGTTTTTAATAAATTAACGTAATCGGCTGGTACATTTATTACCCTTCCTGAAAGCTTCCTTTCAATTGTGGAATGCATAGAATCGCATTCCTTTTGGGTATGCCCCTTTTCTAAATATTTTTCAATAATGCAAACATTATTTTCAAAAAATTTAAAAGGGCATTCGACAAAATGGAATTGCGATTCTGTGCACCACAACCGTCACTGTACAGAATAATTAGTTTATTGTTGGGATCCATGGTTGGTAAGACCTTGGAAGATAAAAATGTACAAATAATCGAGGCAAAACAGTTTGCCTTTAACTCTTCTTCTCCCTCGTGCCAGAGGAAACAGTAACCATCCTTTGTATGAAGATTAAAAAAAGTGAAATTATGAAGAATTAATTTAGTTTTGTAATAAAGTGCAGACATCTTTGACTGTGGACACAATAAAACGGATTGAAAATCCATGGTGAAAATTTCATTCAATGACTCCTTGTCTTTTTCTTTTTCATTTCGCGCCTCATTTATTCTGTGTTCTTGATAAATTAGGTCTGAAACATTTCCTGTCTGGTGTCCAACACCGATGTCACATTCGTCTTTTTTGGTACTAAAAAGAGCCAAATTTGATTTTTCAAAAATATATTTAAAAAGGGTTAATCCAGCTGGTTCAATATTTCTGTCTGTTATTTTTGTAAAAATCGTAGAGTTCCGTTTTGTTTTTACAGCGGGGCTCTAGGTAAAGTTTAGAAGAGGACTTCCGGCAATAATGAGATTTTTGGATTTCAGGTGAAAAAAGACTTTTATTTAACCAGAAAGTGATGGTTCTCATAGACACACCAAGCGTGTTGCAAAACATCGTTTTGCATACTCTTACCCTATCACATCGTTTTGCATACTCTTACCCTATCCTTTTTGTTATCCAAAAAAAAAGAATAGGAGCATTTTCTGCGGCTCTCCCCTTCAGATTTTCGGTTTCTGGCCCTTTTGACACTTGAGGCAATCGCTCTTCCACTGACAAATATTTTCTTTTCTTCCCATGTGAAACCCCAGAATTTTTTAAATATGTTTTGTCTTTCTTCTTCTCCTATTTTATAACATTTAAATGTGTTTTTTCTTGACTTTCCTTCTTTACACGAACACCCCATTTTTAGTTTTCTTTCGTTCTTACGCACAACAAACTTGTTATCCTTCCTTCCCATATACGAGGCCCCTTCTTGCCTCTTTTTCTTGTTAGCGTTATATTCCCAGTCTTGACTGTTACTCAATCTATTTTTCTTTCTTTTGCGTTTGGTATTCTCATCATCTAAGGCACCATTTTCTTCTTCCTCCTCTGAGCTGCTCTCTCTTTCCATTAAGATTTCATCTTCATTTAATCCATAATCTTCTTTTTCCTCAGCAATATAGGTCTCAAATGTTGAAACATCTATTTCACTTGCATTAATGTTTTTAGAGACATCACTAAAACCTGACATAGTATCTAGGTCTATAAAAGCATCCAAACTATTGGTGTTATCCTGCCCTATGATTTTCTCGACGAAATCCTCATGACCGCTTAAACTGGGATCGATATTTTCTTGCAAATCTTTTGGTGAAACATTTAGAATTTTCTGAGCCTGGATACATTCCTCTTTTAGATTTTCCATTGCGTCGGCGTTGGATACATTTTCTGAGTTGGAAAAAATTATAACGTCACTTAAAACGGCAACTTTTGGTTCGGGTTTTCGAAGTGATTGATTAACAACAGGAATCTTCTTAGGCTTGTTTTTAGCTTGCATCGAAGAAGCACCACCTTCATCCTCACTTTTAAACTTCACCACATTGTTTAGTATTCTATAACTTCTTGAAGTTTTATCCATTCAGAAAAAAAATGTAAGGCTGTTTTATACTTATCCAGTAGCGGGTGCAATCTGACCCCGTGTAAACACTTCCATGACACCACTACCATGCCAATGCTGACGTGCTAGTGAGACTAACGCCAGCTACTGGATAATAGTGTTTTGCATACATTATAGGCGAGTTTATTTATTACGTGGCAAATAGATTTGCGGTTAAATCAAAAATCATGTGACAAGTGTCATTTACTCAATTTGTTCACAAACGTAATTAATAATTATAATGTAATAAGTAAAATAAATAAAACTCGCCTAATCTGAAAGTTGCGTATTTCCATTTCACATTAAAAAAGAAAAGTGCTTAAGTCCTATAGCTAATAATTTTTAACTACTGTTTAAAATTAAACATTTGTATGGAATATTTTTTGACTAAACTTACTTACCTTGACTGTTTGACAGCTAATAACGACAATTGTATCACCAAGAAACTTATTTTTAAATAATTGAAAGCAAGAATTGCGAACACAAGCTATTCAATCACGATTAAAGTATTGAATGCGCGGACTTACGCAAAATTCACGTTGTGACAGATAACGTCGGATTTAGGCAACATTTATTTCGGTATTTTGTGGCGCTATCTAGTAAGTAATAGCTAAAATTTAATGTTGGTTTATGAAGTTCGACCTGCTTAACAAGATGGCATTAAAATCCAGATTTTAGTAAAAAGTGGACTTACGCAATTTTCATATGAGGCCGACGATATATGAATTTAGCTTAATTTCAAAAATTTTGCAAACTAGCATGATACAAATTAGTTTAATAATTTTACAGGACGAGGACTTAAAGGAAACCGCCGCATAGAACGACTACTTTCTCTGTTAGCAAAGAGAATTAGAGTTTTTGATATGTCAGGAGGTACCCTCAATAACTACCCGTGGCTTAGGTATATTGCTCCAGAAAAATCCGGGTACAATCTTTTACAAAACATCAATTTCGAAATAAGAGATTTCATTATGGAAACAATTAGTCAACACAAGAATAATTGGACTGAGGGAAGAAATGACGACCTTATATATTCATTTTTGAGTGAAATGAAAAAGCTAGATGAGCAAAAAGAACCTAGTTATTTCACAGGTAATCTGATTCTACAAATATAATTTAAAATAGTCATTGAGTTTTTGTTCTGAAAATGATATTTATATTGACATGACCAAGTTTTACAGACCACCGAGTTTTTTTATTCTTGAAAGAATTAAAGAGAACAAAAATGTTAATAATCAGGGTTGACGCAATACATAACATGTTCTTGCAGAGAGTTGTATAAACACAGAGCAAAAATTACACACGGCATCAAATTAGGTGTTTCTTGTTTTTAGAAGTTAGGTGCTATCAAACTTGTAAGATCAAGTCCTCTGTCCTAGTAATTTTTCTAAGAGTCTGAGAATTTTGAGATTAAATATAAAAAAAACAATATCTTAGTTTTCTAACTAAGCTCGATGGTTATGCTCTATAGTACTATTTACTAGAACACTGAAAAGATAACTGAAACTAACTCATAACAACACGTATGATTACCAAAAAAGTCTTTTGCATAAGCAAAAATAAGTCCCGGTTTAAAGGCATAAACCATATAGATAAATTTTTAGTAAATACTACCAAAGACAATCCAACAAAAGAAAATAAAAGACCCATTAATTGGATGACAACTTTATCATAGTTCAGTAGCTTTATGATCCATCGAGAAATCTCAGCGGAGCTTAACTCATAACGTGGCTAGTGTTGTAAGTCCGCACCGTTCAAAACCAATGCAATTTTGGTGATTGTGAACTTCATACTTGACAACGTATACTCATTCGTTGTCAGTTATGAAGTTTACAGTCACAGAAATTGCGCGGGTGAAGTATTTGGCGTGTTATTTGGTATTTTCTCTCATTATATTTAAACTAAATAAAGAAACCTTATACAAAATGCATTTATTGCAGAACAAATTAAACATAAAAATAATATTAGAAATGTTTATGTTCATTTCCGGAGTGAAAGGGTGTGACACATTTTAGAGTTGTTTTTGGATGCAAGTACATATTATATCATTGATCAGGTGTTTAGTATTTGTTCGGAAGCCATCTTCTTCTTATTCTCGTGTTAGCTATCATATTCGCGATTTTTTTAACTTTATTTACAGCTAATTCCTTTTCCAACCAAGAGGTTCTTGGACGTCCTGGTCCTGTTTTGGTATTTATTTTTCTCTACATGATTAAAAGTGTTCTAGTCTTCGTTTCGTTATTTCTTTAACCAATTGTGCACTCTTATTTATTCTCCTTTTAACTTCTTCATTGGTTACTCGTTCTGTCCAACTAATGCGCTGAGCGCTATTCTATACATCCACCAGTGGCGACTCGCGGGTGAAAAAGTAAGTGAAGTGCAAATGAAGCAAGAAAATATAGCAATAATATTTTTTCCAGAATGTTTTTTATATGTGAAAGGGGTAGAATATTTCTTTACGACTTACCTGAATTTTATAAACTAAATCAATTCTCCTATCCTTCATAGCAGCAAATTTATTTATAACATCCTCAAAAAATGGATGAGTTGCCCTAATCTCCTCCAGAAATTCCTTTTGAATTGAAATATTACCTAGAGAAGTAAATCTTTCTTGAGATATTGTATTTCTTAAATAAGTTTTTACACGTTTGAGGCAAGAAAAACTTCTTTCCACTGATGCACTTGCCGACGGTATTGTCAAAATAAGGGAAAACACTTTATATGCTTTGGTTAAAATATCTTTATTTTTATTAATTTTTTTCACTTGCCCTTGCAGCGATATATTCCAATTACTGTCATTGGCAAAAATAAGACCAAGCTTATTTTTAAGTCGTTGACTTTTTGAAAATATTTCTCCATATAACTGTAACAAGTTTTCAAACGGGCCAGTCGGAGAATTTAGCAGAATCTGCCAAACATAAAAATGTAAGTTTTTCACAATCTTGAAAGCTTAGTGCCATTTCCATTAAAATATGATCCAAAATTTCATAAAAAAGGGTTCTTATACTTAGCCCTAATTTCTTCAGGTAAAAGCTTAGTAAGCTCACGTTTGTAATGATTTATTTCTATAATAGAATTTGCTTTATCAAACTTCATATCAAAAAAATGTTCTTTTCTTTTTTACAGAGCGCCTCACGACAGCGTTTTATATTGGATATGCAAGTCAAGCGATTTTTTTTGAAGAACTCAAATAGTATGTCTGTGATTGAAAAACTAATGCTAACGTGAATTCAAAATCGTTCATCTCACCTAAAAATCCTTTCGCAAGCCGGATTGATTTTTCATCAGATTTGTCACAGTTTGTAATAAATTCAAAGACGTCTTTTAATTTATTCCAGTCTTGAACAATAACATTTACTAACTTCGAATTTGAAGACCAACGAGTTTCTGTAATTGTTGGTATACATGTAGATGCAAATGTAAGAGCATACGTTCGTTTGGATGAGTGATGAAAAAATGAGGGAATACCACTAAGACTTGCAAAAAAATTCGACATTTAGAAATATTTTTAAACTTTGCTGCATCATAAGGTTAAGATGATGCGCAAGACAATGGACAAATACAGCCTGCGGCGCTTTTTCTTCTCACTTGCGCCATCGTAACATTGCCCTATTAATTTATGTTTATAGTCAAATTGGTCCAAAATTTGATCCAATAGAAAATATAAATTCTCCGACGTTCTATCGGAGCTGACATATAAAATCCTAAGAATCTCTCGATTACTGAACCTTCTGAATTAACGTATCTTAAAATTATGGAGCAATGGGAGGTTTGCGTAATATCAGTGGTGTCATTCACTTGCACAGAAAAAATTGTGTGTACATTATTTCATTTTTACATGATCATTTAAATAATCGGAAATGCGTTCAATTATTTCGTTTTGAATAGTTTTCTTCTAGTTTTTGGGAACTTCTCGATATTACTAAACTTAAAAACTTTTTAAAATTCCCCCTATTTATTGACGCGCTGCTCTCATCATGGCCGCAAAAGACTAACTCTTGTTTTGCAAGGTACAAAACTGCGTCAATTACCAAACACATAAATAGTATATTTAATCGAACGTTTTTGTTAAAATGTATTTTATATAGTTTAGCATTTTCTTTTTTATGTAAGACCTTCATATATTTAAAATACCTGCAAATCCTTCCTTATTCCACACTGAATATTTATTGGAAACTGGTAAACAAGGCCAGCAAAACAATTTTTGTAATATTTGACTACTACACAACCATTTGTACGCCGAAAACCAGGATGACGATTA
Source organism: Kuschelorhynchus macadamiae (assembly GCA_030620095.1). NCBI lineage: Eukaryota > Metazoa > Arthropoda > Insecta > Coleoptera > Curculionidae > Kuschelorhynchus > Kuschelorhynchus macadamiae. Next base: position 392,069 of record JAUTXW010000292.1, on the reverse strand, counting down.
AAACTCTGATGTTTCTTCCATCGATTAAATAGAGTTTCAACAAAATGCAAACCACACCCGTGAGCGGATTCATTAATAATGTAAATTAATAAACCCGGCACTAAATAAAGTTGTAACAACACCATAAATAAATATAACACAAAACAGTCAAGTAAACTGCAAAGGAACTAACCGGTTGCAGCAAAATCCGCGAAAATAAAAGTAAACAACCACCCCAAACTGAACGTCACGTGGGTGTAGTGTACTGCGTTAGCAATTCACCGAAAGCGTTGTATGGCGCTGGTTAACATTATTCTCCCATGTGCTCGACGTCATCGCGAACGCGTTGTCATGGCAACGTAGTAGGAAAATCATACTAACTAAACATAGCACCTCCAGTCGAAGCGGTTTGCGCCACTGTTATAGTTGTTATAATAAAGTTCGATTGAAAGTTTTAAAAAGACATGTAATTTATAATAATAACATGTAATTTATATAATAAAGACAAGTAAAATATTTATTCGAGATGTACAGTTTATTTTTTGACAATTAGGTGAATAAATGAATGTAAAAACCTAAATTTTAAGAGATATATAATAAATATAGTTAGATATTTGCTTGTTTATTTTTCCTGGTGAAGTAGCACTTCACCTACTTCACCTGAATAGCCGCCACTGACATTCACATTACAAATCTTTGTATAAGTTTTAATGTTGCCTCTGTAAATATGTAACTCTCTACGCTATATAGAGGCACAGGAAATCCATAGACATTTTTTTCTTTTTAGAAAAACATGACACTCGCAAAAAAGCAAGAAACAAAAAAATGTATATTGCTTTGAAATCACCCATATAGATATTCGGTGACAATCTCTACGGCCAATCTTTAGTAAGAGTCAAATTGTTCATTTCTCCTGATAAAAATATTCTTGTAACGCTATTCATATTAAATTTGATCTTCATCTTACAAGAGACACCACTCTCCCAGCTACATAAAACAATAAACTTTTTAATAAATAATATTAACAGGAAGTAATTTTTTTTTAGAAGAACAACTTGTAATGGTGTGCCTTGACATTTTTATTGCTGGGTCTACAACCACAAGCAGTACGATGGATTTCGCATTTTTAGCCATGATTCTTTACCCAGACGTACAGCAGAAAGTTCATCAGTGTATAGATAGTGAGTTCAAACGAGATGAAGATATTTACTATTGTGATAGGCAACGGTAAGTCAAGAGAAAGTCTTATCAATTTATGGTCGACTTATACATATCAGTGACGTGCCCATTCAGGCCCGTAACGATGTATCAGTGTTGTATCGATGTCAGTGAAAACAAAATCGATGACTATAACTTAAGTGAAAATTTACAGACGTCAGACACAGTAAGGCTTTTATTACATTCAGTATTGCTTCATAAGTCTAATGGAACATTTTTTACGGAACTGCGTCGACACTGACACGTCACGGATATATACAAATCGACCTTTAGGTGGTATTTACAAATTTTCAATGTTTCTCAACATAAGTAAAACAGTCTGGTCTAACTTTAATATATTTTTTACATTTTGATAGTTATGGCACTTGTATGTTTTTTTTGGACAGTTTTTATTACATTCTAGATCTGAAATCTCTTTTCGAACATAGTATCCTGCCATGTTCATGACTACATTTTGTTGGACTGTTTCAAAATCGCGTCACTTAAATATTTAAAAATACTTGTTTTACTAATTTTTGAATATGTTTTATAAAAAGGTAAAATACAGTTACTCACATTTTCTTTATTTTAATATTAAGAAAAACATTTCCGCTTATTACAGATCTTCTGAAAAATTTCAAATAGATTGTCAGAAGTCCATGGTCACCATAACAAAAAAAATACCACTGAAACTATTATTGTACCCTTAGGAACTAATGTCGATGTCCCATGAAGAAATTTTAATTGCCTAGTCCTAGTTAGCAGTAAAATAAATTGGATTATAGTAAGATCGGAAGCTGCGTTGATCAACAAGGAATATTTTTCGCAAAGAGGTGATGCAGTTCAGCAAAATATATAAAGTCGTATGAAAACATTAAGTGAAGCTTGAAATTCCATAGATAAGATAAATGCAGAACGCACAGATGTTAAGAACGTGTTTAAAATATAATTCCCCGATGATAAAGTAAATTTGAGGTGCTCTTGTCAACTCAACTCCCACCTCCTCTAGACATGGATAATTCGAATACAAGAATATTTTTTTTTTGCTTAATATTTTCCAAACAGCATTCATTAAATTATAAATTGCATCAAACAGGCCTGGTTCAGAAAGGGTGCGTCTATACGCTAAACACAGACAGTCAAGTTTTTCTAGAAAAGGTTTGAACCCACAAGCATAAAATACAATACTAAATGGATTGGTGACAGTTTTTTGGGGGTGGTCCTCTTCGGCGCGGTCGTTTCAGTGCCGGGTCATTTCGGCGCTGATTAATACCTCTAATTAATAAACTAAATTTTTATTTAACCCATGATATCTTTTGATCAGAAGGTTAAAAACTACAACATATAAAATAATCGGGATGATCCTTCTATATTAAAACAAGGATTTTTTGAACATTACCAATACTATACTCCACTATAGGTGGATATGTCCCGTTAGCGTTAGGTTAGTCCAGGTTTGTGGATAAAACCATCATTAAAGCCATAAAACGGCAACTAAATAACAAATATAAAATTTTATCCATACGTGACATAAAAAAGTTGGTTGTGTCCTTGGCGCCAAAACTTACTAGATCCCTTTACTACTAACTAAATTAAACTAATAATGTATGCAATAGTGTCTTATTTTCTCACTTCTTGGTTTTTGCATTTATGGCTCCCAAGGTTAAATGCCTGTCAGTAAAATGTCTTATTTGGTGGGCAGTGGACGATTCACGGTACAAAAGAGCGAGCTTTACATCGTTTTCAGGCGACAAAGTCAGTGGATTACCAATATGGAGGAAACGGAACGCCGAATGTGTCGTAGAAAAAGAAAAATCACAACTTCTTAGCCTATCTTTCCAATATAGACCAGGTTTAGACCAGGACCTCATTTACAGACATATTAAAATTAATTAATTTTAACTTAAAAATACTTCCTGAGGGGCCTCGGCTTGGGTAAGAGCGTAGGGCCCACTATAAACAGAAGCAAAACCTGCTTCTGATATGAATTTACAGTTACAAAACGCACATGCTATCTCTGTGTCACCTCTGCAACTGAGAAAGCGTTGAAATGAACATTGAAATCAAAAATACCAACAAAATTTGTAACCTTATATAAAGAACACATAATGAATCTGCTCAATTTTGAAAAATGACACAATAAATGGGAAAAATTGATAGGTTTACGCGATTGTAAAGTTAAGAGTACAAGGAGAAGAATTTTATAAGAGCCTATATTTTAAAATCAGGCTAGTAAAATTACCTGACATTCTTTCAATGGAATCAGTTTACTAAATAGTACCATTGTTTGATAACTTCTTCAAACAAGGATAATAACGTAAGAGTTGAAACTTAGACAAAATGTTGAACGTATAATTATAAACTTTTACCTTTAAAAGGTAAAAAATAACAGTTGTTAAAAACACTTTTCATGATTGTTAATTTACACGGCTTCTTTAAAAATAAAACAACTTGCCTTATGAACATCTAATTTTCCCAAGTGTCAGCACGCCAAATATTGACAGATTTTCTGTTTAAGAGAGAGATGTTAAAAACACGGGATAATTATTACTCTTTATAAATAGCACTTCAAAAGTAAGAAGTGTAATAGTGTAGAAGAATACAGGTTATATTCTCAAGAAAATATTGTTTTGGTTGAATCGACTCCAGATATTGCAACTACCTTGCGTAGTCAGTGAGAAGGCAAAGGTGCACCTGCATATACTTTATGGTTTAGTTAGACCTGTTCTAAATTTAGACCTCTTTAGTGAATACTCAGTCTCAGCTCCCCCACCTTTTCCAGGTATTTTTTCTGGCCAGTGAAAGTATGTTTAACGCAAGTTCGTATTTTTAGGGTACCATATATAGAAGCAGTATTATTGGAATGTCAAAGATGGTTTCCAGTAGTGCCAGTTGCCGGACCAAGAAGGGTATTAACAAAGACCCATTTAGATGAATATATTATACCAAAGGTGTGTTACCTGTAGTTTGCCTGATCAGATTAGAACACATATTTATTGGTAATAGTGAACATTTTTTTAAAACTATGGCTAACTAAACAGGAAATTAGTTATCATTATTTATTATTTTGGTTTCACAACGTTTCGAATGGTAACTATCTCCAGTCGTTTTCAAGTGTAAACTAAATGCTAACTCTGAAGCTAAGGGCTTATATACTACTCATGTGCGGTGATGCGTGACGTTTCCGCCTGTTCCCTGGTTACCTGAACCGCGAAGTTTTTGAAGATCAGAGTGCTGCTCATAACAAACTGGCGCGATCACGGAGCCTGATCAACTGTGTATGAGACCCGACCAGACCCCAGAATGTACCAGCCGGGACGGGACGCGAGGAATAGGTAAATCGAGTCACGTGTTCAAGTGCTGCTACTTGTATTTTTATTCAGTAAACTTTGCCCGTAGCTTTAAAGTTAGCATTTAGTTCACACTTGAAAACGATTGGAAATGGTTATAATTCGAAACGTTGTGAAACAGAAATAATAAAGACAATGCAAGTCCAACAGAACGAGTTTAGTGAAGAATATAATATTACATTAAGTAAAATGAATAATTAAAAAAAATAAAGATACGACTGCGATTACGTTGAAGAGAATGTTAAAATAAAAAGTACAATTATTGCTTGGAACAGTCAAAAATAACTTTTAACATAAAATCTGACTCCCGAAAATATCATTGTTAAGACAAAAGACTTAAAGGAACAGTTAAATATTTTATCATTTCCGTAACAAAACCAAAAATTACCCACTATCGAGGGATGAAAGTATGTTGAATATAAACTATTTCCAAAGTGATGAGTTGTTCCACAATAATAGTAAATTTTATGACAATTATAACCAATTTAAAATAAAACTGGGATAAAACCCAAAAAGTTTCATGATACAAGCAAATTAGCAAAATTTCACAACAAATGTTTTCTAACTACTCTCACAGAAAAAAATAGCCTGCGTTGAAGATATATTTTCTGTCCTACTATTAATTAAAAAAAATGAAGTTTATATCTTAGTATTTACATATATTTAGGTATTAAAATCTTGGTAACTAATAAAAAGTAGGTTTTTATTACGAGTATTCATTTATAAATAGAGTCCAGAGTATTTAACTTTTTTTTTTATTGGCAAAGGTCAAATAGTATTTAAATAGATTTCAGAAGTATTATACTCAGCTTAACTCATTTTTAGAACACCACGGTACTTCTTAATTTGCACTCTGTCCACCATGATAAAAACTACTGGAAAGATCCAGAGAATTTTCGACCCGAAAGATTTTTAGACAAGACCGGCCAGTTAATATCTCAGGACAGAATCTTGACTTTTGGACTAGGTATGAGAATCACTTTCTATAAATAAATTAGGGCTACATAAACTAGGTCAGTGTACAGGGGGATAACACGCACTGTCCCTTTATCTGGAAAACTATAAGACATACAGAAAAACAGTTAAGATATTTTTTAAATTATTCCACTATAAGTTTCAATTTATTTAGTTATTTTTAAGGGGAATTGAATTTCTCCTAAGCTGACGATCATCTTCAGCATGTAACTTATTTTTCCATAGCAGAAAAAAAAAGAAAGTAATATTGACAGTGTGGGCTTATCTAAGGTTTGTAAATAGCTATACGACCAAAACATATTTTTTTATTCATTTTAATTATTTTGTTTAGGATTAGAGAAGCACGAATATTCGGCTACTATTCGGCCCTTTTTTGTTAAATTCGGTTAGCCTCCCAGCTTATTATAATTTTTTTTCTTTGGCACAACAACAATCATAAGTTTAATTAAAATCATTCAGATTTTATATCTGTCAAAGTTTTTTCTTTTTTATAGTACCTGCAACAATAATTACCTATCATCGTTCTCCTTATATTCTAGTAGATATTTAAGAGTGCTTATTTGTTTGTCATTTTTTTGGCACCCTAGTACGTACACTATCGGTCAAAAGTATTGAAACAACCTTTTTATAGTAAAAAATGTATTTATTTCAATAAAAATAATTCATATTTACCTTATATAAAGTACTTTAAAACTTAAAACATTGGCTTTAAGAGAGTATAAAATGACAACATATCTTTAGTCGAATATTCGATTAACGAATATTCTTAAAATTAATTCGTTTAAATATTGGCGCTTCGCCTAAGAGCGTGATATTGGGTAATTGGCCGGATCCACTATTCGTGGCATCACTATTTATGGCCTTAAATCTAAGCACATTTTTATAAAGTTTTCTGATTAAATTTTATGAGACCTATAAAACATGATGCAAGTCAATGCAACAAAGTCGGAAGCTGTAATACTACTTTCTTTTTATTTTGTAATAAAAATATGTATGAAGATGATTGAAAATAAGTCCGAACAGTGTTGATACATGTCGTTAAAAGCGTATTAAAAAATATATCACCATACAGGAAGTATAGCAACCTTGTCACTTTTTAAAAACTTTAATGCATAAGTACCAAAATGGAACTAGTTTTTTATATTAAGTCAATTTAAAAATCGATCGAAAACCCAAGATATCTGCCAATAAATTCGAAACACTTCATACACACCCATACTAATTATACTGTATTAAACTCTTTAAATGCACTATTAAAATCTGCAATATTGTACACGTTGTAAAAGAAGTTTATAGCAGCCCTGGAAAGAATCAATACACTGTATAAATAAAAACTAAAAAGTTTGAGTTTAAGTACAGTATTTTTTTAAGCGCCATATTGGATGGTAGTACAAAACCTTGAATCATATAGGCTGCCATTGGGATGATCATCCACCAATCACAGCACAGATTGCTGAATGTGCGTCATATTGGTTCGCTGTTTATTGCCGCGGAATATGAACAAGTTTTGTTGAATGTTCAGAATAGGCTTCTTAGCTCGGTAGTATAATACCTTGAATGCAGCGCATATATGTTCGAATCCCAGTCCAGGCGGATGACTTTTTTTAGTTTTTTTTTTAAACTTATAATTAATAAATAGTATTTGTCGTAGTCGGTACAAGATCAAATTTTATTTTTTACTTTTCAAATAACTTTTTTGAACTGCAGCAGACAAAACACCATTATTAATGAAAATATTGTAGCTAATTTAACTAGAAATAAAAATATTTTGTCAATTAAAATAAATTAATTTGGATTTTTTCAATATTAATAAGAGGAATTTAAACCCCAATTCCCACCTCAACCTATATACACACTTACACCACAGAATTAATTTTTAAGAACGTGTATATTTTTATTTCAGGAAAAAGAAGATGTCTAGGTGATGCTCTAGCTAAATCCTGTATATTTCTATTTTTTGTGGAAATACTTAGGAAATACCGTATAAAAGGAGACGAAAGTGAAGAAAAACCAACAGGAAGACAAGTACCAGGAATAACAATGACTCCAAAGAAGTACAGAGCGAAATTTATAAGCAGATATTAAATTATGACTATGATTTACCAGAAGTATTACGTAATGTAGTGATAAACACTTGGGCACAAGTAGCTTAATGTTTCTATATTTTAGAAATACTATTTTCCAAATATGAAGTTAACATTAACTTAATCAAACTGCAATCTTCATTAAATAGTAAACATATTTTCGTAATTTAATATTTATCGTTTCTACAAATATGACTAAAGAGTTGCCATAGTATAATAAAAAAATAAAATAATAAAAAAAGTACCTTTTTATAAGGCGAAGTATGTAACCTGATTTTTTTCAACTTAACTCTTGAAAATAAAGAAATACGCAAAAAAACCGGTAAATTTCCTTTACCCGGAACTTCCCTAGTTATGATTTTTTTCCATTTATTAGGAATAGAGAAGTGTGACCCAATTCAGTTCAGTACATAGTCACATATTTACAGTGTGACCCATTTAAAAGCGGAACACCCTTATATCTCAGGAATTAACTACCAGGTTAGCTTCAAATTTTGATGATGTGTATTGTGTATGGATTTAAAATATGACAAGTTTGACACATTCAACTTTGACATCGCTCATTGGCGTGCGAGCTTATAGTGGAGAAAATGGTACGACTTTTAAGAAAAAGATATTAGGGATTTTTTTAACGAAATTTTGATGCTTGATTCTTACTCTTACTTATACCAAATTTCAACAAAATAAATCATTACCCTTGAGATATACGAGCTTTCAAAAAATGCATTTTTTTTTTCGTTTCAAAGGCAAAGATCTTTTTTGATCAAGAAACACTATTTTACATTTTTTTATTATTTTATCGATCTTTATTGAATTTTAGTAAAAAAATTGCTTTGAGACTTTTTTTTATTTTTGTAATATTAATGAAAATAATTAAGGAACACAATGCAGAAGCTGAAGAACTCGAACATATTTTAGCGTACATCTTAGAATTAATTTGCTTTCTAAATTCGATAAAAGGTGTTCAAAATAATAAAAAAATGTAAAATAGTGTTTTTGATAAAGGCAGAGATTTCAGCCTTTGAAATGAAAAAAAAAATACGTATTTCCCAAAGCTAATGACTTATTTTGTTGAAATTTGGTATAAGGGGGTTCTTGATGATGCTGAGTGAGAATCGAGAATCAAAATTTCGTTAAAAAAATCGCTTATATCTCTTTCGTAAAAATCGTACCATTTCCCCACTCTAGGCTCGCACGCCAATGAGCGATGTCAAAATAGTAATATTTTAAATCCATACACATCACCAAAATTTGAAACTAACGTTATAGTTAATTCCTGAGATATTAGGATGTTCCGCTTTTAAATGGGTCACACTGTATGTGTTACATAAATACTGTCTTTTCAAACATTTTTAATATGTGCCATTTTGTTTCACATTATATTGGATTCCTACTAATATTTTACCAGTTTCTTTCTACTAATGCCACACTTGAATTTTGGGCATAATTTAAAATAAATTCAATAAGTAGTTTTTACATTAACACGTACCCCCATTTCGTTACGTCATGTTAAATTCGTACCAGTTTATCCCATTTTCACATTATTTTTCCACATTTAATTTTTCCACAAAAACTTTTTAAACATTTTATTTGGCCCCCATTTTGTTTCGCCAAGTAGTATTTTCAGGCTGATTTTTTAAATATTTTATTAGGCCGCTATTTCGGTTTGCTATCTAGAATTCATATCAAAATCTCACCAGGTCATTCCTATGTAACGCTTGCTTTTGTGCAAAATTTGAGGTAAATAGGATAATTAGTTTTTTAGTAATACTTTTTTTAACATTGTTCCGCCATATTGGATTTTTACTATGCCGCGAACTGACATGCTGACGGATAAACCGACAGTTGGCCTGACGGAATTAATACAACATATTTTTTGGCATCTAGAGACGCTAAAACGTGAAGACATGTAAAACCTGAAAGGGTGATTTTTTCACGATTACGAACATTTCATTTGGCCGCCATTTTGTTCGGCCACCTCGAATTAGTACCAGAATTTTAATAGTTGATCCCTATACCACAATTAGTTATTACACACAATTTGAAATCAATCCATTAAGCAGTTTTTTCAGGCTGAATTTTTAATGTTTTATTAAACCGCCATTTTGTTCCGCCATCTTGAATTCGTACCAAAATGTTACCAGTTGATGTCAACATAATACTTGATGTTTGTACAAAATTAGAGATAATTTATATAAGCGATGTTTTATTAATAATTTTTTTAACATTTCTCTTGTCCGCCATTTTGTTTGACCATACTGCATTTTTACCAAAATGTTACCAACCAAAATTTGAAGTCAATCGGGTAAGCAGTTTTTTAGCTATGCCGCGAACAGACAGACAGACAGACCGACGGAATTGACAAAATATGTTTTTCGCCATCTAGGGACCCTGAAACGTGAAGATCTGAAAAATCTCGGAGGGTGATTTTTTCAAGATTAGAATACCTTCCTTTTACGTGGAAAGTAAAAAGCATAACAGCGCAAATAAATTAAAATTAAAACTACATCTAAGTTTAAATACAATATATAATACACAAACGAAAATTGTATCAACAATTAATATCAGGGGAAATAACCAACGATTTTTATAAAAGATACTTTGTTCCGCCATCTTGAATTCGTACCAAAATGTTACCAGTTGATGTCAACATAATACTTGATGTTTGTACAAAATTAGAGATAAATTATATAAGCGATGTTTTATTAATAATTTTTTTAACATTTCTCTTGTCCGCCATTTTGTTTGACCATACTGCATTTTTACCAAAATGTTACCAACCAAAATTTGAAGTCAATCGGGTAAGCAGTTTTTTAGCTATGCCGCTAACAGACAGACAGACAGACCGACGGAATTGACAAAATATGTTTTTCGCCATCTAGGGACCCTGAAACGTGAAGATCTGAAAAATCTCGGAGGGAGGGTGATATTTTCAAGATTAGAATACCTTCCTTTTACGTGGAAAGTAAAAAGCATAACAGCGCAAACAAATTAAAATTAAAACTACATCTAAGTTTAAATACAATATATAATACACAAACGAAAATTGTATCAACAATTAATATCAGGGGAAATAACCAACGATTTTTATAAAAGATACTCGGGTATCCTAAAAAAAGTCATTAAAAAGGCTAAACAGTTGGCAAGTCAAAAGCGCATCGAAGTGTCCGAAAATAGAGCTAAGGCAACCTGGTCTCTGGTAAAGGAAATTACTCAGCCAAACATAAAAAAAGAGTCTTTATTTAAGAACTTCTCATATGAATCCGAAAAGGACCTCTTAAATTCAATCAATGATTTTTTTATAAATATATGTCCAGACATAAGAGAAAAAGAGGTGATTGATTACTCAAAAATTCAAGTAAATCAACATAGCATATTTTTAGAGCCAGTTACATCATATGAGGTCATTAACATTATAAAAACATTAAAAAATAAAAAATCTGTAGGCCATGATGATATTCCTGTTGCTATTCTTAAGAGGTCTGTACACGTCATTGCTCCACCTGACTCATATAATAAACCTAATGTTGCAAACTGGGGTGTTTCCGAATTTCCTGAAAAGGGCACTAACAAAGCCAATCCATAAGAAGGGTGATACAGACAGGTTTGACAACTATAGGCCTATCTCGCTCCTCTCCAACATTAGTAAGGTGTTTGAGAGTGTGATTTATAGCAGGTTGGTTGATTTCTTTGATAAGCATTATACGATCTCAGATAGGGTTTTCGTAAAAAAAATCTACAGTTCGTGCCATTTATCAAGCTTTGGAGCAAATATTAAACTCTATTAATGACGGCAAGTTTACCGCAGCCATATTTCTTGATTTATCTAAGGCATTTGACAGTGTCGATCATACTGTTCTGTGCAACAAGCTTGAGCGATATGGTATCAGGGGCGTGGCGCTGGGCTTGGTTGTGTCATACCTTCAGGGACGTGAACAGTGTGTCATTGAAACCAACGACTCAGGGGAAAAGGTAGTGTCTGATGTCACAATCATTAAACGAGGTGTTCCGCAGGGATCTATCTTGGAACCACTGCTTTTTATCATATATACAAATGACCTTGTTGGCGTTACTGATTGTGGTACAGTTCTTTTTGCTGATGACACTTCTCTGATTTTCAGTGAGAATGATCAGCAAGCATGCACGGACAAGATGTCTGAGTCCTTGAATACATTGGGGGGTTGGTTTGTGGAAAACAACCTTCTCCTCAATGTGTCTAAATCACAGATGATGCATTTCTCAAGATCAGAGACCGGTTTTTGTTTAACTTATAAAAATACAAACATCAAATCAGCTGAAGAAGTTTCTTTTTTGGGGGTAAAATTGGATCAGTGGGTAAATTGGAAACCCCATGTTAAACAGCTGGCAACAGGAATCAGTAGATATAGCTATGCCCTTCGCGTTATTCACAATAATGTTGGGTGGCAGGCATCTCTAACAGCATATCACGCCTATGTCCAGTCTCATATTAGCTATGCTAGCTATCAGATCGATTCAGATTTTTTTATTGCAAAAAAAATGTATACGTATTATATTTGGCATGGGATATCGAGACAGCTGCAGGGAGGTATTCCGGGAAACTGGTATACTCACCCTGTACAGCCTCTATATTCTCGAATGTGTTAAGTTTTTAACTAATAACTTTCCCCTTTTTTCTGATAACATGCGTCAACATTCTTACAATACAAGATTTAAAACCAACCTTAGGACTGAAAGACCAAATTTTACATCTGTGCAAAGAAATGTGATCTTTAACATAATTAAGGTGTGGAATATGCTCCCCCCATCTTTAAGGCAGCAGCCTTCTAGTAAGGGTCTGCATAGGCTCAAAGCATTTTTAAAGGATAGAGCATACTATAGTCTTAGAGAAGTTTTTGAGGATACTAATGCTATACGTGAGGCACTCCACTAAAATGGAAACTTGTAATTTTATAGACTACTCTAATTATAATATTGACTGAATTTTAATGTTTTTAGTGTAATCTTATTGTTTATTTAGCTGTAGGTATTTCTAGTTTTAAGACTCATTGTGACATGATCCATACCCCAATTGGAGTCTAACTATTATATTGTAATATATGGATTGAATAAAGAATTAACTAACTAACTAACTAACTAATATTAATAAGGGAACAAGCACTGCAAACGAAAACACATTTACGTAGGTGAGTATAAAAGAACAACAGTTATAGAAAGGTTAATAACAGATTCACATTAAAATAGTTTAGCACAAACGAAAAAAAATGTTCAACAAAAGAAATATCAACATGTTAATAAATTATTGTAGTTTAATAGGGAATAACTGTATAATTTAAGAAATAATTAGCTAATTTGTTGTATCATTTAGTGGCTTGATATATAAAAGAACGCTGAAACATAGTAGTTCTAAATACAGGAACCACTAAAATGCGATTTCTTCTATCAATGTTGTTCGTGTCTTCTGTTAATTTTTCAAAGAGATAAAATGGTTTTTTAGATCTTAATACCTCATGTGTTAATGTTAGTAAATGGTAAGTTCTTCAGTTTTTAAGACCAAGCCTGCCTCTTTCACGTATTTTATATGAAATTCGTTCGAACTTCCTAATTCCAAAAACATATCTAAAGCAGGAATTTTGTAAGTTTTAAAGTTTATTTTTATTAAGGACAGTTAATTCAGGGCCATAAACATCACAATATGCATAGCCTCAGAGCTCAGATATGTTTTGAAAAGCTCATATTTCTGCCAAGCCACAACCTCGAATTTTTACATCCATTGACATGCGGTCCATCTGGGGATTTTTGGCCCAAAAAATGTCAATCAGTGGATTATACTTTAAGTTGTGTGCTGTTGAAATATCGGCTAATGTATTTAGATCCTCATTAACTAATTATATAATAATAATAACTAAAATTCCCCGGTGATGGAGTCTTCTGGTTTAAAACTAATGTATATTGGGATGTCATCCCCTTCTACAATGTTTTATGTAATCCCTAAAATCTCATGTATAGATCGAGAATAACAAGGGGGATAGTATAGAACCCTGTGACACACCATACAGTGGCCAACCAGATTTTGACACTTCAAGAATACCCGTTGACTTTTACCACTTAAGTAACTATTCATCAAACTAGCTCTCCTCTGCGAAAATCCGAAAAAGAGAAGTTTTTGAATCAGTAAAGAACGATCTATCATACCAAAAGCCTTACTGAAATCTAAAGGAATCATACACGTAACTTGCGATGTATCAGAACCTCGAAAAATGTCGTCAGAAATTCTTGTTAACGCTGTTGTAGTACTATGATTTTGTCTAAAGTCCAACTGAATTGGAGGAACAATTTGGTTCGAAAATGCATGTGACATTTATTCGTTTATAAGTTTTTCCATAATTTTAGATAGCACTAGAAGAATACTAATGGAAGATTAAATGGTTGGCTTCATTTTTTTTTAGGAAGCGATATATTAGCGTGCTTCCAGGATTTACGAAAGGTGGAAGACTGAAAGCATTGATAATATATGTGAAATGTCCATATAGCATTCACCAATCCGTCTTGATCGGACCCTACTGCAATACTTTTAATGGAATTTAATATTTCTATAAAACTAAGTCTATCGACGTCCACAAAATTAAATTGCGTTTTGACATTAGTGTAGATATAAGCGTAAAAATAAAACTTATATATTATGTGAAAACTGTAAATAATATATAAAATATCGATTGCGAGGATTCATTAGAATTTGATATCAAATCAATTAAGTGTAACTTCTTGTTCCAGATATTGCAAAACCTTCGTACTGTTAAATTTATATGTATACAGTTCTTGCATAGCGTGTTGCGGAAAATGCGATAGACCTGATTATGAAATCTGACTTAATCATTAAGAAAACCGTTGTTAGGTCTCATCACGTTCGACAAAGCGATATACGCTGATCTGAAATATTGCCTAAGACACAAGAAAATATAAGGCATAGTAATGTACACTGCTCAAAAAAATTAGAATAATATTCCTTTGTACTTCTATAACTTTTTAAGGGGTAAGGATATAGAGATGAAACAATTAAGTTCTTAAAGATACATACTTTCACTTAATAAATAGTATCATGCAACATTCAGCTAATCAATTATCTCCAAGATTAGAATAACAATTTTATCAAAATGCGAAATCTTAGTGAAGTAGTAGTTGCTCGTGCTGTTGTTTTAATTGAAAATGGTACTGGAATACTGAAATTGGTAAGAAACTGCAACGTTAGCATATCAGTCATCCAGCGTTTGTTGAAGAGGTTATAAAGATACAGGTCACTTACAAAAGGAGCATCGGACAAGGTCGTAACCAAATTAACTATCGTTATTAAGTTCTTTCATCCTTTGGTAATCGGAACTGAATAGAAAAAGTTTTTCAAATTAACCTCAGAACGATTCACTCATTGAAATTTCCGACCAGACAATAAAAAATCGATTTAAGAGAAACGAACCTGAGATTTAGAAGACCTGTGTGGGGGATCACAAAATACACCGTTTTAATTTGGCTGGTATATATTTGAATTGGCAACTGCGCCAATGGAAACTAGTACTTTTCACTAACAAGTCAAGATACCTTCTTACTAGGCGATGATCGAGTACGTGTCTACAGACGACCAGGTGAACGCAATTCTGATGCCGCAGTACGAAAAGTCCGGAGATTTGATGGGAGAGATTTGATCTTGTGGTCATCCAAGGGCATTCAAACGCTCAACGCTACATCGATACTATGCTAGAGGCACATGTAGTGCTTTTTTTTATAAAAGACATCACCGGAGCATATACTGCAAGAATTACGATGAACTTCCTGCAAGAACGGGATATTCGAAACATGGATAGGGATTTGTTAGATATAGTCGATTGCGGTCTTATCGTGCGGGTCCAAAGGTCACTAGCATTATGAATCAAATCAGAAAACACAGTGAATACCAAAATGTTGTGTGATTTTTTTATTGAGCTGTTAAATCTCGATGGGCTATTTACAAATATACAGGGAGAAAGAAAATATTTTTTTTTATATTACTCAATATTATTAAGAGAGCCACTTAATATTATTTTATATATTAAATGCCGAGGGACTAAACAAGAAAATTCGCTAAATATGTATTTGGTTAAAAATTTTTGGTTGGCAAAAACAAAAATACACAGAATGGCAAGCGCCTTAATAAAGTCGGAAGGCAGTTCGAATCAGTGGAACAATCAGGATACGTTCTGTTTATACAGCAACTTAATGAAAGTGAGATTTTTTTATCAATCACCAAAAATTATGAGCCCCCCTTGACTTAAAATTCTAATCACTTATACAGTGTCATTTATTTAAACGGCGGGCCACCCCTGTGCAAAGTTTTTTTTGTATTGGGATAACAAAAAAATTTTATTTTGCAAAAATGTTATATACTTTTGTTAAAAACACAAGATAATTAGTTATTACTTCCCTCGTGAGATTTTTTCAGATCTTTACGTTTAAGGGTCCCTAGATGCCGGAAAACATGTTTTCTCAATTCCGTCTGTGTGTAGGTATGTCTGTCCGTCAGTCTGTCTGTTCGAGGAATAGCTAAAAAACTACTTATCCGATTTCTTCAAATTTTAGTCTAAAATTAAGGGCCATGCATGCGAAAAATACAGGCTATATATATATATATATATATATATATATATATATATATATATATATATATATATATATATATATATATATATATATATATATATATATATATATATATATATATATATATTATATATATATATACATATATATATATATATATATATATATATATATATATATATATATATATATATATATATATATATATATATATATATATATATATATATATATATATATATATATATATATATATATATATATATATATATATATATATATATATATATATATATATATATATATATATATATATATATATATATATATATATATATATATATATATATATATATATATATATATATATATATATATATATATATATATATATATATATATATATATATATATATATATATATATATATATATATATATATATATATATATATATATATATATATATATATATATATATATATATATATATATATATATATATATATATATATATATATATATATATATATATATATATATATATATATATATATATATATATATATATATATATATATATATATATATATATATATATATATATATATATATATATATATATATATATATATATATATATATATATATATATATATATATATATATATATATATATATATATATATATATATATATATATATATATATATATATATATATATATATATATATATATATATATATATATATATATATATATATATATATATATATATATATATATAGCCTGTATTTTTCGTTAGTCCCGAGTTTCTGGTAAAGCGATTTTACCGATTTTTATATATCAAATTTTGACTTATAATAAAAAATTTTACTTATTTTAAACACGTTTTAAAATTGGAACAAGTATTCTATAATTATTTATTTATTGTCTACAAAATTACAAATGTACTAAAAAAGTAAGCAACAAAATGGTGTCAAATCTAATAGAAAAATTTTTAAATTAAAATTCACTAGCTAATATCCAGAAGCCAGTGGCAAAACCTCTGAGAATCGGTATAAGGAATGTACAGAAACTTGTGCATGAAAAAAATGCATAATTTACTTCCGAAAAACATTAAGAAACGTACACGAAAAAATCCAAAGGCAAAAGACTTAAGTTACAATGCAAAAATGGATATTCATAATGCAATTTATGATTTATACACGTCAGAAACTAAGATAATCCTTCAGAAACGTTTTAATATTATAGACTAAAAAATATCATCATCACTTAAAAACTCCTCATCTTCTGAGTCGTCCTATTGGTGCTATTTCGACATCTAGAACTCGGCAAATGATATGGCGGCAGTCGTAAAACCTCATGTCCATTTTCCCGTAATATTTCATCTACGGCATATATTGTTGGTTTTTTAATAGATTTTGCCATTAAAAGAAGTTCTAGTTTCAGAAAATTGGGTAAAGGATTTTGTTTTTGTTTTATTAGCAGTCATAAATATCACTTTTCTTCCAGGATGAAGTAGGTTGTTTGTTTAAGATTCCTGAATGATAAGATGCATTGTCCAGAATGATTAAAGATGGAGCATCTAAATTCGGAATCAGTTGTTCTTTTAACCACTTTTCAAACAGTTCACAGTTCATATTATCATGGTAGTCCATACTTTTGGATGTTGAAGAAGCATGCAAAATGATGAACCGTTTTCTCGTCCCACATCCCTTTTTTCTCTTGACACTTTTTACAGACTCGTCCTGCCAAGATTTCGAACCACTTCCATTAGAAAATAACAAGTCTCGTCTAAAACTACCACTTTTCTAAATTTTGAATTAACATTTTCCGTGTATTTCTTTAAAAACTGGATACGCTGACTTGCTATATGTGGCAACTCGCATAAAAATCTTCGATTACAGTCCTTTTTATATCGAAAACCCAACATTTTTATTAATTTCGACAACGATTTTAATCGAATTTCCAATATGCCTCGATTTTTTAAAGCTTCTTTTAAAACTTGAAGGGTTATATTACGAACATCCATTTTTACATTATCACTTAAGTCTTCTGTCTTTGGCTTTTTTCGTGTAAATTTCTTAATCTTCTTCGGTAGTAAATTATGCTTTTTTTCATGCACAATTTTTTGCACAGTCCTTATATCGATTCCCAGAGCTTTTGCTACTATCTCCTGGATATTGGCCGATGAATTTTCAGTTCGTAGTATTAGATTTAATACCATTTTTCGCTTGTGGATGCAAAAAACCCGAAAATTGTTTTCTATTACTCATTTTGTCACTGACTTGTCAATCTGACTTTGAAGTGACATCGCTCAAAGATTTGTGCAACTGCTGGTATTTATATGTTTATCCTCTTTTTTCATATGAAAATATCATAGGTCTATCTAATTCATCTTCCGGATTTTATGCGGAGGATATGATTACACGTAATAAAAGAAAAACAAACTTAAAAAGTTTGTCGTTGATAAATCGTATGACCCGCACGATAACACTGCTTTTGACTATAGACGTATTAGGGTGCGTCCAAATGCACCTCAAACTCTAGAGCAACTTGAAGAAGCTTTAGTTGAATCAAAATAATAAAGTCTACAGAATATTTTAAACGGCAAACTTTGGCAGTACATACGAAACACTTGCATCGCCACTTTGCTTTTTGTAGTTTTTTAAAATGTTTAAAGTTTATCCCAAGAATAAATAAATAGTTCTCAAGAAGAAATGTGTGTTATTCGGAAATACGATGCTTCATCTCTATATCGTGACCAATTAAAATATTATGGAGGTTCAAAGAAGTGTTCCTTTAACTTTTTTTAAACAATGTACTTTTCTTAAACATCAATGAAGGAGCAGCCGAAAACATAGCAATAGTGGTTTTTTTACTCATCACTTTTGTTACCCCTGAATTTCATTCAAGACAACAACGTTGTCAAAAAGAAGAAAAATTCTTTAACAGTCGTATTAACTAAAGAAGTTTGAATCTGGTCGAAGTCGACAGTTATAAATTTAAGATGAAATATGGAACAATTGAACAATATTTTTTCTAAATGTCTCTATAATGGTGACATAAGCAAAACTGGCGACTAAAAATTTTAACCGCCGCGCCGTGGCAATTAAATCTAGGGTAGGTATCTCTCTAAACTTTTTTAACAAATCTGGAGATAAAGCTTCTAGACTTAAAAAAATAGTTTGTTGTTATAAGAAAAGAAAATCTGTGTCTGGATATAATTTAAACCGAGTCTACAAGCTAAACATTTAGAGATATCAAAAAATATTTTATACAAAAGTTTTATAGTTTTATCTACATTGTCAAAATTTGCTCTAAACAAATGACAACTCGAAAATAAAAAAATGAACATAGACTCTGTTATTTTAAATTGAATACCCTGAATTGAATATTATTACAGTAAATGGGTATCTTCTTGTTGATTATGAAAATAGCAGGTATAATACTTTTATCTTTAAAGACAACCAAGAAAACAAGAACTCTACCTACAGTAAGAGGCAGGATATGCCTTTCTAATTATGTATATGTTCTCTCTCTTTCAAACATGCTTCTTATGACAGATTTTTTGTCAAATTTCTCGGTTGTCTTTAAAAATTAAGGTATCAAACTTGGTATTTTAAAAATCAGCAAGAAAGTGTACATTTATTAAAATAATATTATACAGGGTTTCCCGTTTGAAATAACAAAGTCGATGCTAATGTTTTATTTTCCAATTGTCATTGGTTTCTTTTTTTTAGAAAATTCCAACGGTTTAGAAAAAACCATAAAACAATATTTAAGTATTCTAACCTAAATAACGCCAATTTAAAATCTCTGTGACAAAGTACAAAAGACGGAGTAATGTATCCCCTCAGTGTACGAGGTCTGCCGAATTACAAAATCGAATCCATGGATACGGAAAAATTCTGTATCCGATTAACAGGTGAAGTTAAAACGCAAAAGTACTAACTGATTAAAGCGACAAAAAGATCACACGAAAGCCTTTTAATTTTATCCACAGTGTTTAAATATGATTTCGAAAATATTTCTAACGTCTTTGACTTTATAAAAATAACTATATAAAGCCAATGCTAACGTTATTAGATATTATTCTGTGAACTTCTTTGATTGCTTATACATATTTCCAATAGAGCGAAATTTAATTATTGAATTATACTCAATTTGTATTTAAATACCACATTTTTATTTCAAATTGTGGCTTAACCGGAAGTAAAAGTTAAGTCCTTAATACGTAAAAAGTCTTTCTACAGCCACAAATATCAAATCCTCTTATAGATTTTTTTAAATCAGTTTTTATGCCACATTTTTTTTTCTTGATATTGACCCTGTACAGCGTTTTCATTTTATCTATTTTTCAAATGATGATATCAAAATGTTTCAAAAAATATTTTTTTAGCTAGTTACCATGTTTCTTTTCTAATATTATAAAAATAACATAAATGTAACATGCATATTTAGAAATGAGACACACAGTAAATTTTACTTTCACTAAAAAGATTTCTTTCTTTCTAATTGTAAATATACTGGGTTTGATACCCTATCTTTAAAACGAAATGAGAAAATGAAGAAAAGCTGTACCATCAGACCAATGTATATAACAAAACTTCTCTTTCTATCTTCTTGTTCGCCATTTTCTTGTTTACTTTCATAGATAAAGGTATCAAACCCGGGATATTTAACATCCCGAACAAGAGATCTATCTATATGAATAAATCGAATATTTTATTAGAACTTAAGTCACACAAGTCTATAAGTGGATGTACACATGAAAGTAAAGAAAAAACTTAAAAAGTAAAAGACCATAGGCAACTTAAACTAGTGTCAAAACAGTTTTAATAATTACAATTACAAACAGTCGTCAAGTCGGTCCCCAAGAAATTTATTAAAGCTTTTTGCTCTAATTTTCTTTTTAAGCTGTTTTTTAGATAAATTAAGTCATTTTTTTTATTTTCTTTGGAATCTTGTTAAACATTGTTCTACCAATAAAGTGTGTAGTGTAGAGTAATCATGAAATTTACAATTCATATCGAATTTGTTAATATTTAGTTTTACAACCAGTTCTTAAAATGCAGAGTGAGTAAATTTAAAAAAAATTATATCTAATAAAATAAGGTAGGCCAGGATCCTCCATTTCAGGTTGAATAACAGCCTTATGACACACTTCTGTGCTGATATAATTGTCAACTAATTATATACATATTTTTTTTATTAAGTTAATATACATTAATATTATAACATTATTTTTTAAATTATTTCATCTCAACGTTTTCAGCGTGCTCGAAGACTAACCGTGTCATTTAATAGAATGTTTGAATATCTCTCGTTACGTATTACAAGTAGAAAAATTAAAAATACTTTTATTTATACAGGATGCACCAAAAAGACAATATGGTGACGAGTTATTCTAAGCATTTAAAATTATAAAATTTGAGAGAGCCTGTAAAATTTAAACGGCTGCTCTACGGCGTACATTAATAGTGATAAAAAATCTGTTGAATATTTTTAAAACCAGAAAAATGTAAAGTTTTAAGCGAGACTGAAATTTCATTAGTTTGACTTTAAGTCCAGCCGTTTAGATTTTACAGACTGAATTAAAATTCAATTTTTGTACCTGTATCTTGAAACCAATCAAATTTTTAGGATGTAAAATGTTAAGTACAATAATAATAACTAACTAAATGTTATCACAAATAAAATGAAGTTGCTGCGTTTTAGGGACATTCTGTACAAATAAAACTACTATTTTAGTACCCAAAAAACTTATCTAGTTTTCTTCTATTTGTAACAGCTATATTGAGGAATTACACACTACATGGACACCCTGTATAATTACCGGTCAGACTTTAGTTATTGACAATCAACAAACATGGAAACATAATTATAGAGGCTACGTATATCCAGCAATTATTTCTCAGCGACATGCATTTTCATTATACTTAGCATTGAAGGTCAGCCAGGGCAACACAATTTTTCCTATTGTTAATTAAAGGAAGTAGGTACTATTAATGTGTGTTATTAACTGAACGATTTCTCAAAGTTAGTATTGTTTTATTTATATTAACATCCAACACATACACGACAACTCTTTAATTAAAAAAATGTAACTTCTATTTAAAAGCGCAAGTTTTTAAATTCTTCGGGACTTTATTCCCTTTTTGTCTAAACATGCTTATTGAAATAGTCCATATAGAAAGCGATATAAGAAGCCATTCATAAATTTAAAAACTTACTCGTAGCCGTGTTAAAATTTCCACTTAAGTGCTAAAAATATAAATAGATAACCACTGCGTACTAATTTTGGCTTTTATTTGTTATCCAAACAATTTTAATTTAATGGTGTTTATCTTATAAACACATAAGGACCATAAAAGTTAATTTCAAAGACAAATGTTTTTTAAAACTCTGAATTCAGAATGTGAAACATATTTTAATACAAAAAAAAACAAATATTTTCATTTATTTTCTTTTATTTAAATTCCAAAACTTTACAAATAGCACGAAATTCTTATACATTATTTTAAGAAAAACTAGTGAGGATATTATATAAAATACGATACCTACTAAGAATCTATAACTAAAAATACAAACCATACATATGAAATATAAGTGAATAATTACTAGTAGAAGCTTTAGAATTACAACCAAATTAATAACAAATTATTTAATCGACCTCTTCAACAGTTGGTCCTCCAGCGGACTGTTGCGCACCTCCTGGGAAACCTCCCGGAAAACCGCCCTGGGCGCCTTGAGCCCCGCCTCCATAAAGTTTACTCATAATCGGGCTGCACACTCTTTGCAATTCTTTCTGCTTATCCTCGAACTCTTCTTTTTCCGCTAAGGTGTTGCTGTCCAACCATCTAAGTGTTTCCGCGCATTCTCTTTCTACAGTGGCTTTATCTTCTGAGCTAAGCTTGTCCCCGCACTCTTGAGCAGCTTGTTTTACTTGAAAAATATAGGCCTCCAAAGCGTTTCGAGAAGCAACTTTCTGCCGTTGTTTCTCATCTTCGTCTTTGTATCTTTCGGCTTCAGACAACATTCTGTCAATATCGGCTTGGGATAATCTACCTTTGTCGTTTTTGATGGTAATGTTACGTTCTCTTCCAGAACTGCTGTCTTTGGCGGTAACGTTGAGGATACCATTGGCGTCCATGTCGAATGTAACTTCAATTTTTGGTACTCCGCGAGGCGCAGGGGGGATGCCAGTTAAATCGAAGGTACCCAAAAGATTATTGTCTTTGGTCATGGCCCTTTCACCTTCAAACACTTGGATTGTTACAGCTGGTTGGTTGTCTGCGTAGGTTGTGAAGGTCTGAGTTTGTTTACAGGGAATTCGGGAATTTCTTTCAATGATCTTCGTCATGACCCCTCCAGCAGTTTCAATGCCAAGAGACAACGGCGCAACATCTACCAACAAAACATCCTGTATTTTAGAATCGGTGTCTCCACTTAAAACGGCAGCTTGAACCGCAGCTCCATATGCTACGGCCTCATCTGGATTTATGCTGAGGTTCAACGGTTTGCCACTAAAGAAGTTTTGTAGCAGTTGTTGAATCTTTGGAATTCTGGTCGAACCTCCTACCAAAACAATATCGTGAATTGCTCCTTTGTCCATCTTCGCATCGGCTAAGGCTTTTTCAACAGGTTGCAAAGTTCCCCTGAATAAATCGGAGTTAAGTTCTTCAAATCTGGCCCTTGTAATCTTCGTGTAAAAATCAATACCCTCATATAAAGCGTCAATTTCTAGGGTCGCTTCAGTGCTAGATGACAAGGTCCTCTTAGCTCGTTCGGCTGCGGTTCTGAGTCTCCTAACTGCGCGAGGACTGTTTGTAAGGTCTTTTTTGAACTTCCTCTTGAATTCATCAGCAAAATGGTTGACTAATCTATTGTCAAAATCTTCGCCACCCAGATGGGTGTCCCCAGCGGTAGATTTAACTTCGAATAAGGAGCCTTCGTCGATGGTGAGAATAGACACGTCAAATGTACCTCCTCCAAGATCGAAGATAAGGACATTCTTTTCGCCTTTTAAGTTCTTGTCTAAACCATAAGCTAAGGCGGCTGCAGTTGGCTCGTTGATTATTCTCATAACATTTAATCCAGCAATAACTCCGGCATCTTTGGTAGCTTGCCTTTGCGAGTCATTGAAGTAAGCGGGTACGGTTATAACAGCATCTCTTACAGAAGTCCCGAGGTAAGCTTCAGCCGTTTCCTTCATTTTCGTCAATACCATGGAACTAATTTCCTCGGGGGCAAACTTTTTAATTTCACCCTTATACTCTACTTGGATTTTAGGCTTGCCATTGTCACTGATAACCTTGAACGGCCAATGTTTAATATCTTGCTGGATTTT
Source organism: Kuschelorhynchus macadamiae (assembly GCA_030620095.1). NCBI lineage: Eukaryota > Metazoa > Arthropoda > Insecta > Coleoptera > Curculionidae > Kuschelorhynchus > Kuschelorhynchus macadamiae. Next base: position 367,521 of record JAUTXW010000292.1, on the reverse strand, counting down.
AGGATCGTCGAACTTCCTTCCAATCAACCTCTTGGCATCGAAAACAGTATTCGCTGGATTCATGGCCACTTGATTCTTCGCTGCGTCCCCAAGAAGACGCTCGGAATCTGTGAAGGCAACATAACTAGGTGTTGTTCGGTTGCCTTGATCGTTGGCGATAATCTCAACTTTTCCATGTTGCCAGACACCAACACACGAGTACGTAGTGCCCAAATCAATTCCTACAGCGGGAGCTTTCATTTTCACTACACTGCACTTCTTGTTTATTCACAAAAACAAATATTCGTGTATTCGTCGCGAGAATAACTCTATCGAACTGACTTTCAAGTTTTTCGCTCGAATCTTTATTTGAATTGACTGAGTTTGCCGCCGGCTCCGAGCGCTTATATATGGACGTGTAAATCTCCCCGAAAAGACTCGAAGGATTCCGGAAAAGTACACGAACGCGATCAATCGCCCGAGCATCATCCAGAATGCGCGGGAAGAGGCTAAGCGGTGGAGAATAAACTCGACGTATCGAGTTGATTATTTATCTTTGTCTACATGCATTTATTAGAAAGAGATAAACGATGAATCCACAGAGCTAAACATCTACCCAGAAATATCTCGAAAGTATCTCATGTTTACAAGGGGATATTTCCGTCATACTGAAATTATCGTTATGGTATAGAGTGGCTCAAAAAATCATGTTTCACATTATGTAAAGATTTCTATGATTTATGTACCTATATTTATTCGGAAAAGCTTTCCTTATTCAAAGGGGAGTTATAAAGGTTGAGTTAGTTAAATAAGTAGCTCTAAATAGATACATTAGATGAGAAATTACAGCGATAAATTTTTAAGAGGAAATTTTAAATTAAATAACACTAATAAATATTATGAAGAGGAATAATATTCTTATTTCGCATTTTTTTTGCGATATGAATGAACAATTATGAATAACTAAATAATTTTCTCAATAGAAAGTGTAGCTCGAAATAAATTAAATCGCTCCTCTAATATACCTACATTATACGAAAATATATTTTTAGATGCTGCGGCTTAAACATTTGTACTGTGAAAGTTATATTAAGATTGAATGAGTACAAATAATCATAAAATACCGTTAAACATTGAACAAAAGAAAGGAGCTTTTTAAAATCTAATCTAAAGTAATCAAACTTTTCTTTTAAAAGTAGTTTTTTTTGTAGGGTTCCACGTTAAAAAAAGGTTAACATTATCAGGCTTAAAATTGAGGATTTAGCTTGGTTGACACATACTTCTAAGGCTCAATTAAGCACCGTCCGTATTGGATGTCGGATTAAATACAATCTAAAATAATCCTCAAGAATATTGAAATAGTTTCGATTATAGAGAAAAATACTTCCCTTTTATAAGGGCAGTAAGAGAAAAACTTATTACGATACAGTGGCGGATGAGCATAATCATCTATTTGCGTTGGCGCTTGGTGGGAATGGAAGATTGGAACAGTGAGGAGGGGACTAATTAATTTTATTATTCACATACCGGGAGGTCCCAAAAGTTGCTGCCCAGGGAAAATTTCTGTTGCTGAAAGAAGTAGGTTAAATTTTGAGTATTGTTACATTAGTGCTAAAATTTGAGATTACTGATACGTCAAAGTTAATTTCTGGTTTACCTGAAAGATACACCAACTTTGTTTATCTAGAAAGCAACCCCTAACCTTTCTTTTCACAATAATCGGTATTAAATTTCCTTTCTAATGACTCATCACAAGTTAGTTGGAAAATACTGTTTATTTTATTTGATTTTTTGAGTATTTTTGTTACTAAAAGTTGCTGGTTTTTATCATTAAAGAGAAATGATTGTATTAGTCAAGCAAAAAGAAGTCATATATTTCTATCTGTGCTTCTTCGAACCGAAAATATATTGTGAGCAATTTTTTAATCAAATATTCCCCTGTTATACCTCAAAAAAATAGAATTTAATAGCGAATAACGTGAAAAGTAAAAAAAATTGGGGCTGTTGTTTAAATTAACGAAGTTGATGCAACTTAGAGTTCTTTTATCTATCGTAAAGGAGGAATCACTGGAATTAAAAAGAAATACTCCCTAAAAATAGTTAGTAGTAGTAGTATTTGAACCTAAAGCGTCCTTAGCTTACAATAATATGATTTTTTATATCATACTATCATTCTCTATAGTCTCAAAAAACTGGAACATTTAATTTCGCTCACCCTATAAGAATGTAGCACCTAATTATAGTTCAATATATATTTTATTATAGGTAATCTGTTCTAGAACTACAAATAAATATATTCCCGGTTTTAATGGATTTTTTGATTTTTTTTTCTTGATAAGCCAGTCGAATAAACGTTTAAAAAATAGCTAGTACATAACATTATATTAGCATTATTAGCTTACAAGATTGTTTGCCACTTAATGAAAACAGAGTAATTAATTAACAATAATAATTAACTGTAGCATTGGCTTTCTCTATAAAGCCAATGAATGTAATGTAAGCGATTTTAGGATGATAGATTATAGACTTTAAAAGAATAAAAAATAATTGGGTAAATTAAAAATTATAGTTGTGAGGCTCATTTCATGCAAATTGTTAAAAAATTTAATTTTGGCTTGCTCTATAGAAATGTTCCAGTTTTATCTTAATAAACGTTTTATTCCCCTAGGGCTAGAAAGGGTCTCGAATTATATATAGTTTCCCTTTCACGAAATGAATGTGTGCTTTGAACAACCTTAGCACTCGTGGCAGGGATACAGATGTCCTATGACATGTCCCTTACAAAGATGTGCAAGTAGCAATTGTCAGTAGCCAATGAGTTAAAAAACTGTACTTCATAATGAAAGTATACATTTTTGTAAGATAAAGGGATGATAATAATCGCGTACTTGGTATTCCCTTTAAAATGATGATGCCGTTTTTAAGAATGCTCATTAAATTTTGAATATCCTATAAATTTATAACTGGTTCTTTTATGCTAACCAGTCGAAAAAAGTAATATCTTAAACACCAAAGTGATAGAGGCATAACCAAATAAATTTCTAGGAGAATGCATTTTTTTCAGTTGAGAAAAAATTTAAATCATTAAAAAAAACTAATTGCTTTGGCCATGACTATTAACAGCCTAGGGTCAAAAAAGGGTGTTGTGAAATAATCTTTACCAAGCTAAGTTCATAACATTATCATGTTAACGTGTTACGTTCAGGTTATTCAAATAGGTTTTTTTTTCGAATTCTTATAGGCAGAACGACAATTGTATTACTTACAGTTATTATGAAGTTTATAGACAGAATAATTCTCTACAAAAAAGAAGCCATACATAATTCACCTACAAGTTACTGTTTTGTAGATAACGTATTGAGAAGGTTCGAAGCAAAGCCCATACTCCTATTGGTATAGTATAACACATAGAATATTACTTATACTTTCCTCGTAAAAGGGAAGTATAAGTAAAAAAAAAGAATAAAAAAATCGTGAAAAAATCACCCTCCGAGATTTTTTCAGATCTTTACGTTTCAGGGTCCGATGCCGTCGGTCTGTCTGTCTGTGTGTTCGAGGCATATTTATTTATTATCCGATCGATTTCAAATTTTGAACAAAAATTAAGAGTCATATGGGTATAATCTGGTAACATTTTGGTAAAAATTCAAAATGGCGCCCTAGTTAAATGTTAAAAAAAATATTACTAAAGAACTGTTTACCCAATTTACCTCAAATTTTGCACAAAAATCAAGTACTATGTACGAATTAACTGGTAAAATTTTGGTACGAATCCAAAATGGTGGAACAAAATGGCTGCTTAATAAAATATTTTAAAATTCTGCCTGACAAAACTACTTAATAGATTGATTTCAAACAATAATTAATGGAGGTATAGAGATGAAGTTAGCAAAACGAAAGTGCGACCTAATAAAATATATAAAATCAGCCGGAAAAAAAACTTATTAGATTAATTTCAAATTGTGTGCAAGCATTAAGTGTGATATTGAGATAAACTGGTAAATCTGTGGTACAAATTGAATATGGCGAAACAATAGTGGCCAAATAAAATGTTTAAAAAATCTTCTTATTCAATCGACTTTTGTAGAAAAATTAAATGTGGTATAGGGATAAACTGGCGTTGTGTGTCACTGTAAAAAATATTTACTCAATTTATTTTAAATTACGCCCAAAAAGTAAGTGTGGCATAGGTAGAAACTTTTATATTCATAAGAAGAAAAGTACCGGGTAAAATATATATACCGATTGTTTTTTATCTGTCTGTGTAATATTAATACATACAAATATCAAATGTGCATATAACTTACAATTTAGATATAATTATGGTGTCTGTGAAGGAATAAAAAAATCAGTAAAATGAACCTGAATATAAATAACTACTAACATAAAAATCGGTAAATTTCTTTACCCGAAACTTCCCTCGTTATGATTTTTTTCCATTTGTTAGGAATAGTGACGTGTGACCCAATTTAGTTCAGTACATAGTTACAGTATACGTGTTACATATACTGTCTTTTCATTTTTATTTGTTCCATCATAATCCTACATGAAACCCATATTATCAGTCTTTGTCTACTGTGTTAGTCTGCAGATATTTCCTAACTCCAAATATTACACCACTCTAACAACATGAAGATCGCTAACAAAAATCATTTAGAAACTTAATATCTGGAAAATATCTGCGGACCAACGTAGTAGGTAAAGACTGATAATATGGGTTTAATGCAGGATATATGTGTCCTGAGGATGTAACAATAAAGTTGCAAAACGTTGACAATTTAAAAAAGCCTTTTGTTTCTTTACTGGACCTTAACACTAAATAATACACCACTTTAACATAACAACAAGAGGATCGTAAACGAAAACCATAGAAACATAATATCTGGCAAATATCTGCGAACCACCGGAGTAGGTAAAGACTGATAATATGGGGTTCATGCAGGATATAGAATCTATATATGTGTCCTGAGGAGGCACAAATTAAGTTCCGTCATTAAAAAAAAATACTTGTTTTTTTTTCTGGATCTTAACACCAAATAATACACCACTCTAACACAATTTTTTTAACAATCAGCCATATTGGATTTTTACCAAAATATCACCAGGTCATCCCCATATGACCCTTAATTTTTGATAAAAATTTGAAGTCAATTGGATAAGTAGTATTTAAGCTATGTCATGAACTGACAGACAGACCGACCGACAGACCAACGGAATTGATAAAACATGTTTTTTTACATCAAGGGAAGTTAAAACGTGAAGATATGTAAAACCTGAGAGGGAGATTTTTTCACGAATACAAAAATTTAATCTGGCCGCAATTTTGTTCCGCTATCTTGAATTAGTAACACAGTTTTACTAGTTGAGCCCTATACCACAATTAGTTATGGCACACAATTTGAAATTATTAAGTAGTTTTTTGTTTTTTGTTTTGTTCCGCTATTTTGGATTCGTACCAAAATTTTACCAGTTGACTGGTAATATAAAATTTGAGATAAATTCGACAAGTAGCTTTCATAATAATTTTTTTAACATTTCACTAGGTGGACATTTTGTTTTTGCCATACTCGATTTTTACCAAAATATTACCAGATCATCCCCATATGACTCTTAATTTCTTATCAAAATTTGAAGTCAATCGGGTTAGCGATGCCGCGAACTGACAGACAGACAGACTGGCCGACGGAATCGATGAAACATATTTTCTGGCATCTAAGGACGTTAAACGTGAAGATATGTAAAACCTGAGAGGGTGATTTTGTTCACGATTACAAACATTTGTTTGGCCGTCATTATGTTCGGCCATCTTGAATTAGTACTACTATTTGACTAGTTGATCCCTATACCACAATTAGTCATTGCACACATTTTGAAATCAAATCATTTTTTCAGGCTGAATTTTTAAATGTTTTATTAAGCCGCCATTTTGGATTCGTACCCAAATATTACCTTAATATTTTTGCTTAAATTGGATGAATAGTTTTGTAATAATACTTTTTTAACATTTCACTAAGCCGCCATTTTGTTTGGCCGTATTGGATTTTTACCAAAATCCTACCAGGTCATTCCCATATGACCCTTAATTTTTGACCAAAATTTGAAGTTAATCGGGTAAGTAGTCTTTAAGCTATGCCGCGAACTGACAGACAGACAGACAGAAAGAGTGACAGACGGACCATCGGAGTTGATAAAACATATTTTTTGGCATCTAGTGACGCTAAAAGATAAAGATGTATAAAAGGGAGAGGGTGACTTTTTCACGATTACAAACATTCTATTTGGCCGCCATTTTGTTTGGCCTTCTTGAATTAGTACCACTATTTTACCAGTTGATCCCTATGCCACTATTAGGTACGGCACACAATTTGAAATCAAACCATTAAGCACTTTTTTCATGCTGAATTTTTAAATATTTTATTCAGCAGCCATTTTGTTTCGCCATCTTGGATTCGTACCAAAATGTTACCAGTTGATTCCAACATAATACTTGACGTTTTTGCAAAATTTGAGATAAATTGAATGAGTAGTTTTTTAATAATAATTTTTTTAAATTTCACTAAGCCGCCGTTTTGTTTCGCCATATTGGATTTTTACCAAAATGTTACCAGGACATCCCCAAATTTTGATCAAAAAGGAAGGGTCATTTTTGATCAAAATTTGAAGTCAATCGGATAAGTAGTTTTTTAGCTACGCCGCGAATAGACAGACAGACCGACTGTGGCATTTAGGAATGAAAATATAGATATATTTAACTATTTCAGAAACTGTTAGTAAGTAGGTAACTTGGTCTTTTTTGGAAATGTGGTGTTAGCCTTGCCTCCATTCTATTATTCTTGTTGTTTTCTTAATATATATATCCCTTCGGCTACTTTTTTTTTGTGTAAGCTGTTTTAATATTTGGTTTCAAATCAGTTGCAAAGAAACGTCATCCTGTACATATAATAGTTCTATAATTTACAAGACATAAGACTAATAAAACAAATTATTTTTAGGCATATAAAAAATATATATTTCTAAATTCATAGTAAATATCCAAAATTATTAACAATAATATGTATGTACATTTAAAGATGATTATATCGATGTTTTGCTTTATTATAAGGTTTATCACGTTTCGTAAAAAGTATGCCGAAAGGCAATAGATTTAAGTGCTTCAGTGACAAGTATCAGTAGTAGCGTATTCTTCATTTTATTTTTTGGATGTAAATGGGGTTTGCTCTTTCCACCATTCTTAAGTTCAATAAGTTTTTATTTGCACTTGATTATTCGTTTTATTGAAATACGGTTTTAAAAGCCAAACAGGGTCAGATTGGACCGCCGCGCCGGACGGTACCCCCTTTGGAAATTTTCCACCAAGGCCTCCAGCCAATTTAGATCTAGTTATCACGCTCTTTCAAATAGGCGTGCAGCTCACCCTTATTTTTATACCTTAACCCAAAATTTTCTCGAAACCGTCCTCCGCAAATCGCCTTTAAATGTCATAAATATGTATGTAATTACCAATTACATCTAATTCTCAGCACACCACCCTCTACCTACCTCTAACTATAAAACATCAATCATACCCTATCAATTCTTGACAGTGTTCGAGAAAATGGCGAATAAAACTTAAAATATGTCGATGAATAATTCCGTGTTTTTAATAAACAATTGAGGATAAATACAATTAAGTGCTACAAATGTTTGCTTTGTAATTACTTTTATTCAATGTGACAGTTAAGATAGTTCAGGTTTACCCGAATACGTGCCGAAAAATCACTTCCGAATGATAATTTCTCGTTTTATTTTAATGAGACTTATGGGACGATCTATAAAACTAATCAAAATACAAATCTCCAAACAATTTTAAACATTTTGTTATACACAATACCCTATACCCATACCAGATACTTTGTGAGATATTTCTATTTAAACTATGCGACTACATTTTTATAATTTAGACTGATGAAAGATAATTTCATTTCTGATCCAAGGTGGCTCTAAAAAGAAAGAAACCCAGCTACCATTCTTGTATTTATCTCACAATTTCTAAGGTACTTAGGCATAGAATTATTATTTATTATGTTTCATTCAATATCGATTTCGGAACAAGACGATGTTGATATGTAAATCATAAAAACAGGATTTATTAACAATTGAACTAAAGTAAAAAAAAAAAAAAGTTTAGTTAAGATTTTTAAAACCTTGTACGTTAACTTCATGGCACAAATTTATGATAGAAAACATTTCCTGTATCGCCCTTGAAATCCGATTTATAAAATCAAACTGTTAAAGCGTACAGTCTGCATATAAAAGCTGCAACCATGTCTTGTTTGTTTTGTTTCAAAGCCAGTTTAGATCAGAAATGTAATATTTGTCGATTATCAGTCTAAATTGTAAAAATGTAATCCAGTTTAAATGGTAATATCCCAAAATTATTTGATAAGGGTGTCGGATATTATGCATGTCTTTCCATTAAAATAAAACCAGAAAATATCGTTTGAAAGTGATTTTTCGGTACGTTTCTGAGTAAACCGGAAATGTTCTGTCACACTGAATAACATGACTTACATACATTTTATAGAATGTAACTTTATTAATGTTCATTCGCCATTTCCTGAAAACTGTCAAGAATTGATATAGGATATGATACATTATTATTTATAGTTCGAATTCAAAAATAAAACAATATACATAGTGTCCCATTAGAAATAATAAAGTGGATAGCTTTTCCGCTCAGAGGAAACGACAGTCTCTGCTAACCTACCATCTACCACTATATCATTTTAAATTGATAGGGCTTGTCATAAAAAAGTTAGCCTTGTTAGTAATTTCGTGGTTACCCTATATATTGCCTGATATGATATTTATGAAAATATCATATTTTCGAAACCTGCCTTAATGTCATATCCTGATAATATGAATACAGTCTTATAGACAAATATTTTGAGGGTAAAGCCAAATATTTAAGACTATGATCATATAAATATTGTAGAACGAGCCGAGCGCAAGTGTACGGATTTCTGTCTTTTGAACAAGTTCTCAAAAGACTGTGGCGCGTACCTCAGAATCCTATTCTATAAAGTTTATTTAAGAGCATTTCAATGTCAATACTATCGACGGCTTTCTGCAGGGCTATAAGCACTGTTATTACATACTTATTTTTGTCGATTTCCTTAGACAGATACTCAAGAAGAATTACTGCTGCTCCTGAAGTACTAAACACATACTGCTGCACTTAGGGTACTCTAAGCTGCTGCATATCAAATACAAAGTTTGCAAATGTATTACACAATGAAATTGGTGGGTAATTATTTGCGTCAGGGATGATTTTGCCTATTTTGAGCTGATTATGCCCTTTTTGCTGATGTGATCTGATCCTGGGATACTATTATTTTTTATATTTACAAGCGTATAAATAGTAAAAAAAACAAAGGTGGAAGATCCGTCCATATCTCAGGCGGGGTGCTTTATTCGAATATCATGTAAAATTTTTAATCCGTGCAAATTCTGTGACTGTGAACTTCATAACAGACATAACGTATATTCACGTCACATTGTTGACATTTAAATTGACGAAACCATGGTAATTGCGTCGGCGCAATATTTGAAATAAAGCACCCTGGTATAGTTCCTAAAATTGAAGCTATATTACCTATTTCAATAGTTAATTACGCAATGAGCCAAAATAATATGAGAAAGAGACAGAACGTCTAGATAAAGATTTTTCTCTTAGACTTAAAATCAATAATTAAAATTATTTGATTTTGAGTAGATGCGCCTCCATATTCGATAAAGTTTATTTGCGACTTGTTTGTTTCTTGACAAATTGGTGAAATAAAAATAATTTAGTTAACCTATAATAATAATTATTATTATCCTCTGATCCAAATGATATATTAATATTAATTTCTCTCCAGTAACGCTTAATGAAAAAAGAAAAGAGAAAACAAAAGTTTCTTATTCCATTAAGATTAAAAGGGAGGTACGAAGTACAAAGGTAAATATATCTATTTCGGGCTATATAATAAATCATAACTATGGAAAAGCAAAATAGTGAACACAAATAGTCTATGTTTATTTATTTATTTATTTTTATTATTATTTTTTTTTGATCGTTTAAATTTTGTTTTAGAATTAAATGAGGTCTCATGTTTAACCTACTTTTTATTATAGATAAATGTATAGTATAAAAATTATAATTTCAAGTGGGTTCAATCAATTATAAGTCTGTTTATTGACAATCTGCTGAAACAGTTTTGGTAGATTCAGTATTGTTTGGCTCTATTCCGATATTCAAAAGCACGCTTTTTCACCATAACCAGTCAAAATAAAATAAAACTACTTATACTACCGATGATATTTAGTTCTATAAACAATCAACTATTATAAATAAGCTATTAAACGCAGGTAGGACCGAAAATCATTATCAAATGTTTCTTTCAAACGCATTTAGCCATCTTGATGTTTCCAAATTTTACCTAAAAAAGTGTTTAATACATACAATTAAAAAAATAACAAATTATAGCTTTTAAACTTCTCCATTCTTTTTTAATCGTCAACTAAACTAAGCTAAATAGGGTTGAAAACTTTGTAATTTGGAAATCTAACCTGGAATGTAGAAGATGCAAGGCATACAGAAACAGAAACATAAAACATGCCATTTTTTACTGAATAAAAAAACGACAAACGGTTAAACATTATCCAAATGAAAATAATGGTAGATTCAATACAGATCGAGGTACTAATGTATCCAGTGGTGTATTTAGAATTTTGTTTCAGGGGGATTCGAGCTCATTATTTTTGTTGATTAAAAAAAACTCCTGGCATTCGTACTACTCTTGAAGCAACAAAAAATCTAAAATTATATTATCATATGTTCGTGTTAATTATACCTTTCCTTATTATATCAACAGTTCACGGGGGATGTCCGAATCCTCTGGAGTAAAATAGTAAATAAAAATAAAAATATAAGCCCTACGGAAGATTAATTATGGTCGTAGGAAAAATACTGTACGTTACTCGTAGAAATTGATCGTTTTCAAACTCGTTTAAAAATTTCCGCTTTCAACACTTACCATAAAATATACTATTATCGTATAGTCTAGCTTTCGAGAATGTAGGGGATTTTCGTGAAAAAGTGGCGAAGAAGCAATATGATTTTCGCCCTTACTAATTTTATTATATCAATGTATATTATACACTTGTTATACACTTTGCATTACCTGCATATAATTAAAATATACTAAGACTTTTATTAATTTGACTATAACAAACACTCTACCTACAGGCATCATTGAGTTAATTGTATGCATAATACTTCCCTTTTAGGTTTTGCCAATGAATTTCACATCGATTTTCAAATTGTTTCTTCACAATCTCCTTATGCAGTATAATTACGCTTCCGTCTGATATGAGTTCTGATAACAGTTCTAACATACAATATTTTTTAGAGCTACATATTTTGTGGTAAAACTGTCGTCAGAGCCCCTATCAGAGGGTGATTGTATTTCATATGGACCATAAAGAAATTATTTTAGTTGTCTCATTGGTTTAAAGATATGAAAAACATTTTTCATTACAAATTTCGTAAGTAATTTATTGTTAAAAAAGTGTGATAATTTGATTTTCTAATCAGTCAGATAGACATAGGAATCTTGTTGAAAATGTCAATTTTTTTTCTTAAGTGAATATATACGACAAGATTCTATCAAAGTTTATAACTTCCAGAACTCCAAACAATATACTAAACTAAGGCAAACTTGTGTGTAATGATGACTTGAAGCTTTTGTTAACTTTCTTTTTGATTAATCTTTGAAATACTGGTGAGTAGAAACCAACAATTAAAGATGTTAACATTTTTTTATACATAAATCAAGTAGTAACTGATATAGAGTACACAGAAAACATTACTTGAATAAAAAAATTGACCTGAGTAGTTTGTTCACGCTAAAGTAGTAGTAGACTAAAGTTCTACAAACACGATGACCACATAGCCAATCGATTGTCTAGAAATATCTACCTTCTAAGAAACTTGGGCCAGAGTCATGCTGAGTGATGCGCTCCTTTGGGCCTTCTATACGCTTTTCCAGTCAGTTGCTGTTTATACCATTTCGGCATGGGGTCATTCGCCACATGTCAAGCGCATTTTTGCGTTACAAAGGAGAGCCGTTAGGATTGTTGCTAGAGCACGATACTGCGATGATGTCGGGGACATTTCCACAAACCTCAAAGTTCTCACTATGCCAAGTAGATATGTTTATGAATATTTGTTGTACTCAAAACAATGAATTTTACAAGTACTCAACAAGGCAAGGGAACAATATCAGGGGTGAATACCAGAGACTTGAGAGAGAGCGTATCTGTTCTAACTACTACTGTCCACTTTTCTATAATTTACTCCCGCCTGATGTGAGAGAGATGGCACGCCAAGGTTCAAGCACAAGAATAAGTAATAATAATTATTACTTATTCCTGTGGTTCAAGCTTACCATCAAGAAATATTTACTGACTAAAGCCTTCTGCACTATAGAGATATTTTTAACAAAGCCAGTTAGTTTTTAAATTTTGAAACCAAATACTAGTCAGATTTTTCTGTGCTGTATACGTGGTAAAGTGACAAATTTATATTTTAGTCATAGGTTTTTTTGAATGTTTTGAATTTTTAACTATTTAGATTTATTATAACTATAGACTTTATACTAAGAACAACTTTATTAAATTTGTTTATTATATGTTTTATTGACGTATATTGTAATTATGATGTCCTAAATAAAATAAATAAAAATAAATAAATAATAAATAACTTTTATATGTAAAATTACTTAATAAATCATATCATTGTAGTTTTTTCAGATATTGTGTTTAAACTGTAAGCTGACATGTATTTGTTTATTATATTATTGTAAATAATGATTCATATAGTAAATTCCTTTTAATGTCCAGGCAAAAATTTATTTTACATGTATTTAAAGTTACATATTTTTAAAACATATATAAGGTAATTTTTAAAACTTATATAGCTATACGCTTTAATTATTAAAAAACTATTTTTAATGTAATTTGCCTTTAATTATATTAATGGCATCTTTTAAAAATATTGACGTCACCGTTAAAAGAAACATGATTATTTGTAGCCTTTTACAATTTAAAGTGGAAGTTTTTATCTACTTTGCAACCTTAGAATAAAAATGTTTTGTTTCATGCATATATTTAACTAAAAAATATGCTATAAGAAAATATGCATCTTAAAAAATAAAGACATGAAAATTAATGCAGTATTTTTTGCTCAAGTAATATATTTTGATCATACATACATAATGTGCCAAAACCAGGTTAGGAAGTCTACATGTTAAGGTGAATAATTTCTCACAGATTCTTTTTTAACTAACATTATTATAAATTTATTTATGTTTATGACTTCCATCAAAAAAATTTTAAGATTTACAAGAATTAATATATAAAAAAATAAGAACTCTAATCTGCTTCCACAAACAAAATATATTCGATACCTAATATCTCCATACTGTGAAATTTTTTATCTCTTTCTCACAATGTTAAAAAACATCTTAAGATTTTCACATTTTTTTAACAACTATCTCTTAAACTAAAAAAACTTGAATCCAAAAATAAAACACATATTTTAACAAAAATAATAATTTATTAATAAATAAAAATAATTACATTTTTGTAATAACATCTATACTACTTAAGTCTTGGTAATATAATAAAATCAGTCTTATATATTTTTTAAAAAATATAAAAATTTGTACTTTCTACCACAATTTCTTTTACAATTTAATCAACTTCTTCGATTGTTGGTCCCGACCTAGCACCACCAAATCCTCCTGCCTGTTGTCCACAACTGCTTCCAGACATTCCACCATTTTCTGGCATTCTATCCCCATAGTTATTCTGTGAACTGCCTCCATATACTCTAGCCATAATTGGACTACATATAGATGTTAGTTGTTTTTGCTTGTCTTCGAACTCTTCTTTTTCAGCTAAACTGTTGTTGTCTAACCATCTTAATGCTTCTTCACATTCTCGTTGAACTATAGCCTTATCATCGGAACTAAGTTTCTCTCCACAATCTTGAATAGCCTGCTTAAGTTGGAATATGTAGGCTTCCAATTGGTTTCGAGCAGATACTTTTTGTCTTTGTTTTTCATCTTCTTCTTTGTATGTTTCAGCTTCTGAAAGCATTCTGTCAATATCAGCTTGAGACAACCGACCTTTATCATTCTTAATTCTTACTTACTTCTTAATCTTTACTTGTTGCCATTTAAATATTAATGTGAAAACTTATGCAACTACGACAATATAAGATCAATCAAAAGTATTTATGCAGGTTAATTGGTTACTCATCAACTCATAAAAGAAGGTAAATATTCTAGAAACTAGCCGATGTGGGAACCTTTTATTGTCTCGGGTCTGCCCAAGGTATGTCATGTGCTACACATATTACAGAGGTGTTGCGGAATATAATAAAATATCTGTTGTCATTAGCACCTTTAGCAATAATTTAAAAAGTGAAAAACGCTCATAGAAAAAAAAAACAAACCTGTTTAGAGGGGATTAATAAAAGAATTTTTAAAAGATATTATTTGAAGTTGGTTATATCTATTTAAAACTTTATGAAATATACCCAACATAAGGCTAAAAATATTTACAAAACTCGCAAAGACGAATCTTGTTAATATCCCCACCGATAAATCTTGAGATATGGAGGCCACTTTTTATTTCATAGTTGCCAGGTGTATTTATAAAACCATAGTTGAAGTCGAATTTCGACCGAGCCTCACTCGTATTATTTATATATATTCCAACATTAATAAAATTCTTGACAAAATGGAGAAAGAAAACAATGGCATTTCAATAAATGCTCTGTACAATTTTTCTTCAAGAATAAATACACTAGCATATCTGAAGTGGTGGATCTTCAAAAATAATGCTTTAGTGTCTTCTAGCAGCTTTGAAATTTGTAGTAAGAAAAGTCTAAATTTACCACCTGTAACCACAAGTATCGATAGCAACTTGATGGAAAATTAGATAAATTATCCACTATGTGTGTGACCTCCTATATGGTCCACAGACAAAATGTCGATTAATAATAATAATAGGAAATATATAAAACCAATATGCATTATTTTAATTCCTAAAAGGGCGAAGTTTAACTAGTTCTCCAAACAGGAGACCGCTATTTTTCCACTTAACCCTTAAAAAAAGTGTTGTTTTGCTCAAAGATATAAAAGAACCCTCAGAAAATATCCTAAACAGAAATGTCAGAATATTGAAAAAATTATAAGTATTTGATAAGAATTAAAAAAAATGCCTGGAAGTGGGAAAATTCCTTCCCCCACTAATCTTAACGAAAATCAGTGTCTTATGTATATCTTTATTTAGGTTTTAGTGTACCAAGAGATTTATGTATGAGGAATAAAACCGTAGTACATTTTTTAAATATTATTAAAGTATTTTCAGAGATAAGATAATAATAAAAATCTTTGTTTGGTATTTTTTGTCATTTGCTTCCTGTTCGTGAAAAAAAAGCGGTCAGCCTATATAAAAAGGGGCCCTAAGATGAAAGACTGCCCCGGGCCGAAACTACTCCTAGTCCTCCACTGATTGAAGTAATACAAATTATTCTATGATAAAGCAAATGCCTTCAAATTCAAAATAATTTTATTCACCACTGAAATTTTCTGTTACATACATTTAAAACTTATAAGGCTAGCCAGGTTAAATTAATACTTAAAATACAATAACAGTAAAATCATCTAAGTGTAGTAAACTAAGTCTAGCTAAAGTAAAATGAAGAAACTTTGGCAAAATTAAATTTGAAGTAACAAAACAGAAAGTCATGAGGCACCATACAGAACAAATACCTAAATACATCACATGTATTAACAGATATATGTAAAAATAAAAGCAGTGGTCAAATCCAATAAACCGGCATATACTCTAGAGATTAAACTCATCGACTAAATAGAATGTGTGATCTCTTAAAAACAATCTCATTTTTCTCTTAAATTCCATTGAACTGTGCCCTACAAGTGTTCCAATTTGGTTGTAACATTTAATACCCATGTATGTTGGAGAGTTCTGAGATATTCCTAGTCTGGAGAATGACGGTCGTAGATGAGGATTTCTCGTGTTATACGAATGGTTATCTGAGTTTTTAGTATGCTTCTAGTAGTCATAATTATTATGCATAATGAGCTGAAAAATGTACATAGATAGTAGGTCAAAATCTCAAATTTTTAAAACAAATATTTTCCATTCTTCATACACCTAATGATTATTTTCTGACAGACAAAAGAACGAAGAACCCCAAAAACACAAACCGTATTGTTTATGAGAGTCCACTATCCCAAAGTACAACATTCTTAGAAAACCAATAAGTAGTACACCTGATGTTTCTTATAATGTAGTATGCATTAATTATTTTTTTACATAACTGGGCTACATGAGATTCTCATGTTAATTTTTGGTTCGGGTACCTGGTATATTTACTGGTACGTGGTAAGTACCTCCGGATCCCTATGCTTAATTATAATATGTGTGTCATAAGTATACACTACTGCAAGATCCGCTGTCGGGCAAAAATACCTTAGGTCATTGATAAATATAATAAAAAACAATAGTTCCAGAACTGACCCGAGGCACTTTAGCATCACAATGGCCAGAGTCAGATTCCACACCAATCTGCTTACAATTTTCCTAGCTCTCTAGTCCTAGTTATAGTTAACTTTAGCTTTAGATTTTCATTTTTGCTGTTTATAATTTTTCTTTGCCTTTTACATGTAATAATTTCCGTAAGTGTTTGTAGGAGTATCAATATATAAGATAATATATAAAAATCTTTGTGACTTTAATATTTTTTCATATTTTTTAATTATCATTATTAATAAAGTTTAGTTTTCCCTATAAAGAGCCTTTGAAACCTTCCAAAATTAAAAATATAGCTCTATTTTTTACACTTTTATTTTATTTGAAATAACAATTTTAAAAATAACTATTAAAATGTTTATTATTTTAGTAAAAGTTTCAGTTTAGTTGATAAAGTTAATTTATATACTATTTATACCTATATATCAAATATCATTTTAACTATAAACCATGTGAAATTTTCTTACTTAAAAATAAAACATTTTTTATAAAAATAATAAATATTTAGTAAAAGTTGATATATATATATATATATATATATATATATATATATATATATATATATATGATATAATATCATAAGAGCTAAGAGCAGGAAAAAGATAACCTGTATAGCTAAAGTAAAATGAAGAAAATTTTTTTCTGGTCAAAATTTGAAGTATATTGCAATTGTAGAAAGTGGGTCATTTGGGAAATATATCAAACATTTGCAAACAGTTCAAACAAGGCTATACAAAATCTTTACTTGTTGCCATTTAGATATTCATGTGTAAACTTCTACAACTACTACAATAGAAGAAGAATAGTGACATACATCAGCAAGAAAATAGTCGATGCGAGAACCTTTTATTGCCTTGGGTGTGCCCAAGGTATGGCATGTGCTACATATATTACAGGTGTTGCAGAAGGTAATAAAATACCTTTTGTCATTAGAGCCTTTAGCACTAATAATTAATAAAAACTGAAAAATGCTCATAGATAAAAAAACAAACCTGTTTAGAGTGGATTATTAAAAGAGTTTCGTCGAATTGATTAATACTACTTTTACTAGTTTTGGAACTTTATGCTGGGTTAGATATAATATTAGAAGTTCATTATATCTATTTATAACTTTAATAACAAAATATAAGGCTAAAAATATTTACAAAACTCCCAAAGACGTATTTCGTAAATATCCCCACTGACAAGTCTGGGGATTTAGAGACCACTTTTTATTTCATAGTTGTCAGATGTATTTATAAAACCGTAGTTGAGGTTGAATTTCGACAGGACCTCATTCGTATTATTTAGATAACATATTTCAATATTAATAAAATTCTTGACAAAGTAGAGAAAGAAAATAATAGCATTTCAATATACGCTTTGTACAATTTTTCACCAAGAAAAAATAAGCTAGCATATCTAAAGTGGTGGATCTTTAAAAATAATGCTTTAATGTTTTTTAGCAGCTTTGAAACTAGAAGTAAGAAAAATCTAAATTTACCATCTGCAACGATAAATATGGACAGCAACTTCATGGAAAATTAGATAAATTATCCATTATGTGTGTGACCTCCTAGATGAGCCCAAAACAAAATGCCGAATAATAATGATAATAATAAATCGCCTTTACTTAGGAAATATATAAAACAAATATACATTTTAATTTCTAAAAGGGCAAAGTTTAGCTAGTTCTATTCTTCCACTTAACCCTTAAAAAAACTGTTGTTTTGCTTAAAGATATAAAAAAAAGAACCCTCAGAAAATATCCTAAACAGAAATTTCAGAATATTGAAAAAATTATAAGTATTTGACAAGAATTAAAAAAAAATGCCTGGAAGGGGGAAAATTCCTTCTCCCACTAATCTAATATATGAGGAATAAAAACCGAAGAACATTTTTTAAATATTATTAAAGTATTTCCAGAGATAAGATAATAATAAAAATCTTTGTTTGGTATTTTTTCATTTGCTTCCTCTTCGTGAAAGAAAAAGCGGTCAGTCTATATAAAAAGGGGCCCTAAAATGAAAGACTGCCCCGGGCCCAAACTACTCCTAGTCCGCCACTGATTGAAGTAATACAAATTATTCTATGATAAAGCAAATGCCTTCAAATTCAAAATAATTTTGTTCACCATTGAAATTTTCTGTTACATACATATAAAACTTATAAGGCTAGTCAGGTTAAATTGATACTTAAAATACGATAACAGTAATATCATCTCGATAACAGTAATATCATCTAAGTATAGGAAACTAAGTATAGCTAAAGTAAAATGAAGAAAATTTGGCAAAATTTGAAGTAACAAAACAGAAAGTCATGAGGCACCATACAGAACAAATACCTCAATACATCACATGTATTAACAGATATATGTAAAAATAAAAGCAGTGGTCAAATCCAATAGACTGGTACATACTCTAGAGATTAAACTCATTGACCGAATAGAATGTGTGAAAAACGAGGAAATCGTTTCTCTGAGGAAAAAGATCGAGGACCTAGAGGAAAGCCTAAAAGAACCATACTTAAAAATCTATACAAGGTTGGAATCCATGGAAAATAAAATCCTAGAAAGGTTAGTCAACATTGAGACAAAAAATGTAAACATAAATATACCAAAGAATCTGAGATCAGTCTAAACGTCCGCCAGTCGGCCAAAGTACGTTCCCCAGAAAAATCACGGCCAAGAATCCGAACAACAACAAATCGGTGCAGCACAGAACACAAAAAAAAACGGTGCAGTGTTATCTGGATTCTGATCCAAGCAACTCGACGACACAGCACACAGTTTGAAATTTTTAGACATTGTTGACGTTGACGGAAAGAAAATGACATACCTTTGTCATCATCAAAATCCGCCTAAAAATTATAACGAAATAAAAAACGGCAGCGGCAACAATTGTAACATCACAAAGGGACTCTGGTAAAGAAAATGACCACAGTCAAAAGAAAAAACTGGCTATAGACACTACCCTAAACAAAATAGGCCATCACCGATTGCAAACTGGTTTCGACATTGGGATTGCAAAGAAAAAATCATTCCTGTTTCTTTGGACTTGACAAGGATGTATCACCTGAGGTAATGATACCTCCAAGAAAGCTAAAATGTGAATGTAAGGTGTACAAGATGAAGACTAGGAAGGACAATTTCAAAAGTTCATTTAAAAACAGATAAGCTGAACTCAAATTTTCCAATATGTAGAGAAAGGAACAATGATAAACCATATTTTATTGTCAGGATACAAAAATAGTTCTTGATTTTATGGACAAAGTATGAAATGGAAAAATGTTTAGTGTAACTGTTGTAACCAGAAATGACTTTTTGATCAATGATATTCTCTGGCATCATACTATGCACAGTTCCAATGGGGGAGTTGCCATTTTAGTTAGAGACAATGTTGTTTTCATCCAACGTACCGACATTATGGAAAAATCTGTTTTCTGACAGGTTTAAGATGGCTGACATCACTCTGATACACAAAAAAAGGTAGTAGGTGTGTTGTGGAAAATTATCGCCCCATAAGAATCTTAAATTTAATAGCAAACATATTTGAAACTTATAAAGATACTATTAGTAATGTAAAAGAATGTAATCGCCCAATCAGCATGGTTTTGTGAGCGACAAATCCATGGTCACCAACCTGATACTGTTTACAGCTATGGTTGCAGAGGCAATAGACAATAAGAAACAATTGGATGTAGTGGTAACAAATTGTGAGAAGGCTTTCAACTTTTCACAGGCTTGTTTCTGTATTCATAAAGTCCTATCTCTCTTCTAGATTCCAAAGGGTCAAAGTTGGTAGGTACCTCTCAGAACCCTACTTGGCAATATCAGGCAGCAACCTAGATCCTGTACACTTTACCATATTTATTAATACTTTACTGAACTATTTCAAATTTCTCCAGCATGCTTAAAATTTAACAATCACTATCAGCTTATTGTTGGCAGGGCCTACAGGGTTTTCGGATTTGTGATAAGAAACAAGTGACACTTGTGAGTGATATTGTGAGCATTGTCAAACTGTATAAGGCACTAGTTAGGCCTCACTTGGAGTATGCAACAACAATATGGTCCCCAGAGGATGTTGCCAATAGTGAGACGTTCGTAAAGGTTTAGAAGAGACTTCTTAGGTACCTGGACATTATTAGTTACCCAGTGTTTCAATTTAAATTATGTATATCCAAATTAAACTTAGTTCAATCTGTGTTTAATATTTTATAAATAAAACATATATATCAGTAAAACAAACATGTTTTTATTTAAATAAATTGTCATGCCTGTCAGAGTGAAACAATATATAACATTTTCAGAGTGAATAGAATATGAATAAAAAGTTGTCTTTACAATAAACCTGATGATGAGTGTAAAAGAACTCAGTTTTTATAAGCATAATGAAACCTTCACTCTAGGACAGGATTTTACCATGTAGCGAGCCCCTAAAAAAAATAGTTACATTTTGTTCCCGTCTTGTATTTTTGAGAAGTTATCGAGAAACTCAAAATTTTGAATAGAGTGTCCAAGCCTTTATCCTACTTGTAATCCTGAGTCTGGAATTTCCACCCTTCATAATTTAAGAACTTCTGTCATGAATGCATAACAAGATCTTTCTTTATTCAGTCATAGATTTTGCCGAGAGACACTTTTGGCAAATCTTAATAATATTAAGTAAGTAATAACCCTGTATATGGTTAACATAGCTTCATTTATTATACATTAAAAAAATTGTAAAAACTGCAGACCACCCTCGTGCTATGATAATATCAATATAAAAAGCATACATTATTCAATTCCTAAAGTACGTAATAAACTTCCAGCTTCCACATACAATGTGTTCATTAAGTTTAAGATAGTATATAAAAAAATATTTATTACTCATATAATAAATTTAAGAACTATGAGTCTTTTAGGTAGGATTACCTCACTTTCCCAAACAAAAAATTAATTGCAGAATTACATAAAGGTTAAAATTATTAAAAAAATCTCTTTCAAAATGGTACATACAAATACTTGATTTAAGTCCCCTAAAACATAAAAGAGTAATACAATACAAATTGCAAATTTTTGAAACTTACAAATAAAAGTAACATTGTGTTTTGTCCCTCTAGATCCACAATTTGCAATACAACAAAAAGAGGGCATTTTGAAGTAAAAAAATAGAAATAAATAACAAAACTCCCATGTAAAAATTCGATTTGTTTGTCCTACGCCCGTCAAAAACAGCTGATCGGTGACGTTCAACTAACAGATCGTTGGAGTGCCCAATGCTAGTTGTTCGCCTTCAAATTTTGTAGTCAAACAATGTGATCAAAAAGTATATTGATATATTAAATACACTAACATAAGAAGTCTGAAACAGAACAGCGTTGGCAATGATAGATGATCCTAACTTTAGCTTTTCATTTATGTTGTTTATAATTTTTCTTTGCCTTTTACACATAATTTCTGTAAGTGTTTGTAGGAGTATCAATGGATAAATTATATACTCCAAGAAGCAATTTCTCGCTATGCCACTGATTGTAATACGTTTACATCATATTTTATAATTATCATTATTAATAAGTTTAGTTTTCCCTATAAAAAGCCTATGAAACCTTCCAAAATTAAGAATATAGGTCTATTTTTTATACTTTTATTTTAATTGAAATAATAATTTTAAAAATAACTATTAAAATGTTTATTATTTTAGAAAGTTTCAGTTTAGTTGACCAATTTAATTCATATACTATTTATACTTATATATCAAATATCCTAAATATCAATACTTTAAAAATAAAACAAGACATTTTTTGTAAAAATAATAAATATTTATTAACATATAAACACAAAATATTTACATATATATATACAATATAGTCTCATAAGTTTAGGTAATAAAATTAAATCAGTCTTTACATATTTTAAAAACTAATAGCTGCAACAAATTAATACTTCTAATCAACTTCTTCAATCGTTGGTCCTGATGTGGCACCACCAAAACCTCCTGCCTGTTGTCCACAACTGCTTCCAGGCATTCCACCTCCATAGTTATTATTCTGGGAACCACCTCCATAGAGCTTGGCCATAATAGGACTGCAAATTGATGTTAGCTGTTTCTGCTTGTCTTCGAATTCTTCTTTTTCAGCTAGATTATTACTGTCTAGCCATTTAAGTGCCTCGTCACATTCCCTTTCTACTGTGGCTTTATCATCAGGGTTAAGTTTGTCTCCACAATCTTGAACAGCCTGCTTGAGTTGGAATATGTAGGCTTCTAGCTGATTTCGAGAATACACCTTCTGTTTTTGTTTTTCATCTTCTTCCTTGTATCTTTCTGCTTCCGAAAGCATCCTGTCAATGTCAGCTTGGGATAATCGACCTTTGTCATTCTTTATGGTAATATTTCGTTCTCTACCTGAGCTGATATCTTTGGCAGAAACATTAAGAATGCCATTGGCATCGAGATCAAAGGTGACATCAATTTTTGGGACACCTCGGGGTGCTGGAGGTATACCAGTTAGGTCAAAAGTTCCCAGAAGGTTGTTGTCTTTGGTCATGACTCTTTCACCCTCGAACACTTGAACGGTAACTGCTGGTTGGTTGTCTGAATATGTTGTAAACGTTTGAGTTTGCTTACAAGGAATTCTAGAGTTTCTTTCAATTATTTTGGTCATTACTCCTCCAGCTGTTTCAATACCAAGTGACAGTGGTGTTACGTCTACCAAAAGTACATCCTGGATTTTGTTGTCGGTTTCTCCACTAAGTACAGCAGCCTGTACAGCAGCACCATAAGCAACTGCTTCATCTGGATTAATACTTAAGTTCAGTTGTTTTCCATTGAAGAAATTCTGTAGTAGTTGCTGGATTTTAGGAATTCTTGTTGAACCTCCCACCAGAACAATGTCATGTATCGAACCCTTGTCCATTTTCGCATCAGCAAGGGCTTTTTCAACAGGCTGAAGTGTTCCTCGGAACAAATCTGCATTCAGTTCCTCAAATCTGGCTCGAGTGACTTTAGTGTTGAAATCAGTACCCTCAAACAATGCATCAATCTCAATGGTAGCTTCTGTACTTGATGAAAGGGTTCTTTTTGCCCGTTCGGCAGCAGTCCTCAATCGTCTCAGTGCTCTGGGATTTGTACGAAGATCTTTTTTAAACTTCCTCTTGAATTCGTCGGCCAAATGATTGACCAATCTGTTGTCAAAATCTTCTCCGCCTAGATGTGTATCACCAGCTGTAGCTCGCACTTCGAAAAGAGACCCTTCGTCAATGGTCAAGATGGAAACATCAAAAGTGCCACCACCTAAGTCGAAAATAAGTACATTTCTTTCACCCTTCAAATTTTTGTCCAAACCATAGGCTAAGGCAGCTGCTGTTGGCTCATTTACAATTCTCATAACATTCAATCCTGCTATGGCACCAGCATCTTTTGTAGCTTGCCTCTGAGAATCATTGAAGTAAGCTGGTACAGTGATTACAGCATCCTTGATAGGTTGCCCCAAATATGCTTCAGCTGTTTCTTTCATCTTTATCAAAACCATGGAACTAATTTCTTCTGGAGCGAACTTTTTAACTTGTCCTTTGTACTCTACTTGGATCTTTGGCTTACCACAGTCATTGACAATTTTAAATGGCCAGTGTTTAATATCTTGTTGAATTTTTGGGTCATCAAACTTTCGCCCTATTAATCGCTTGGCATCAAAGACGGTGTTAGAAGGATTCATAGCCACTTGATTTTTGGCAGCATCTCCAAGAAGGCGCTCGGTGTCTGTGAAGGCAACATAACTTGGTGTTGTTCGGTTACCTTGGTCGTTGGCGATGATTTCAACTTTTCCATGCTGCCAGACACCAACACACGAGTATGTGGTACCCAAATCAATACCAACTGCTGGAGCTTTTTTCACCATTTTCACTTTTTCTACAAGACGATGATGTTATTAAATAAAGCACTAATAAATTTCACTTAAAAAAACGCTTTCAAATATCGAAAATCGAATGGTTAACTCGTACTTTTCGATTACAAGTGTATCGTTTATTTACTACGAATAATCTGACAAACGCTGGGAGCCGAGGTCCTTTTATATGACTGCCGACGCTTCCCGAAGTTCTATGAACATTCTAGAGTAGGCGCATAGAACGAAGCACGAAAGCGAGGAACCTTCCGTCAAATGAACAGTATGTAATATAGGGTGAGCCAAATTTAAAATACAAGTTTTTATGCGTCCAACATCTGCAGCATTTCTCGAATTTTTATTTTATAAAGCAATGCATGGCGTCACTTACCAATAGTGATCGTAAAAGTGACGTTAAATGAACGGTCATTAATAAAAATGACCGAAATTCTTTTTTTTCCAGTTCCCAGGTAGCACAATTTAGTCTCCGACTTTATTCACGATTACATTTTCTCTCTTTACAACGTCGACAGAGCGCACCAACACAAGTCCACCAGTTAACGTTGTAACAAATATCATCTCATCTAGTTTATTTAACTTTTATTTTAGGAATTACCTACAGGAGTTGTAAACAGACCTTTAGAAATTTATAGTAGCAACCTTGTGGCAAATTGAAACGAAAGCTGATGCTACCTGCTCCGCTAGAAAAAAATTGTGAGTAGGTTTTTTGAAACCTACTTTCGTGGCAAAGTCGCACCAATTGTCTATAATAATGTTAAACTATAATAAATAATAAACATTATTTATTATTTTTATCTGATAATTTATGTGCAATTTCATATTAAAATTAATTTTTAATAACTTTGAAAGTATTTTCTTCTAAAAAATGTTTTCTTTTTTTCTCTACCAAACGGTAGTTTAGTTTTTTAGTTTTTTTAAATTTTTAATTCTCTCCATCTATGAGCACAAGAACATAACAATATAAAAGGTGTACATTTTATGTCCATTATATATTTTTAAAGAAATTAGTAATAATTTAAGACGATCTCATTTTTTTTAAACTGTATCATTATGTTTATCAGTAAAGTGGCGATTACTTTAAAGTCCAACTCGTATATTCGAGAAAAATGAGTATCAAAATTAGATGGGTAATTATTTTACTTTATACATCACTACATCAGCTGCCATATTATACCTTAACCATATTAAAAGATAAAATGAAATTGTGTGCCAAGAAAGTAAAAACAGACTAACGTTTTTTTTTGTAGGACTAA
The DNA here is from genome assembly GCA_030620095.1 of Kuschelorhynchus macadamiae. Taxonomy (NCBI): domain Eukaryota; kingdom Metazoa; phylum Arthropoda; class Insecta; order Coleoptera; family Curculionidae; genus Kuschelorhynchus; species Kuschelorhynchus macadamiae. The sequence goes on along the minus strand of JAUTXW010000292.1, from coordinate 341,773 downwards.
TATAAATAATGTAATATAAATTTAGATAAAAAAATAGACTTGTGGTGTGGCATAATTTATATTGCTGTTAAATCCAGTCCTTTATTGTAGTCTTTATGCCTATTTCCCACCAACGTACCGACTTCAACGTTGACACCGACGTCGGGACGACTCGAATTGTATACTCCAAATCGGAAGAAGAACAGTCATTCCGTCATGCCGACACGGTTTGCAACCACTGCAAACTATAGGCCGCACACAAAAATAGGCTCTGGTTGAGATACACAGTTTTTTAAGCTATTTTTATTTAATATATATTTATATATTTTTTACGATACGGAAATGAAAAATGTCAAAATAAGTTTTAATTACGTTTGTTGTTCTTTTCACATTTACCTGCTCTCCTAAATTTTTGGAACTTTGTCTTAGTAAAATCTTTGTCCATAATATTCAGCTTATCAGCAATAGATGGAGCAGCGGGTTTAGGACAAAAAAAGACGTTTCGACGATGTATCTAGTCTTCTTCAAGGTTATTTTATAACATAGTAGTTTATGTCAATAAAGAAAATAGTAACAGTGTGTTGACTAAATATATAGTGAAGAAGATTAAATATATAGTCGAAAAGTGTTTTTTAAGTGGACTTTCATTTCTGTCCTAAACCCGCTATTCCGTCTATTCTTAAATTTATTAGGACTTTAAATTTGACATTATTCAGTGTATTACCGGTGTCTATCATGATTTTTGGAAAACGAGTTTTTTACACCAATCCAACAATTGGGGGAACCATGTTTTAAAACTATTTCATTTTATGTCCGGTATAGATGTTTTTATTTTATTATTTTAAAACACAGTATCGAAACTCTTTAAAGAACACAAAAAAGTAAAAAGGGTAATATTCATAATTACAAACTATCAACAACAAAACTTGTGCAGTGCCTGTTTTATTTTCCCAACTACTGCCAACTAGTATCGCAACAAATTTGATTTTTACACTGGCGTCGCCAGAAAAATTGTTTATGTGGGGGGGGGAGGACGCAAAAGTCTATATTAGATTGTCCACTGAATCAAATACCGCGGCAAGGAACAAAAATTAACACACCTAGTAAAAGCAAGCAAAAAAATAAGCGGATTTTGACGCCTTCAGACGCGGCAAGACGTGGTTTTGTTTTCTTATACCAAAATGAATACAGTCCGGTGGTAAACAGCTTGCAGATATATATTTTCTTACGTCCTGCTTGTACCATAAAGTATATTTTACTGATAACAACTGTGAAATGCGTTCGGGCCCGGGAGGCAGCTACCCCTCTGACCCCTGGCTACGCCAGTGGTTCAATGGAAGCAACAAATACTCAAATTCAAAAACTGAAAAATAATCTTCAAAAACTAAACACTCAATTCATGCGGAACATAATGATTATAAGTCTGAAGACCAGAATTTTTACTTTGATTAAATAACTTAACAGCCAATTAAAATAATCTCCTTTTTGAAACCTCCAAAACAATAATTAATTGAATCGGTTGTTAACTTATTTAATCAAGAAACAAACTACAGGACTTAATAGTTTTAGAGCCACCGTGTAACCCTGAAAAATATCGAGATCCTTCTAGGAACTCCGAGCGCATATCTATCGATCCACCTGACTTTCTAGAAGTCAGGCAACCAAGCGAACGCTTACAGATCGTTTATTTTGATCTAATGAAGTTTAAAAATTAATTCAAAAACAAACGAGTGTAAAGTTTCGATTTTTGTCAAATTAATTGAAAATTGCTAGTATTAATTCTTATTCTCTATACTGAGATGACCACAGCACTAAAAAATGTCACTCCTTATCAGTAAAGTAGTTATCTCTAGTTTACGTGAGAAATTAATTGAAAGATTCATGTGAAATAAAATATCTTATAGGAAATTGCATTTGATTAATTTCTTTTGTCGTTTAAGTTAATGAAGTAAATGTCACAATGCATCTTTGTCAAGGGTTACCACACGTCCTCTTTCCACCGAACATGTCCCCTTTTAAGCACGTGTCCGGGCATCCGGTATATATTTTACAATAACCGAATTGACCCCTTTTGGTCCACAACAATTACATTTTCAAAAATCTTATAAACTCTCGTATTTTTGTATTTTTTTTTAAACTGAACAGAGATAAAATATTACTATGTATATTACAAAAATTAAAAAGACTTAGTAATTTGTTGAAATGGGAAATACTTGTTCTTACTCTTATCTAGTAATGGAAGAGGGTTACCTTCCACATTCTTGTCCTCTTTTTTGCCGAGAAAAATCTGGTAACCCTACTTTGACCTAACTTGAAATTCTTGTTGGCTTCAGATAAGATCCTCATACATCTGGTTATTTCTGTATGGAAAAACTAAAAATTAAATAATTTTGAATATAACATGAAAATGTTTATTAGCAACTAATAATTTTAATATTTGGTATGAACCTAACATTTTTTTCGTTGTTAACTGGGTTGTGTTGTTACAAGCTTATATCTACACCACCGTTGTTAAATAACTGACATTAAATACATATTTGTAAATTTGCCTCAAATAGTAGATTCTTAACTCCAAATCAAAACATACAAAATTCGAAATCTTTGAGAAAATTCTGTTTTACCCGCTAACAACCTATTTATCCATCCTAACGTTTTATAGACTGTAAACTGTTAGAAGGCACTACGACCATTAGGTGATTAATGGTCGACTGTATAGAATATTCTAGAGAAGTTTCAAGAACAAGAATACAATTTTATTACAAAAATTTGTTATACTTAGATTAATTTATTAAATTAATTTTAGGGAACTAATTAAATTAAGAATAAAGTATCTAAATTTGTGTATTTCTTTAAAACTTTAGGTAATTTAAGTTGCTTATTAAATGATTTTCTCTGTATTATTAGTTCCTTCTAGAACTAAGTATTTAATTATTAAATATAATAATTTATTCAAGACAAATACCTATCAAATATTCTGTAAATTTTAGATGTTCTCGTACTCCCGCCACAACATACTTGATCAGCCCGCTAAAATTAACAATATGGATTGTTCATTTTTATGTAACATGGAACAAAATGGCAATTCAAAATATGTAAATAAACATTATGTATTCCTGTGACGTTATCCAGGAAATAATCTTGGAGGCTAAGCTTTAATAAACAAAGACACATAGCAAGCAGTGGCGTTTTCAAAGTCTTATGATTGCCATCAAATGTAGAAAACTAAACCAAAATAAACCTTAATGACAAAAAAAAACAGACACTTCCCTGTGAATTGAAATAGAACTATCTAAAATCTCCTACATGTTATCCGCAACTGCTTCCAGACACTTAATCTTCATGAATATTTGAGAACGCAACCCACATAGTTTAATGTTAATTGTCAATAAAGGCCTCTTGAACCCAAACACATAAATAAACCCTTGCCCTCTCCCTGTCTACACTATTGAAATAGACAATTAAGTGTGTTAGATGTAGAACATAGGTAAATAAAAGGATTTACATATTTACATGCTTCCAAGATCTAACCTATTTTATCAACTTTGACTTTATAAAATATTATATACTTACAAATGTGTATTATTAAACTACTAAAACTGCAATATATGTTTTTTCGTGTTTAATATACTATTTAAATGCAAATATTTTAGTATTAAAAAATTCTTGACAAAATGGTAAAAGCAATTAGCATTTAATATACAAGAGGCTGAATGGAGATTTAAGTACTAATCCTCAAAGAAAATACATTTTAAAGTACAATATTTTGTAGTTCCAGGCATATTAGCTACAAGTTAAAATAATGTTTTACATTTTAAATAATATTTCACAACAATATCTGTTAATTGGTTAGAAATACTAATTACTCAAGGTTCAGTTGTAACAATTATTGATTTACTGTATATCAAAAATCACTTCTACTGCATACCGAATTTTTACTACTTATCAAGCAAGAGATAAAAAAACATTTTTACTATAAGTTAAAGAGGCTTATCATGTGTCAGTGTGTGTCGAAAATGTATACCTATAATACTAAGTAGATTAGTTGTAATATGGCTTTCTCCGCTACTGTAGAACTTATTTCTGAGATTCAAGTTTAATTAGATCAAAAATTTAAATGTACAGGGTCTTTGATTATTTTACGTCCCTTACTAAAGGGTTTGTCCCGAACCGCCAATTAGTCTCTAATCAAACAAATGCGTATCGCAAATCTGTCAAAAAATATCAACATGTTTTTTAATGAGGCACCCTGTATATTATTAGGTATTTAAAAAAATCTTGTTTTCCTGTTTATAAATATACCGTTTGTATCTATATCTTGAAAAATAGCCAAGTAAATTGACAAAAACCGTGCCATAAGAACCAAAGTGTTGGAGAGAGAATTAATTTTACATAAAAACACAAAACACATTGGTTCTTATGACATTTTATTTGGCCATTTTTCAAGATAGAGATACACAAGCGGGTATATCTATAAATAGCAAAACAAGATATTTTACAATACCTAATAATATACAGGGTGCCCCATTAAAAAAAGTTGTTATTTTTTGACAGATTTGCGATGCGCTTTTGTTTGATTAGAGACCAAATTCTGGCGGTTCGGCACAAACCCTAAAACTAATGGATTATTAAAAAAGTTTCGTTGATTTGACTATTCCACTATATTGTTTTACAATGGCAAAATGACATAGCAACGGCCTGTTTTTTACTGCCAAAACTCATACCGGGACAAAATTCTCTCTACCTGGACAAAATCAACAAGATGGTTTTTCAAGATGGAACACTACCGCTGAAATTATTCAAGAAAAGTATTTAAAAGAGTTTGAAATTAAAATTGATCCTTTTGCGGATATTCGCTTTTAAAACCGCAAGGTTGGCCCGAGACACTAAGCGAAAACTACTCCAAGCTTTCCAAGAAAAAAGGAAAGTAAGCTCAAAGGCTTTTACAACTGAGGAATTACTTTCGATGGCAGGTAGCTAGTATGAAGATAACCCAGATGGCCTTCAAAAAAAAATTTCCATCTATATTCATTCGAACTTGCTTGGAGAGGGAATGAAGCGGCAAACTGTAAAGAATTGAATATGAAAGGAGAATTTACTGGGCTAATGGAATATAACACGATTTTTTCTAAAATAACACAAGAAGGAGCAAAAGCCCTAGCAAGCACTAAGTGGTTGATACAAAATAACGTCAATGAAAATGTATGTCCTGTAAGATTGTTTCTTAAACTAATGGATAAAAGAGGATCTACCATAACCACAGACCGACTATTTTTAACGGTACACCCGAATTGGCAAAAAGGCCATTGGTACAAAAAATGCCTTTGGGCGTAAACACCTTGGCAAAATGGACAAAATTCTCTGCACAAAGAATTTGTCTGGAAATCAAAAACTTTAAGGTAACCAATCATTCACATCGATCTGCCGCAATATCTGAACTTGCAAAAAAAGGTGTGGGTGAACATCAAATATTAAAAATGACGGGTAATTCTAGTGTTCATTCAATCAAACCAGTGGCGACTATTCCTGGTGAAGTGCTACTTCACCAGGAAAAATAAACAAGCAAACATCTGACTATATTTATTATATATCTCTTAAAATTTTAGTTTTTACATTCATTTATTCACCTAATTGAAAAAAAATAAACTCTACATCTCGAATAAATATTTTACTTGACCGTTGGCGGCATGTCTTTTTAAAACTTTCAATCAAACTTTATTATAACAACTATAACAGTGGCGCAAACCGCTTTGACTTTGCTGGAGGTGCTATGTTTAGTTTACGATTTTCCTACTATGTTGCCATGACAACGCGTATCCGATGATGTCGAGCCCAGCGCCATACAACGCTCTCGGTAAATTGCAGTCGCAGTACACTACACCCACGTGTCGTTCAGTTTGCGGTGGTTGTTTACTTTTATTGTCGTGGATTTCGCTGCAACCGGTGAGTTCCTTTGCAGTTAACTTGACTGTTTTGTATTATATTTATTTATGGTGTTGTTACAAATTCAAATTCGAAGTTAGTAAATGTGGTTGTTAAAGACTGGAATAAATTAAAAGACGTCTTTGAATTTATTACAAACTGTGACAAATCTGATGGAAAATCAATCCGCCTTGCGAAAGGATTTTTAGGTGAGATGAACGATTTTGAATTCACGTTTCTGGCATTATTGTTTAATGACATTTTCTCAATCACCGACATACTATTTGACCTTCTTAAAAAAAAATCGCTTGACATTCATTTTTGCATATCTAATATAAAACGCTGTCGTGAGGCGCTCTGTAAAAAAAGAGATGAACATATTTTTAATACCATGTTTGACAAAGCAAATTCTATTACAGAAATAAATCATTACAAACGTGAGCTTGCTAAGCTTTCACCTAAAGAAATTAGGGCTAAGATTTCAAGACTGTGAAAAACTTACATTTTCATGTTTGGCTGGTTCTGCTAAATGTTCCGAATATAGTTTAAATTTTCCGACTGGCCCGTTTGAAAATTTGTTACAGTTATATGGGGAAATATTTTCAAAAAGTCAACGACTTAAAAATGAGATTGGGCTTATTTTTGCTAATGAGAGTAATTGGAATATATCGCTGCAAGAGCAAATGAAAAAAATTAATAAAACTAAATATATTTTTACCGAAGCATATAAATCGTTTTCCCGTATTTTGACAATACCGTCGACAAGTGCTTCAGTGGAAAGAAGTTTTTCTTGCTTCAAATGTGTAAAAACTTATTTAAGAAATACAATATCTCAAAAAAGACTTCTCTTAGCAATATTTCAATTCTTAAAAGGAAGTTCTGGAGGGGATTATGGCAACTCATCCATTTTATGAGGATGTTATAAATAAATTTGCTGCTATGAAGGATAGGAGAATTGATACCCCCTCCACATATAAAAAAATTCTGGAAAAAAAATTATTGCGATATTTTCTTGGTTCATTTGCACTTCACTTACTTTTTCACCCGCGAGCCGCCACTGAATCAAACTCTACTTGACTCAGAACACCACAGGAACTTGGTACAAAATTTAAGAGAACGTTGCACTACCTTCTGAACCACAGATTCACTTTTCAACTTTACAAACTTCACCGACATCAGCTTGAATAAAGGATGGTCAAACAAATACCTATTATAACTGCACTTTCAATGTTGTAAATAATAAATAAAATTATTTTCATGGATATTAAAAAATAAAGTTGTTATATTTTATTTCTTTTGATTTCACCGTTTTTTGTATTTTATATGTATTCAAGTTTGTTTTTGCTTTTTATTCAAGTTTGATTTCGCTTATGACATTTTTCAAAAAGATCATTCGCTAAATTACCAAGTTGATTATATCTATTTATATAATATATCTATTTAAAAGTTTGATAATAAAATATAAGGCTAAAGATATTTACAAAAACTCGCAAAAGTATTGATAACCGACAATTCTGGTGATATGGAAACCACTTTTTATTTCATAGTTGTCAGATGTATTTATAAAACCATAGTTGAGGCTCAATTTCGACGGGACCTCACTCGTATTATTTAGATAATATATTTCAATATTAATAAAATTCTTGACAAAATGAAGAAAGAAAATAATAACACTTCAATATACGTTTTGTACAATTTTTCTCCAAAAAAAAAATAATCTATCATATCTAAAGTGGTGGATCTTCAAAAATAATGCTTTAATGTTTTTTAGAAGCTTTAAAACTAGAAGTAAGAAAAGTCTAAATTTACCACCTGCAACGACAAATATGGACAGCAACTTGATGGAAAATTAGATAAATTATCCATTATGTGGGTGACCTCTTATACAGGCCCCAAACAAAATGTCGAATAATAATAATAATAATAATAAATCGCCTTTATTTAGGAAATATATAAAACAAATATACACCATTTTAATTTCTAAAAGGGCAAAGTTTAGCTAGTTCTCCGAAGAGGAGAGTGCTATTCTTCCACTTAACCCTTAAAAAAGTGTTGTTTTGCGCAAAGATATAAATGTGCCCTCAGAAAATATCCTAAACAGAAACTTCGGAGCACGGAAAAAAATTTATTCGAATCTAAATTTTTTTAAAAAATGCCTGAAAGTGGGAAAATTTCTTCTCCCACTAATCCAAAACAAAATTCACTGTCGTAAGTATATATTTAGTTTAGTGTACCAAGCGATTTATGTAGGAGGAATGAAACAGTAGAATATTTTTTTAAATATTATTAAAGTATTTCCTGAGAAAAAGTTAATAATAAAACCCTTTCTTTGGTATTTTTGCATTGGCTTCCGCTTCGTAAAAAAAACGGTTACTCTATATAAAAAGGCCCTAAAATGAAAGACTGCTCAGGACCCAAAAATACTCCCAGTCTGCCACTGATTTAAGTAATAAAAATTATTCTATGATAAAGCAAATGCCTTTAAATTCAAATTCAAAATAACTTTATTCACCACTAAAATTTTCTATGTTACATACATATCAAACTTATAAGGCTAGTCAGGTTAAATTAAAAGTTAAAATACAACATACAACTAAGTATAATAAACTAAGTATAGCTAAAGTAAAAAGAAAAGAAACTTTGTCCAAATTAAATTTGAAGTAGCAAAACAGAAAGTGATGAGGCATGCATACAGAACAAATACCCTCAATACATCACATGTATTAACATCGGGCTGCTAGATAAGAGAGTCCAGTCCAAGTACCTGATCAATGTTGCTATGCCCAACAATTGTAACATAGTTAAGAAACATTCGAGAAGACTAAGTATATAGAACTGGCTATAGAGATTCAACTGATGTGGCAACTTGAAGTGATACCCGTCATTGTGTCATTAACGGGTTTGATACCCAAGAACCAAAAAAAGGCCGGTAAAAGTAGGTCTCAATAAAAACAACTATATGGACCTCCAGAGAGCAGTCATTTTAGATACCTGCAATTAGACCAGGAAATTTTTAAAATAAGGACCTTGATTTCGGTTTTTCTTAACCCACCTACTGCGATAAAAAATCATATAAAAAATAAATTTTCCAATATGTAGAGATCAAAGCATCGAAGTATATTTTATTGTCAAGTTTTAAAAATGGCGAATGGGAAAATGTTTAGTATAACTGTTATAACCAAAGACTTTTTATCAGAACTGATGGCTTACATCTCAAACCTGGCAGTAAGAACCAATCTGTTTCCTGTTTAAGACGACATCGACAGTCAGACGAAAGGTAGTAGGTGTGTTGTGGAAAATTATCGCCCCATAAGAATCTTAAATTCAATAGCAAAAATATTTGAAACTATAACTTATGTGGATATTATTAGTAATTTAAAAGAAACTATCGCCAATCGGCATAGCTATGTGAGTGACAAATGGTCACCAACCTGACGCTGTTTACAGCTAAAGCTGCTCAGGCAACAGACAATAAGAAACAACTGGATGTAGTGGTCACAAACTGTGCGAGTTAAGGCTTTCAAGGAGACTTCATGAAATCCTATCGCTCTTCTAGATTTCAAAGGGCCAAAATAAAGTACCTCTCAAAACCCTACTTGGCAACATCGGCACAGTATATATATCTAACGAAGATTAGAATTCGTTAGATATATATACCGTGACATCTGGCAGCAACCTAGGTCCTGTACTCTTGTACCATATTTATACAGATGTTACCAAACTATTTTAAACTCCTCCATCCTACTTAAAATTTAACAAGTACTCAGTGGCGGCTCGCGGGTGAAAAAGTGAGTGTGAAGTGCAAATGAAGCAAGAAAATATCTCAATAATTTTTTTTCCAGAATTTTTTTATATGTGGAGGGGGTAGAATATTGTTTACGACTTACGTAAATTTTGTATACTAAATCAATTATCCTATCCTTCATAGCAGCAAATTTATTTATAACATCCTCATAAAATGTATGAGTTGCCCTAATCTCCTCCAGAAATTCTTTTTGAATTGAAATTTTGCCAAGAGAAGTAAGTCTTTCTTGAGATATTGTATTTCTTAAAAAGTAAAGTTTTTACACATTTGAAGCCAGAAAAACTTATTTCCACTGAAGCACTTGTCGACCATATTGTCAAAATAAGAGAAAACAATTTATATGCTTCGGTAAAAATATATTTATTTTTATTAATTTTTTTCACTTGCTCTTGCAGCGATTTATTCCAATTACTCTCATTGGCAAAAATAAGACCAAGCTCATTTTTAAGTCGTTGACTTTTTGAAAATATTTTCCCATATAACTGTAATAAATTTTCAAACGGGCCAGTCGGAAAATTTAAACTATATTCGGAAAATTTAGCAGAATCTACCAAACATAAAAATGTAAGTTTTTCAGAGTCTTGAAAGTTTAGTGTCATTTCAATTAAAATATGGTCCAATATTTCATAAAAAAGGGTTCTAATACTTAGCCCTAATTTCTTCAGGTGAAAGCTTAGCAAGCTCACGTTTGTAACGATTTATTTCTGTAATAGAACTTGCTTTATCAAATATGGTATTAAAAAAATGTCCATTTCTTTTTTTACAGAGCGCCTCACGACTGCGTTTTATATTGGATATGCAAAAATGAATGTCAAGCGATTTTTTTTTAAGAACGTCAAATGACATACTATTTGACGTGATTGAGAAAATGTCATTAAACACTAATGCCAGAAACGTGAATTCAAAATCTTTCATCTCACCTAAAAATCCTTTCGCAAGGCGGATTGATTTTTCATCAGATTTGTCACAGTTTGTAATAAATTCAAAGACGTCTTTTAATTTATTCCAGTCTTGAACAATCACGTTTACTAACTTCGAATTTGAAGTTGTAACAACACCATAAATAAATATAACACAAAACAGTCAAGTTAACTGCAAAGGAACTCACCGGTTGCAGCGAAATCCGCGACAATAAAAGTAAACAACCACCGCAAACTAAACGATACGTGGGTGTAGTGTACTGCGCCTGCAATTCACCGAGAGCGTTGTATGGCGCTGGGCTCGACATCATCGGATACGCGTTGTCATGGCAACATTGTAGGAAAATCGTAAGCTAAACATAGCACCTCCAGCAAAGTCAAAGCGGTTTGCGCCACTGTTATAGTTGTTATAATAAAGTTCGATTGAAAGTTTTAAAAAGACATGCCGCCAACGCACTGTGAATCGCCTAATACAAGCTAGCGGGACAAAATTCATGTCAAGACACGCTTTTTTTATTAATTACCGCTTATTAAGAAAGGTGAGTAGAGCTAAAAACCAGAAATTCCGGTTTTGGAATGTCAACCGTATCATAGACACCGAAGTTCAAAGTGTCAACTGATAACAGATAAAATAATTGCGTCTGCATTTTTATGCAATATTGTGCTAATTTAAAGTGGGTATTTTTATTGTAAAAAGAAAAAAAAATAAAAACCGTGACATGGATTTGTTAACTGAAGGTAGGTACTCTATTTAAAGTATTTTGTATATATATATTTTCAACATTTGTACCAAATATTGCATGAAATCACCGAAGTTGTCAAAATATGACATAAAAGAAATTTTTCTTAAACTTCGTTGGACTATCTACTAAGTATGCCGCAAAATGCCGCTATGGAGACTATTTTTAAATCAATCAGTATGGTTTTTTCTACCAAATAAAACCATTCCGGTTGAGCGCTTTTTTGCGTTAGTCATGAAATTATTATTTTTTAGATACCCTGCTGACCGTGTCGCGCCGAGAATTTTTTGAACTTTGGCAGAAATTTTCCAAACAAGCAGGCCGCAACCGTCAACTCTGCACTCATTTCAAAGATACTTTAGGTCGCTCTTTAACTAGTGAGCAAGAAAACATCCTTTTGAAAGAAATATCGAAGACATCCAAAGTATTTGAAAGAAAATTGAAGAAAAGTTTTCGCAAGAAGTCTCAGTTCATTGGAGAAAATGAAAGTTGGCTCAACGAAAATGCTTTTCAGTTATCATTTTCTGGAATTCCCCAAGAAAAATTTTTTTTGGCTGGCCCCAGTCTGAGTCAAGTTGGCCGGCAAAAATTGGACACTCTGGCTAACGCTTCAAAAAAGTGAGCTGAATATTTTTTTCCATGTCGATGAAATTAACAGTATCGTTTTTTTGTCTATTCTAGAACGAAGCTGCGAAGAGTTCAAGATTTGGTTGAAAATCGAACCGTTTTGGAGCTAACAACTGCCGCAGAAGTGGTAGTTAGAAAATCGGGGAAGCGGGATGCGGCAAATATAATCAGGACAATTGCTTCTGGTAGCCCTTCTACAGTTTCCAGAATAAAGGAAAACCTGAAGAATAACAGTGTGCGGGAGTCCAGACCTTTGTCAAGTGAGGAAGCCTTAGCCTATTATATAGATTCTAAATCAACTTCACATTCATACAAACAAACCAGAAAATATGCTCTTCGGACTGGTAATGATTTTCCCTTCATATTACAGCCTCCAGAAGGCAAAAAAGGACTGTTATCCATCCGAAGAGCATATTTTCATAACATAAACTACAGCTGAGATAAGTGTGAAAGCAATTCTTGACATAACAACGGAACGCTTAGTGCGTGCTCATGAAGAAGTTCTGTTGCAGTCAAATCTTTCCGTGTTTACTCTTGTGTCCAAATGGGGTGGTGACGGAAGCTCTGGTCACAGTAATTATAAGCAAAAATTTAGTCAACAGCATCTTTCTGACGAATATTTGTTTGTGTTTTGTTTGGTTCCCATCATCCTACATAGCCATGAGGACAATACATTTTTAGTGTGGCAAAACCCCAGTCCTAGTTCAACAAGGCTTTGTCGTCCCATCAAATTTGCATTTTCGAAAGAAACTACACAATTTGTGCTAGAAGAGACCGAAAAAATTAAGCAGCAAATTAACAACAATTTATTTACAGAAGTAACTTCTAGCACAGTAAATTTTTTCCATCCAACATAAACTTTTATTGACTATGGTGGATGGAAAAATATGTAATATTCTTTCAGAAAACGCATCGTCACAAAGATGCTTTATTTGCGGCTGCACTTCAACAGAAATGAATAAAATTACCGTGACCAGACCTCCCGTTATTGAAAACTATGGCTTTGGTTTATCTACATTGCACGCTTGGATTCACTGCTTTGAATGCTTTTTGCATATCTCATATAAGTTGGAACATAAGAAATGGCGTTTAAACTCTTCTTTATATGAGATACGTAAAAAAGAAATTCAAAAGTTCGACACCATTTTAAGAGCTATTTCTTCAGGGTTCAAAGTAAACACGGAAAAGTTTGAAGAATTTGCAACAGAAACTAGAGAGCTATATTTGAGTCTCTATTCGTGGTATAATATGCCTGCGACAGTCCACAAAATTCTTAATCATGGAGCTGCCATTATTAAATATCATATTGTGCCTATAGGACAACTTTCAGAGGAGGCGCAAGAAGCGCGAAACAAGGACTGTCGCAGGTTTCGTGAACATCACACGAGAAAAAACTTGAGATATAACACGAATAGAGACTTACTTAATATGCTCTTGATAACGTCAGATCCACTCATAAATGCACTCAGAGAGCAACCTAAAAAAAAGAAAGATGCTTTTCCCGAACGAGTGCTTTCATTATTATCTCAGGCCAGTATACCCACAAATAATACTATTGCACCAAGTACTTCACGTACTTTGAAAGAAGTTGATTTAAATATATATAATGTTGAGGATTCCTCTAGCGATGAAGACTCGGATTAATTACTTTGGAAAAACTGTAGCAAGGGTTACAGAAACGATTTGTATTGAATTTTTTTGTATTTTTTTTAAAATTAGATTTCGGTTATAAAATGAGAATTTTGTATTATGTTCTTTAGGAATTGATGAATATTTTTAAGGAATTATCGGCACTCTGCTTATGGACTCGTGATATGACTACTGATAATAGTTAAACTAGTTCTTGATTATTTTGGGTTTATTGCTTTTGTTATGATTTATTATTTTTGTTAATATCTGTTATGCTGTTATGATGTTAAAAGGTTTAAAAAATAGTTACATAAAAAAATATTTTTGCAACTAAAGACTTTTATTTTCGATCTTGCTTAAAAAAAAACACTGAAATTCCTAACATTTTTTCCAGTGTGTCATAAATGCGATAAAACGTTGCGTTTGGATTAATAGCTGTCATAGCCTTTTGTTTTTTTTGTTAACTTTACAAAGCCATTTAGTATTTTATGCAAATTCATATTACCCCAACTTCAGTTAAACATATTTCAGAAAATCCATTGTTGATCAAAACAAACGATAAAAGGTGTATAATATGCTAGACACACCCGGCCCGGCTGGCATACGCAACACCCTGTATGCCAAACACAAATATACCACCTAAAAAAAATACATGAAACCGAAATTAGGTAAAAAATATGTAAAAACAATTTTGTCCCGCTAGCTTGTATTAAACGATTCACTGTGCAACGGTCAAGTAAAATATTTATTTGAGATTTAGTTTTTACCAATTAGGTGAATAAATGAACGCAAAAACTAAAATTTTAAGAGATATATAATAAATATAGTTAGATTTTTGCTTGTTTATTTTTCCTGGTGAAGTAGCACTTCACCTGAATAGCCGCCACTGCAACTACTATCAGCTCATTGTTGGCAAGGCCTACAGGGTTTTCGGATTTGTGATAAGAAACACATGGCACTTTATTTATTTTTATTTATTTATATAAAGACTGTCTTACAGGACTATATCCAGTAAGTACATGGCTATATCCAGTATAAATACATAAATGAAAATACTTGTAAATCAATATCAAGTACTTAAATAATAAGATGCACAAAATAGATCTTAATAATAAAATCTATAAAGATCAGCAGTAAACAAATACAAAAAAAAAAGAAAATATAAAAAGAATAAAAAGCTAATGGTCAAAATTTCTTTTGATCGCATCCAAGTTATAATTATCGTACGAATTTTTGTGATATATAATTATAACTACTACACATTTGGTTAATTGGTGAAAACTATTTGTCCTACAAGAAAAGGTATCAGAGCTAAGGGGAAGTTTAACGTGGGAACATAAAAATTTAACTTTGATAATATTTCTTCAGAAATAATAATATTATGTATGAATTTATGTAGAAAGAGCTGAGAAAAACACAAACACTTTACTGATATGGCAAGCATTATCAAGCTGTATAATGCCCTAGTTAGGCCCCACTTGGAGTATACATCTACAATATGGTCCCCTGGGTGTTATCAATAGCGAGATGTTGGAAAAGGTTCAAAAGAGATTTCTTAGGTACCTGTATGTGAGAAAATTCAATGCTTATCCATACCTAGTCATATAAAAGTATGCTGAGAAGCTTTAATATTCTAATTAAGTCAGTGATGCGAGAAAGATTAGTTGCATAATCTTTATTTACTATATTATCAAGAATTTAAAATACAGTGATTGCATGGCTACTTATTAACAACATAAAGTTAAGTGTACCCAAGATTAACCCTAGAAATGAGAAAAATGCATTTTTTCAGTATGAACAATGCCAGTTGTTCACCTTCAGATTTTGTACTCAAACAATATAACAATGTGATCAAAAACTGTAATATTGATATATTAAATACTATCATAAGAAGTCTGAAACAGAACAGCATTGCTAATGATGGATGATTGTAGCTAGCCCTAGTCCTAGTTAAAATTAACTTTAGCTTTTTATGTGCTCTTTATTTATTTTTACATGTAATAATTTCTGCAAGTATTGGTAGGAGTATCAATAGATAAATTATATACTCAGACAATCCATTCAATACAAAATAAAATAACCGCTAAGTGGACTAATTTAATTTTGAATTCTGTATAGTTGGAATCCATCCAGAGTTTAATTTTGTTTATCTGATGGCTTGTCTATTCAAGTATAATTCGGACATTTGGTATAACACAGTTTACAAATTTGAACAAAAATGAATTTGCGGATGAGATTTGGGGTTAACACCCCTCTCCCCAGAGCACCAAGATGTATGTTCAAAAGCTTAAGTAAGCATTTTATTTTATTCATAAGTTCTGTAAAAATAATCTACTTGGCAACCCTAAAATAAACCTTAGTTTGCAACTCCGCAGCACATCAATGAAGAGTCGAAGGAAGTTTAAAAAAAATACCAAGCAATTTCTCGCTACGCCACTAACTGTAATACGTTTGCATCATATTTTTTAATAATCATTATATTGAAGTTTAGTTTTCCCTGTAAAGAGCCTTTGAAACCTAGAATTAAAAATATAGCTCTTTTTTATACTTTATTATATTTCAAATAATAATTTGAAAATAGCTATTAAAATGTTAAAATTATTATTTTAGTAAAAGTTTCAGTTTAGTTGACCAAGTTAATTTATATACTATTTATACCTATATATCAAATATCCTGTTAACTATAAACTATGTTTTTCATAATTTTCTTACTCTAAAAATAAAATAAGACATTTTTTATAAAAACAATAAATATTTATTAACAAAAAAATATATACAATATAGTCTCATAGGTCTTGGTAATAAAATTAAATCAGTCTTTACATATTTTAAAAACTAATATGTTTAACAAGGCAACAAATTAATACTTCTAATCAACTTCTTCAATCGTTGGTCCTGATGTGGCACCACCAAAACCTCCTGCCTGTTGTCCACAACTGCTTCCAGGCATTCCAGCTCCATAGTTATTATTCTGGGAACCACCTCCATATAGCTTGGCCATAATAGGACTGCAAATTGATGTTAGCTGTTTCTCCTTGTCTTCGAATTCTTCTTTTTCAGCTAGATTATTACTGTCCAGCCACTTAAGTGCCTCGTTACATTCCTTTTCTACTATGGCTTTATCATCAGGGTTAAGTTTGTCTCCACAATCTTGAACAGCCTGCTTGAGTTGGAATATATAGGCTTCTAGCTGATTTCGAGAATACACCTTCTGTTTTTGTTTTTCATCTTCTTCCTTGTATCTTTCTGCTTCTGAAAGCATCCTGTCAATGTCAGCTTGGGATAATCGACCTTTGTCATTCTTTATGGTAATATTTCGTTCTCTACCTGAGCTGCTATCTTTGGCAGAAACATTAAGAATGCCATTGGCATCGAGATCAAAGGTGACATCAATTTTTGGGACACCTCGAGGTGCTGGAGGTATACCAGTTAGGTCGAAAGTTCCCAGAAGGTTGTTGTCTTTGGTCATCACTCTTTCACCCTCGAACACCTGAACGGTAACTGCTGGTTGGTTGTCCGAGTATGTTGTAAATGTTTGAGTTTGCTTACAAGGAATTCTAGAGTTTCTTTCAATTATTTTGGTCATTACTCCTCCAGCTGTTTCAATTCCAAGTGACAGTGGTGTTACATCTACCAAAAGTACATCCTGGATTTTGTTGTCTGTTTCTCCACTCAGTACAGCGGCCTGTACAGCGGCACCATAAGCAACTGCTTCATCTGGATTAATACTTAAGTTTAGCTGTTTTCCATTGAAGAAATTCTGTAGTAGTTGCTGGATTTTAGGAATTCTTGTTGAACCTCCCACCAGAACGATGTCATGTATTGAACCCTTGTCCATTTTTGCATCAGCAAGGGCTTTTTCAACAGGCTGAAGTGTTCCTCTGAACAAGTCTGCATTCAGTTCCTCAAATCTGGCTCGAGTGACTTTAGTGTAGAAATCAGTACCCTCAAACAATGCATCAATCTCAATGGTAGCTTCTGTACTTGATGAAAGGGTTCTTTTTGCTCGTTCGGCAGCAGTCCTCAATCGTCTCAGTGCTCTGGGATTTGTACGAAGATCTTTTTTAAACTTCCTCTTGAACTCATCGGCCAAATGATTGACCAACCTGTTGTCAAAATCTTCTCCACCTAGATGTGTATCACCAGCTGTAGCTCTCACTTCAAAAAGAGATCCTTCGTCAATGGTTAAGATGGAAACATCAAAAGTGCCACCACCTAAGTCGAAAATAAGTACATTTCTTTCACCCTTTAAATTTTTGTCCAAACCATAGGCTAAGGCAGCTGCTGTTGGCTCATTTACAATTCTCATAACATTCAATCCTGCTATGGCACCGGCATCTTTTGTGGCTTGTCTTTGGGAATCATTGAAGTACGCTGGTACAGTGATTACAGCATCCTTGATAGGTTGTCCCAAATATGCTTCAGCTGTTTCTTTCATCTTTATCAACACCATGGAACTAATTTCTTCTGGAGCGAACTTCTTAACTTCTCCTTTGTACTCTACTTGGATCTTTGGCTTACCACATTCATTGATAATTTTAAATGGCCAGTGTTTAATATCTTGTTGGATTTTTGGGTCATCAAACTTGCGTCCTATCAATCGCTTGGCATCAAAGACGGTGTTAGAAGGATTCATAGCCACTTGATTTTTGGCAGCATCTCCAAGGAGGCGCTCTGTGTCTGTGAAGGCAACATAACTTGGTGTTGTTCGGTTACCTTGGTCGTTGGCGATGATTTCAACTTTTCCATGCTGCCAGACACCAACACAGGAGTATGTGGTACCCAAATCAATACCAACTGCTGGAGCTTTTTTCACCATTTTCACTTTTTCTACAAGACGATGTTATTAAATAAAGCACTAATAAATTTCACTTAAAAAACGCTTTCAATTCTGGTTAACTTGTACTTTTCGATTACGAGCGTATCGTTTGTTTACTATGAATAATCTGACAAACGCTCGGAGCCGAGGTCCTTTTATATGGCTGCCGACGCTTCCCGAAGTTCTATGAACATTCTAGAGTAGGGCATAGAACGAAACACGAAAGCGAGGAACCTTCCGTCAAATGAACAGTATGTAATATAGGGTGCGCCAAATTTAAAATACAAGTTTTTATGCGCCGTTGGACGTCACTTATCAAAAGTGAACGTAAAAGTGACTTTAAATGACCGGCCATTATTAAACGTGAGTGCATAAATGACCTAAAATGACCGATCATAAGTGACCGATTTTGGAAAATGACCGCATGACCTAAAAATGATCGGTCATTTATCTCTATAAGTGACCGATTTATAAATAACTGTTGAATAGAGAAAGCATTAAACGCATTAAAAAAACAACATTAAATTAATTATTTAACAGATCAACTTAGTATCAAATCAGTTGAAAGCTTAAAATAAAAGCAACCTTTTGGGCATATTTTCGAACCTTTTAAAAATGTTAAGGATGTAAACAGTGCAACCCATCTTTCTCTGTGATGAACTTTTTTATTTCTACATAATTGATTTTTAACAAAAACAGATTTAACTGAAGTTGTTACATTTATAATCCTATAAGTTTACTACATGATGAGCTATTCAGGGCAAACTTAAGTCATATATTTTGTTAATTTTTTTTTATAATTTTAAGGCAAGCCCTGTTAGCCGGGTATCAAAATATACCTCTTCCAGAAGAATAAATAGTGGCTCTGGCTATATACCATATTCTGTAAAGGGGAAGCGGGATATATTGGAGTCACAATAACACCTAAATTTCATTGGTTCCCTTGTATGGTTACCCTGGCACAACCTATACCATCGGCTACCGCATTCTTGGAAAATAGAGGTGATGTAGCCCAGGGGGACCTACTTTCAGTGAACGATATTGGGCCAGCGTTTTCCCTCGCATTAATCGACAGTTGCATCCGTTACAAAATAGGGTACAGTTTGTAATATGAAAAAGTTGCCTTAGTTGGCAGTGAGAGATCAGAAATCTTTTGGCAAATAGGGGAAAGGGACATAACTAGATAGGTCATTGGTCATTACCATCTCCTTTGTATTTGGCAGCCCATACTTTTATTTTACAACTTTCGAAATGATTTACAGATGTTTTTTAATGATTTTACCATTCCCGCAACAGACAATATACTAGTAGGACAAGGTCGAAAAATATTTAAATACACCATCTAGACAAATTTTGTAGCTTTTTTACGGCCTCTATGTCTATGTCTATGTAGAATGCCATAATATTTATAAAGTAGTCGTCCGCCTCAATTCTTTTCTTTTTAGGGCTTTTAATTTAGTATTAAAATATTTTTTTATTAAAGGAAACAACTTAACAGCCCCTATGAACAATGACATACGTCCAAATATGACAAATTAAAGGATATTTATAATTTACTAATGTTGTAGTTGCTAAATTTTAGTGAGAACATCACAGGCAATCAAAGGACAATGAGGATATTTTAAAATGGGTATCATTTTATTGGAAATGTGTATTCATATCACTCTCCCAAAGGGGACTTTAAGTCCATATAATTATAAGCATCATAATTATTTTTGTGAAACCAGAAACGTTTAAGGACTTATTTGTATTTCCTCCTCAGTTGTTTAAATTTGAATTTAATTAGCTTCAAATTGCATTCTGAGCAAACAGCAGGAACAATTTTGTTGTTCTAAGATATGCAATACTAAGTAACTTTATTATATACATGTTTTATTATATAGTCTCCATTTAACTTACAAAAAAATAATTTATTGTCGATTGTTAACAGACTCATCCATTCACGATAATTTTAAAATGTTTTTTGAATTATATACCATCCGATTACTTTAAATCCCGTTTCTAGCTAATTTGCAAGAAGCGCAGTTTAGTCACCATCATTCAGTTTAGCGACAATATTCCAAAAAAAAAAAACAATACATATACAAAAGTTTTGTGGATTCATCTGAACAATCGTGACTTTGTTATATACATGTTTATTATATTATTATATTCATTTAACATAAAAATGAATATTTTGTAGTTTGTCAAAATATTAATCCAATCACGATAATTTTAAAATGTTAAAAACTAAAAAACAAACAGAAATTTATCTTATCAAGACAGCTTAATTTAATTTTACTCTCAGACTGCCTCAAGGCTTTTACATAGTCATTCACTTTTCCTCGGCGGTCCTAAGTGGTTACCCTGTATTTCAAGCCCGTAATTATTAGAAATATTTTTAAACATATAACTTTTTTATTTGGTTCACCGTGTAAGTAGTCCCCGGTCTAGATAATTCTGAAATGTTTTGGACCGCCTTGAATTATCAAACCAAAGACATTCTAGACTACGTACAGTTATTGCATCCTAGATATTAGCTTATTGCGTCGTATGCAACACAACATACTTAATCGATCTATTTAAATAATATATTTCCTTATACCTACTTGGGCGGGGTAGGATTTGTATTTTAGAAATAACGAAAAACTATGTTTTCATAATAAATTATACCAAACTTTCTATTGCTTATAAGGACATAAAAAGTAAATACTGTAAAGTTAAACTGTTAATCAGAAACCAACTTAACTAAATGCAAAAAAACATAATGACAGCCTGATATAATATTTAAAAAATTATATTGTAGAAATTTACCGAGATACCTATTTAATTAAAATTTCCTCTGACTATTAAAATATTATGTTACTTAACGTTTATAAGTCAAGCAACAAAAATCATGTTAGAAATGTATTTAATTTTTAGCCTACAAAAAAGGAGGACGACCTTATATACCTAAATATTTTTTATGTATAAATATGTATGTAGAGTTATCTGGTTATAGTTAAAACGGGATCTAGAACTTTTACAGGTACCAAAAATGTTTAAACACATACAAAAGTTTTATAGATTCATCTTAACCACGAGAACTTTATTAGGTATTATATACATGTTCGTTATATGGTGTTCATTTAACATAAAAATGAATAATTTGTAGATTGTCAAAATATTTATCAAATCACGATAATTTTAAAATGTTTATTGAATTTTATACCATCCGAATATATCAAGAACTTTATTTTCAAAAATAAAAAATTATATGTCTTTTAATTTAAATTTCTAGCCTAATTTGCAAATAGTGCAGTGACATATTCTAAAAAAAAAAACAGAAAAATATTGTATCAAGACTTCCCCTAATTTATTTTTACTCTGACTGCCTCAAGGCTTTTACATATTCATTCACTTTTCCTCCTCTGTCCTAAGTGGTTACCCTAAATTTGAAGTCCACAATTATTCGTAATATTTAAGACCAAATATTTTTAAACATATAACTTTTTTATTTGGTTCACCGTGTAGTCTCTACTCTAGATAATTCTGAAATGTTTTGGAGCGCCTTGAATTAACAAGGGGAAAACATTCTAGACCTTAGACAACTTAGACTCTCTTTCCTTGTCTAAGTTCTCCACATTATTGCATCCTATATATTTCCTTACTACGTCGTATGCAACCCATCATACATAATAGCTCTATTTTTAAATGGTAGATTTAATTATACCTGGGTACCTATTTGGATTTCAGAAATAACGAAAAGCATGCTAATTTATACCAACTTTCGATTTCTTATAAGAACTTAAAAAGTATCAAATTTACTGCTTAATTTCGACTATAGGTACCAGACCTTATTTGCTGATTTTTATTTTTATATTAAAAAAATAAAGACAGAAAAAGTAAATACTGCAAAGTTAAACTCTCAATCAACTAAATTTGATGCAATAATACAAAACGACAGTCTAATAACTAATATTAAAAATATATATTTGTAAAATTCACCGAGTTATTTTACTAAAACTTCTTAGGACTATTAAAATATGCCACTTAAAGTCTTTAAATCAGTCAACAAAGTCCTGGTCTTAATTTTTAGCCTACAAAACAGGAGGACGACCATACCTAGGTATTTCTTATGTATGTAGGTATGTATGTATGGTTGTCTGGTGTATTTAAAACGGCGTCTACAACTCTTAAAGGTACTAAAAATGTTTAAATATGTACAAAATGACGGTTGGAAACTTAGTTAATTTAATTAACACCACCAACAGTAGCGTATTTAGGATGTGTGACAACTATATAAAAAGGTCCTTGCTTTTTGTTAATATAACATACGAATAACTCTTTTTTGTGAGCGCGAATAAAATCGTGGTAATGTCTTATTAAAATATTTTTGCTTGGGTTAACAGGCTTTGGGCAAAAGCAATTGCCCCTTTTACGCCACTGACCACCATACATCTGTAACAGTGAAAAAATCACAAATCAGCGATAAACACTGGTAAAATTTTAGTGCAAATCATACCTACGTGGCAAGATAAAAGGGCGCCTAGATTAATTATTAAAATACACGACATATCATATCTTTAATATTATATAAAACATAGTGACAAATGCATATCATAATAATTATACTGTTTTTGTACAATCTAAGTTCAACATAGCCACATTTATTTGTTCAAATATTAAGAAACATGTTTAGATTTAAACTGGGAGTTCCATTTAATTTTCTGACCAGGGAAAATTTGCTAACCCGTTTAACATTTGCTGCCCCCCCCCCAAGGGCGTTAGTTTTGAATACTCCACAGACTATTTTAATTAATTCTGAATTTTATATCCTTTCCTTTGTGTTCCTCCTCCCACGCACGATAATTATTCAAGGGATACAAAATTTAGAAAAAAGATAACCTAGTGAATCAGAGGATCAACATTTTATTATCACCCTCTTTCGGATCAACAAAATTCACCTTTTAGCAAATTAGGATCTCCCATTTAAATTGAATATTTGAAGTAATGAGGGTACAACTATATATAGTGTTTGCAATTTGGAATATAAAATATTTCAGGCTATTCAAAACAAACAACAGTCAACAAAATATTCAACTCAATACCAAAACAATTAATAAATACATTTTTGCAAGTAATTAATATAATGCTCATAAAACCCGGGTTTATATTATTTACTTAGTCTACAAATAAACAATTGCGCGTAAACATGATTGCCTATACAACAGACGAAATGGACGAGATCATTCTAGACTACAGACTACGACACCATCAATAAACCAATGTCTGTGACGTTAGGGATAAATTGAGAAGGCTCTAAAATACTCTATGTGTCAAAAAGATATATTACAGAGGGGGGGTTGGAGGTTACCCCCCAGAGCTACTTTTATTTAGGCTAAAATCCCAGATAACTGGTTTTGACTGGGCTAAAATGATAAAAATAATAAAAAGGAACGTTTTTTTTTTGGGAATTATAGGGTAAAACCAACAAGAGCCAGTTATATCTAGAGCTAAAATGTAGTAAGGATCTTTTTTTTTTGTTGAAGACTTTCATAGCCTCAGAATATATACTATATATATATATATATATATATATATATATATATATATATATATATATATATATATATATATATATATATAATGATAGTATGTTTTCATTCCACGTACACCAACGTCATAACAAGAAAATGATTCTCGTTTGTGCTGAAACTATTTGTGTTTGGAACATGTTCTGCATCACAGCAGACACAATGAGCTCTTATTAGAGCTCACCAGGCCGCCATAGACTAGCGAGCCCCGTGTAGGGCAAAGGCACAAAATGGAATCACAAAAACAACTACTCCGCTGGCTAATACCACGACCGGCATTGAATTACATTGTGACTCCTGGCTTTCGTTGGGAGCATTAAATGATAGTATATTCCACGTACACCAACGTCATGATCCTTGTTTGGAACATGTTCTGCATCACAACAGAAACAATGATCCATTTTAGTTAAACGACGATCGCGATTTCGCTCTTTTTAGAGCTCATCAAGCCGCCATAGACTAGCGAGCCCCGTGTAGGGCAAAGGCATATATATATATATATATATATATATATATATATATATATATATATATATATATATATTATTGTTTTGGTAGTTAAATGTTTACACCACAAACATATAGGTATCATAAATAAATCATACGTACATTATTGTTGAGAACTTCATAGATTTTTTCATTAAACTTAACTAAAGCAACATTTAAATCAAGGGATGCCTTTGAGCTAACTACATAAACTATATCATATGACGTTTACTGCTAAAATGTCCTTAATTTTCGCATAACAACCTGTCTGTAGCTTGTCAAAACGAACAAACCAGAGCTAAACAAAGTATAAGACTAGTGAAATCTTCTGTGATAAAAAGATTATTTCTGTATAAAAATAGTGAAATCATCTGCGTTATTGAGAAAAAGTTGAGCATACATTTTCGCAATTTATAAAATGCCATCATAAAAGCAGGGACGTAGACAAGTGGGGGCCTGGGGGGGCCGCGGACCCCCTTTTTATCCTGTGGCCCCCCCATTAGCCTATCTAAATATATTATACGCTACGCTCATCCACGCACAATATTTTTAACGAAATAAAATACTCAAACAACAAAAAAACAAAACTACTGGCATATATTATTTGTTACAGGATGCTACTTTCAAACAAACAAACAAAAGTATGCTTTATTGGCGCAGGAAAAATTGTTACAATTTTATGGACAAAGCGAAATTTACCTTAAAACAAAAACAATGAAAAAACGAAATATTGATAGAAAAAAAAACATTTTTCGATGGGTCAACGCAACGCGAATATATAAATTGTAAATATAACTTGACACTTTGAAACACTAATGACAGACCCAGGATATAGGCCCCTCTAGAATTATTTGTGCTCCCAACCGCCCCCCCCCAAATTATTTTTCTGTCTAAGTCCCTGCATAAAAGTGGAAAAAAATGACAATAAAAAAAGAATGATTGGTCAAAAAATGAGAGGAAAATTCTAAACTAAAAAAAATCAGCAATGAGATGAGAGAAACAGTTCCAGCACATACATTGCTTTTTTGACCATATAAGCTAACTTTTTTATTTAAAATTATGGAGTTAAAATGTCAAACAAAATGTATATATTGCGTAAGCTAATATTTTCTTTGATATAGGTTAATAAAATCTGAAAAATTGCAAGAACATTTTTTGTACCCTTCTTGGTTTTGCGAATTGTAAATATAAATAAATTATAAAAAATGCTAATTTTAAAAATTTATAATATTATTCTTTTAAAATATTTTTATAGTATCAAATATTTTATAATATATTGTGGGAGGCAAACGAAGGAGTAGAAAATTTAGAAAAAAAATAACCTAGCTCTTCAGAGGATCAAAATCACTCCTCTTTCGGATCAACAAAATTCACCTGTCAGAAAATTGTATCTCCTATCTAAAGGATATTTTTGAAATAATGACGGATATTTCAGTTAATTTAAAACAAAAAACGCCCAACAAAATATTCAACTCAATGCCAAAAAATTATTATAAACTTTTTTGCACATAATTAAAATAATGCTTATAAAACCGGGGCTAATATTATTTAACAAGAATAATAAACAATTACGCGTAAACATGATTGCCTATACAACAGCCGAGACCATCATTCTAGACTAGACGGGAAACGATCAATAAACTCATTTCTCTGACTTTATGGATACATCGAGAAGCGTTCAAATACACTGCGTCTCAAAAAAATATATTACAATTACTATTTAGGATATACTCAAATACTCAAATAAATGGTTACAGGATAAATATATATTATAAATAAATTATACATTTTCGTTATAATTTTTACAGTAAACTTAAAGCGGTATTTAAATTAAGGATTGTCTTTGATCTAACTACATAAACTATGGACAAACGAGAGCTAAAAAAAGTTTATTTCTTCTGTATAACAATAAAGAAACCTTCTGTGATATTGGGAAAAAATACATTTTTGGAATTTAAGATAATCTTAGTTTAACCACTCCATTTATAATATACCGTCATCAAAGTAAAAAAATAGTTATTAATAAATTAAAAGATTGTAAAAAAAATTGGAGAACAATTTAACTAACTGAACTAAAAAATAGCAGCAATTATATGAGAAAAACAGTTCCAGACACATACAATACTATTTTGATTATATAAGCTAACGTTTTTATTTGCAGATATGTGGAGTTAAAATTTCCAAGAAACAGAACATGGAAGATTTATCAAAAATCTCTCCATTCTAGGTAGAACATGAAAGACAATTTTTCATAAAATGTTGCACATGTAGATTCGTGGTTGGCTATAACTCTGCATATCCATGGAAACAGCCTGGTTTTGACGATTTTTTTTTGTTGAATTTTATAATATCATTATTATTAATATTTTTATTTATACTTATTTACTTTCTCTTAATTTTTGGTTAATTTGTTGCTTCATAGATTTAGTAGGTATCAAAAAAATGCAGTATAGCAATAAAAAAGAAACATTTTTATGTATAATGCTAAAAACAATATGTGTACATAATTTTCCCTTATTGGCTTATCTGAATGACACTTTTTTAGAAAATATGGGGTTTGCCTCTCTTAATTTCGTCGTAGTGAAGCCATCATTTGTGAATATCTTTTTATTTCAAGATATATCAACCTCCTAAAAGGATACTATAATCCCTATCTAGGACATGTCTTGTAATGCCGCAGGCTCAGTGATCCATTTTTGTCAAAATGACGATCGCGATTTCTCACATTTTATAGATCATCAGGCCGCCATAGAATAGCCAGTTCCGTATAAGTCAACTGCTAAAACTGGAGTCACAGAAACAATAACTGCGGCATTGCAGGACATATTCCAAACAGAGATTATAGAATCCTTGTTATGACGTTGACGTAAGAAATAAAAAGATATCCACATCATAACACCCAGAGCTTTGACAAGCCAATTTGAAAAAGATTTAAGTTTTAACTTAAGAGACAATTCATTTTAAAAATAAGTTTTAAAGCAAGTCATTCTTTACACGATAGATTACTTAAGCCTTATTTCACTATGACTTAAACATTTTGGTTGAAATAAGTCAATCAAGAAAAAGACTTAAGTTTTGATCTAGTGAATTCAGTTTTATTTCTTTTTAAGATTCAAATCATTTAGAATGAATTACTTGAAGAAATTGACAATTTAAGGTCAGGATTGGAATGAGGGAGGCTTGAAGATGGTCCTCCAGAGTGCTTTTCCCGATAAAGGTATAGTAAATAGGTAAATAGTCTGGGCAAAATACAGTTGGAAAAGCCTTAGTGTAAAAAGTATTTATAGATAGATAAAGCAAAAAGCATAATCTAATATTTCTTTATTTTCGTGAAAAGATCTAACAAATTACTGATAAATCGACAGATGACAGGTTCATACAAGCTAGAAATCATAATGCGAAACACAACACAAACGCTTTGTCCCGTGTCACGTTACCCTGCATTATATGCTAAATAGAGTAAGCACCCGAAATGGCAGTCGTAATTATTTCATTAAGCCCCTAATTTTGTTTTAACTTAAAGTAGGTTTATTAATAATTATTATTATATTATTATTAAAAGACTTAAGTCACTAGCTTGAGAAAATGTAATTAGTCATAAAAAAGTATCAGTCACTTCTAAAATGACTTAAATTTAAGCCTTTTAATTAATTTTTAAAAATTGATTAAAAAAATGAAAAAACTTAAGCCAATAAAATGATTTAGTCAATAAATGACTTAAATATGTTTGATAGCTCTGATCCAACGATCCAACTGAGTCAACAGTGTAATCCAATACCCGTCGTGATATTAACCAGCACAGTAGTTACTCCTGTGATTCCAGTTATTATCGTTGAATAATACAATGATATTACTAAATAACTATTTGTGGAACCAAACGCATCATACTTTACTTTCCTTAATAAGAGGGCGGTATTATAAGAAGGGAAGTTTCCAGTAAATTAAACTTAGTTTTTTTTTCTCTTCATTTAATTTACTTTTTATTTTCTCTGTCGTTAAATATCCCTTTTATGACTTTATTAATAACTTTTCATTTTTTTTTGTAATTTTTATTAATAAGAAACGGGAACATTGAGTAGAAGACCAGCAACACTAACCTCGGAAGGTGTCTTTTCTTTTTGTTTGTACCTTCCCTATATAAATAAAATTTAGTATTTTTTTGTAGAAATAATGACAATAATAATTAATTTTTGTCTAAACATTACCTATATTGTGAAGTAATTATGTAAATAGTCAAACATTAATTATTTAGAGCGTAAGCCGTAAATTCAAAATCGATTACTCTAAAGTATTTTTCGAAGACCAAAACATCAAATATTTATAATAACAAATCTTAAAAACATGTTGTTTCTTGCAACTAAACAAGTATGACTGGTGATGTTTATTATTGGAAAGGCTATTTATTGCTATAGCTTTTAATACACTAATTACCTATAATATAAAAAATATGAATTCTAATGTTTGTTTCAATTTTTATTTGGCTCCCTCTATACCACCGCACATCGAATGTGATTAATAATTTGCGGGAAGGTTTCTGGCATTTAAGTTGCGTTCTATGCGCCGGTTCTAGAAAATTCAGAGGACTTCGGGAGACGTCGGCAGTCATATAAATAGTCTTCGAATCCGCGCGATGTTCAGATTATTCAAACGAACGATACGATAAATACGACTAGCGAAAAACAAACGTGTTCTTTTTATAACGACTTATCAAGTGAAAATAATTACAGTTAGTGTTGTGTACGAAGTTTCAGTAAACAAAAGTGAAAATGGTGAAAAAAGCTCCAGCAGTTGGTATTGATTTGGGCACAACATACTCCTGTGTTGGTGTCTGGCAGCACGGAAAAGTTGAGATCATCGCCAACGATCAAGGCAACCGAACAACACCAAGTTATGTTGCGTTTACCGATACTGAACGCCTTCTTGGGGACGCCGCCAAAAACCAAGTAGCCATGAATCCATCCAATACTGTTTTTGATGCTAAAAGATTAATTGGACGCAAATATGATGACCCTAAAATCCAACAAGATATTAAGCACTGGCCATTCAAAGTTGTCCATGATTGTGGCAAGCCGAAAATCCAAGTTGAATACAAGGGTGAAGTTAAGAAGTTTGCTCCAGAAGAAATTAGTTCCATGGTACTGATGAAAATGAAAGAAACAGCTGAAGCATATTTAGGACAACCCATCAAGGATGCCGTCATCACTGTACCAGCATATTTCAATGATTCCCAAAGACAAGCTACAAAAGATGCCGGTGCCATTGCAGGATTGAATGTTATGAGAATTATAAATGAGCCAACAGCAGCCGCCTTAGCCTACGGTTTGGACAAAAATCTAAAAGGTGAAAGAAATGTTCTTATTTTTGACTTAGGAGGTGGCACCTTTGATGTATCTATATTAACTATCGATGAAGGATCTCTCTTTGAAGTACGAGCTACAGCGGGGGACACTCATCTTGGAGGTGAAGACTTCGACAACAGGTTAGTCAACCATTTGGCTGATGAATTTAAGAGGAAATTCAAGAAGGATCTTCATGTTAATCCAAGAGCTTTAAGAAGGTTAAGAACTGCAGCTGAGAGAGCCAAGAGGACACTTTCCTCTAGCACAGAAGCTTCTATTGAAATTGACGCCCTGTTTGAAGGAATTGATTTCTACACTAAGGTCACCCGAGCAAGATTTGAAGAACTAAATGCTGACTTGTTCCGAGGAACACTTCAACCAGTAGAAAAAGCCCTTGCCGATGCTAAAATGGATAAAGGCTCTATCCATGACATAGTTTTGGTAGGAGGTTCAACAAGGATTCCCAAAATTCAACACCTTCTACAAAACTTCTTCAATGGAAAACAACTTAACTTGAGTATTAACCCTGATGAAGCAGTAGCCTATGGTGCAGCAGTCCAAGCAGCAGTTCTGAGTGGAGAAACAGACAGCAAAATTCAGGATGTGCTTCTGGTGGATGTAGCACCCCTGTCACTTGGCATTGAGACTGCAGGTGGAGTAATGACTAAAATTATAGAACGAAATAGTAGAATTCCATGCAAACAGACGCAAACATTCACGACTTATGCAGACAACCAACCAGCTGTTACCATTCAAGTGTTTGAAGGTGAACGAGCCATGACCAAAAACAACAATCTCTTGGGGACATTTGATTTAACTGGCATTCCTCCAGCACCACGAGGTGTTCCCAAAATTGAAGTAACATTCGACCTGGATGCTAATGGTATTCTTAATGTTTCTGCCAAAGATAGCAGTTCTGGAAGAGAACGTAACATCACCATTAAGAATGACAAAGGACGGTTGTCCCAGGCTGACATTGATAGGATGCTCTCTGAAGCAGAGTGTTACAAAGACGAAGATGAAAAACAACGGCAGAAAGTAGCTGCTAGAAACCAGCTAGAAGCCTACATTTTCCAATTAAAACAAACTATACAAGATTGTGGAGACAAACTAAGTCCCGAGGACAAAGCTACTGTGAAAAGAGAGTGCGAAGAGTCCTTAAAATGGCTAGACAGTAACACACTAGCGGAGAAAGAAGAGTTCGAAGACAAACAAAAACAATTAACTTCAATATGTAGTCCTATCATGGCTAAATTGTATGGAAGTAGCAACCCAAATAACTACACAGGTGGAATGCCTGGAAGCAGCTGTGGACAACAGGCAGGAGGCTTTGGTGGTGCCCATTCAGGACCTACAATTGAAGAAGTTGACTAAATACCTCAATAAACCTAATAATTTTAAGACACTACTGATAATTTAATTTTATTATTTATTTATTTATCAAAAACCAAATTGCCAAATATTATGTATCAATTTTTGTCTGATACGTTTTTTGACTGATCATTTAAAATTAGTTTCTACTATTTAAGTCTATATGTAAGATCAAAATATCTGTAAACTTGTGATATTAGATATTTAATTTAATAAAAAGAACTTACTTTAAAATTTTGTTTTATTTAGTTTTCGAGAAACAGGGTATTAAAATGTTAAATTAAATTCCTTATTAAGTAACTTTCTGGTCTCGTAAGATATTTTTTGATAGTTTGCACAGGTTGGAATTTATTTAGCATAATGTCCTTGTATGCATAGCTAATTTGACGTCATAGTTTCATGGTAAAAAATAAATACAAAAAAATCCAGGACCAAAAAGTTACCGAACAGAATGAAGAATTTGAATTTGTAGCTAAAACGACCAGTGATGTCGAAGTAAATTTTTCTAATACTTATTTAGTCATTTTAATATGTGTACCAAATTAGATTTTAAAATCTCTAGAAATGTACGAGGTGTATAAAAAATATTAAAAGAATAAGCAAAGTGTTTGCAGAACCTTGATTATATGAACTTTTTTCATATTTTCGTGAGATAAAACATCTCAAAGGACACGCATTAATTTATTTAATTATTAATTCACCATCTTTTAAATATAATATTTACAGATATAATTGGTTGTGCTTTAAGAACAAAAAAAAATAGATTATGGTCAGTACAGATAAAATTTTAATAATATAAAACGTAGGAGTTATTACAAATGTACACCTTTAGAGATTACCCAATTGAAAAATACATTTATTCATTCTAACAACATTTCAAACTTAAACAAAGAATTTAATGTGTACATTTCAGATTTTTGAATCAATTATTTATTGTTTGGTAAATTACTAACATAATAAAAGTTTTAAAATACAAAGCAAAAAATGTGCTAATTCTAAAATGCGAACATTTATTTTACAAATAGGCCTATGTATATTGTTTTGTATATAATATTATACCACACCTTAAAATTAATTTAATTTATTGCTGAATTAACAAGCTGCTATGGTGTTATAACTAGCTTTGCTAAAAATAAATTCGTTTTCCCTAGAAAATCCAAATTTGTCTCTTTCACCAAAAACAATTGTAATCACCATTATATCAAGAAACATTATGTAGTTCTTTACGTCTTTTTATTGGAAGCCAATGGTTTTTTTAACTAGCTTCTTTTTCTGCAACCAAAATACATAGAACGTTACACATAAACGTAAACTTTGCAATTTCAATTCACAAAAATGGGTAAATTGGCCTTTACCCGGATCTTTCTTCGTAAAAAAATCCACCAAACACACAACCTGCATATTAATATAGTTATTTGGAAATAACTTTATATAGTATTTCACTTTTACTATTAAAAATGAATGTTTCTTATGATGGAAGATCTGTTAAAAAGGCCGTAATCAATTTTTTTTACGTGGAAGTTACTTCATAATGAATTTTTTCTTTTATTAAGAAAACTTAAATATATTGCAACTTTTATAATGCGTATACATTTATTATCAAATAATATATCCATATACACATTATATTATCTGTGTATGTGTGTCCGATTTTTTATTTTTTTATGATGCAAGTTCGAGGCAAATGCTAGTTTACCGATGTTTTAATTATTGTTCTTTCTTGATTTTTCAATATCTTCTTGGACAAAAAACAAAGGTTTAATACTGAATCCTGAGAAGAGTCAACGCATGCTGATTGGCTCGTCTTATTTTCTGACGGATGAGGTTGGACTAAGTCTGGGGATCGATGGACGTGAAATCCCTTGTAGCAAAGTTATTAAGAGCTTTGGGCAACTTCTTGATCAAAGGCTTAAATTTGAAAATCATGTCTCGCTGGTGTGTCGGAAAGTAGTCCTCAGTCTTAAATCTCTATATAAATTTAAAGATCTACTGGATGAGAATACAAAGAAAATGCTAGTCAACTCTTTGGTTTTGTCTCATTTTCATTATGCAGATGTCGTTTATGGACCTTGTTTGACGAATCAGAATCGCATGAAGTTACAGAGAATACAGAACTTTTGCATCTGTTTTATATCTAAAGTTCACCCTATTTTATGAAAAGCTAAACTTGTTCAAGTTGAACGAGATGAGATTTGTTCACTTCATCTGTTTTTTGTTCAATGTGATCAACTCTCAGACTTCAAAGTATTTAGCTGAAAAACTTATTAGAAGAAGCGATGTCCATGACAGACCGCTTAGGGAAGTTTATGCAAACTTCGACATCCCCGGCCTAGAACCGCCAGACAATGTTTAATCTGAATATGTTTTAATTACTGTTTTTTTTTTGTGTTTTGTTTTCCTCTTAATGTTTTCATCTATTTTGATATTTGCGGCCAGGTTGTTAATACCACTACCTAATGTACCTTGTCCTTTTGTGTAAGACTTACTGTATTTTTTTATCTTTACACAATAAATGTTTTATGAATTTGAATTTTTTTTGTATACGGTTTTGACAGTTTTCTGCAAATCAAAGAAGGCTATTATTAATATTTTTCAAGTATCTGATACCCACAAAATATTGTATATGTATCGTAAACCACATAAACAAATTTTTCAAAAAAAAAAAACTGGCGACAGGAATATTATAACAAATTACAACCCTACATAAGTAAATCCCATCTTTACAAATGCGATACCTCAAGTAGTTGATTTTAAAGTCGTTTTTGATCTCCATAGAAACTCTATAAGTTATGAAAATCTATTTTCTAAAATTCTTAGATAGATACTACCACAGAACTAGCTTTGGTGCTAACTCATTCATAATAAGGGCTTCTTCACTCACTGGTAGTCGAGCACAACTTCTTGATTTCTTTGCTGCCAGGAAATTATTTTACAGCCAACTGGCCAACTGTGCCTTTCCTCCATCGATTTCTGTGAATGACGCTATATTTCCTCTTAGAATTATATAAAGTTACTTTTAATTTACCTTATATGATGTAACTTATCCTACTTTCACCTTATGTAATAATTATTTTGTATATATCTCCAATTTACACATATTTATAGAAAATCAACGATATACATTGTCAAAAATTAAAATGATTAATAAAATTTGACCGCCTTTTCCTTGTTAGTTGCGTCATTTTGAATTATTTTTCAACATGGTTGCTATCTGACCACAGACGAAAAAATATTAGGGAGGCTGGAGGTAGGAGTAATACAATTTTGTCAACAGATTTTTTGCCAACACAATATTCATGCAATGACATAAAAATAAAATAAACAAAATGTAAAAATGTATGACTATAAAAAGTCCTTGCACGAAAAACAATTTAAATAAAGAACTAGATATTATATTACCATCAATTAGACAAGATTTTGCCAGCAGGCAGGGCAGTGCGAACATACCTCTAGCACATCAAAATGTCAGTTGAGAAGCGGTTATGACATAAGTTACTCTCCTAACAGTAAGATGAGTAGAATAGGTTGATTCAACAAAAATCAAACTGTCCCTTAGCTAAACAAAGCTGCCACCATTGTGTCAAGAAAATTTAAGGTTATTATGTGATACTTCCTTCCCATATCTAAAAAACAATATTTTTCAATTGCTTTATTTATATAAACGTAATTTTAATACCTTGTAAATATCATTTTCCCATTTAATGTCACTGACGGGTAATCTAATTAAGTTCAGCAGACCTCTCTTCCAAATAATATTATAATACAGTGTTCGCCAACCTATTCAAGATGTTGAACTACTTTGATAATTTAGAAATAAAACGTGAGCTACCTACTTGTAACCAGCGTTTAAGTCAGCCTAAACGAAATAATGCACAGTTGTATTTTAGATACATGTTTTTATATAATTAATAAATACTTAACTAATACTAATACATAACAAAATTTTATAATTAAAAATTTTAAACAAAAACATGTGATTAAAAATGCGTGCATTCAATGAGAGGGTTGACACTCGTACACATCGATAATTTTTTTGATATTCACAGTGTAATTTGATACAGCCATTCGAACACAATTATCCAGATGTTTATCTGTAAGGCGATTGCGGTATTTGTTCTTAATAAACTTCATATTGGAGAAAGAAGATTCGTACAAATAGGTTGAAGTATATAACTCTTTCACTTTTAAGACTTCATCTATAGAATTGAATATTTGTCTTTACTTACTATAGGCCAGATACATTTTGTACTTTAAAGTAATGATTTCAATGATAAATCACTTTGAAATGCACTTCCATTTCAGTTGCAGCAATGTCTTAGCCAAAGTTCTGCCTAACACAAATTGCAAACTGTCGGATATCAATTTCCATGAAGTCTGAAACAACTAATTGAGCCACCAATGCCATTTCTTCAAGTTAAAAAATATTTCTACATGAGATTTACTGTCATAGGGTTCTACTGAATTTTGAGATATCTTCTCTGAAAAAATAAAAAAATGCTTGACATCACGGTCGATTAGGGTTTATTCTCAAAACTCAGTTCGCCGCGTTTGACAGTGAACTATGACAAATAGGGCTTCATTAAAAGTGAAAAAGTAGATCTCCATATTGACAATCAATTTTATCGGCTAAGATGGAAAGCGTTCATCTTTACGACAAAATGCTACCAGACCTTTATCATTACCCACCATAACTGGAGCCCCGTCAGTTGTCAAGCCTACCAAATTTGAAATTGGAATTTTCTCAGAAGATATAAAATTGTTTAAATGAGAACAATTCCTGTCCTGTGGCATATCCTTTCAGTGAGGATCTTTAATCATAAAATCACTAAAAACCATCCTGACGAACACGGCTATCTGGTAGGTGTCAACCACATTTGTTGATTCATCCCTTTCAAGAGAG
Organism: Kuschelorhynchus macadamiae; assembly: GCA_030620095.1. Taxonomy (NCBI): domain Eukaryota; kingdom Metazoa; phylum Arthropoda; class Insecta; order Coleoptera; family Curculionidae; genus Kuschelorhynchus; species Kuschelorhynchus macadamiae. The sequence goes on along the minus strand of JAUTXW010000292.1, from coordinate 305,684 downwards.
ATATAAACACAGTAATTTAAGTCAGTTTCTAACTGTGAAAAAATATCCTTGCTCATTACTTCCACTAGTCTCATCACTGTATTAGCAGAAAGTTACATTGATTTTATTGCTGAAACTATCTCGTCTTAAATTTTAAAGTCTTCATACGGTTTCTTTTTTGTGCAATTATTATGATATGATGCTTCCGTTCCGTTGCAGACTTATTTTTGTCAACTGCTTTTAAAAATATTGACTGTTGCCCAATTAACTGGTTCTTTAACTGATTCAACTTTTTTTTTCTGCTGGCAGCATGTAATGGGAAATATTTTTGAAAATTCGGATGTACCCTTTTATGTGCTCTCAATATTTCCTTTTCTAGCAACCGAAACACAGGCATTACATAACAAACATACATTTTTACCTTTAACTTCTGTAAAAAAATACTGTTAATTAATACTCATTCCGAATGAAAATTGTATGTCTACTTTCTTACTACTGCTTTCCATATTTTTTTATTGCTCACTCTGTGTACTAACATATCTAATGCCATTTAGTTTTAAATTGAACGCCTTGTATTCCTAACATGCGCATTCACGCGATGCTGGCGCTCAGGTAAATTCTAGTAGCTGTTGCCCAGAGCGCTCACCGCAGTGTTGCCGCTACTAGCTTTCATATTGTGATTTTTTTTTTCAAAATTTATGAACTCTTCGATTTCACAAGATATGTTGTGAGCTACCAGAAATGTGTTCGCGAGCTACCGGTAGATCGCGATCGACGGTTCGGCGACCGCTGTTATAGTACATTCCCTTCAAGTAGTTTTTATATACATTTTTTCAATAATGACAAAGTAGGCAGGCACAGAAATATTAATATTCAAGCAAAACCTAATTTAATCCCATATTATTATTTTGCTAATTGTAAAGCAGCATTTACAAGTCGTATACGTGTACTCGTATGTCTACGAGTTAACTATATATGTATGCGATTTTAAACTGTACTAGCAATGGCGCCTAAATGTCAGTTAACAACCTGCTATGACTATAATTTATTCTTCTAAAAGTAAGATGAGTATAATTGGCTTATTCTGCAAAATTCAAACTGTCCCCTAGCTAAACAAACTGCCACCACCATTGTGTCAAGAAAAATCATGCTATATGTGAAAAATGTTTTCTTCGATCGTACGGAAAATGAAAATTTTTATGCGGAAAAGTAACTTTTTAGGACCACTAGCAATGAAAAGTAATTTTTCCACGCGATTTGTTAAATTAATGAATACATTATCTAAAACACTCAAAGAAGATAATGTTTGTAATTACAGAATATTATTATTGAACTCAAACCTAATTCACGTTTATCTGAGGACTATATCGATCGTAGAAAAACATTTTGTACCTTACACATGGGGAGTGTCTTTCCGCCTTCGACGGCGTGTAGAAAAGTACCACTTTCCGCACTTGTTAGGTAAATAACTGTTTTAAATGATGTATAAATGTATTTAATATCTTGTAAATATCATTTTCCTGTTTAATATCAATGACGAGTCATCTTATTAAGTTTGGCAGTCCTCCCTTCTAAATAATATATTGAAATAGTTTTATATACATTTTTTTTAAATAAAGACAAAGTAGGCAGGCACAGAAATATTGATATTCAAGTAAAACCTAATTTAATTCCATTAATTTTAATGGCTTTATAGTTATAGTACTACTCCATTTTTCTTAGGGGGAATTTGTAAAACCTTCAAAATAGTTAACATTAAATCGATTCGAGACTCAAGTTTCTGAAATAAAGAGGTCCCTTTGCATTTACTAATAAGTCATAAGTGTATTCGTATATCTGTACGAGTTTACATTAACGTATACGATTTTAAACAGTATTAACAATGACGCCTAAAAAAAGATGTAAGCCATGTTAGCAATTTTAGTACTAATAAAGGCAAGACAAAAACCTGATTCTGTCGTTAATAGCCAAAGGTAGGGGTTAGTTTCTACAGTCAAGAACTGTTTTTCTCTTCATTATATTCCGAAAGTAATTTCTTTATTTTTTTCTTTCAACTTCTATTGGTATGCCCAAAATATCAGCTATTGGGAATAGGCAGTATTCTTAGCATTAAGTTCTCTATATTCTTTACATCTTACATCCCATACACATTTCACCCTAAAACAGAGATAATTGCTTATGCGCTATTTTAAATAAATATAAATATAATTTTCTAAATCTTGTGTCTTTTAGATAATTTATAATTGTGCAATAAAAACATTTACAAATCTAAACGAAAACTTTAAGGTATAAAATTAGGAAAACTGAAAAACAGAATTATGAATTTACATAGCATTTCAACAAGCGCTCAACAATATTATGTATGGTTGGAAAATCAGCGATTCAGACGAGCATGCACGCTGAATTTAACCTCACAGATAATAATTATCAAATTTTCTCCTGTAAAAGAGCTAAAGCATCTAAACAGGGAAGATTCTGGATGATGTAAATATTTTTTTGTTAATGGAAATATCGACCAGTGTCCAAAATTACTTATTTTTTCTTAAATCTCGCTTTTCTCCTTTCTCGAGTACATTTAATAAATAAATAAGCATGGCTTTTATTATTAAAAAAACAAATATTACAGAGAGTAGTAAATTTAGGATGACGGTATTCAGCGATGTTGCGCATATAACCACACCATGAAGTTAGAAAAGAAATTAATGCTTAAAAAGGAAAGTAAACTTTATATACTCGTATAAGCGTATAACATAGTTAGAAACCAAATCTTAACTACAATTTGAATTAAGAAGGAAAAAATAATCTAAATCTACATCAATAAATGTAAATCTCGCATTATTATAGCGCAAAACCTAATCTAAGACGTAATCCTTAAGCTTAAAATAATATTCATGAAAAAGTAATTTTTCTCCTTTTGCATCAGCTTATTTCGGATCCAAAAATGAGCAGCTCGGGCAAGTTCAGATGATTTTTGAGTAAAAAAAAAGACGTACATTTCAAAACTTTGATTTTTGTGGAGAAATTTGCATTAGCATATTGTATTCATAAAAAAAGATCTACTGTGCCATAAACCATGCAGCCGACATTCTTTTTGTAGTTTTGAGGCAAACTGTGCCCAGCGCGATGGGCTAAAAACGAAATTCGCTACTTCCAGATTTGGAAACGTTTCAACCAGATTTTCTTTAGAGTTTTTATAAAATTTGATATGTCTATCTCAAAGAATATCATTCTCAAGTTAGTCAAGTTCGATATCAAGATAATTGATAAACAAAAATCAAAAGGCGTTTTCGCAAGTGAATAAAAATATTTAACTTTAAGTTAATTGAAGCAAATATTTAATAAAATTACATATCTCAACATGTAGACTAGTCTGTCTGCGAAATGTTTCGATACATTATTAACACATATTTAAAAATAACATTATAGATGGCTTCAAACTATCATTTTTTTCATATCTAGGTTACATAGCAAACAAACTGACTAATTTTAAATTTTTGAAATCAATTCTTTTCTATAACTTAATGTTTCTCTCTTACGATCGGAGCACTGATTAGTCCCGATAGGATGAGAGTATTTGTACTACTATGTGTCTATAAAAACTTAAGGTAAATAACATAATTTCTTATACTTGTTTAAAAAATATTGTTTATATTATTTATCGAAACATTCCACAAACAGACTAGTCTACATGTTGAGATATGTAATTTTATTAAATATTTGCTTCAATTAATTTAAAGTTAAATATTTTTATTCAGTTGTGGAAAAAGCCAAAAACGATTTTTGTGTGTCAATCTAAACGCAATAAATAATCTGAACACATTTAAAAATCAAGATAATTGTTATAAGTTTTGACCCACGTTTGAATAGATATCGGACCACTGTATACCCAATCTGTTCGGGGGCAATTAAAAATTAGGTATTAGCATTGTATATGCATGTCTTATTATACAATGGTATTAGTAAAGAAATTTAAATTTTATCGTGACTTTGACATGGCTGGTCTATTATAATTAATACACTCTAGTCAAGGATGTGCTACACAAAACATAAAATAGGTGGCGAACTTAATGAACCTCAATTATCGTTCGTTGCGACGTATCCGGTCTATTTTAATCAAAGCACTGCCGTTAAGGTTAAAATTGAAAAATAACTTAAAAAAATTAAAACTCATTTAACAGTCCTCGAGCACGTTTTTCTGCGACTTAACGCTAAAATTTGTTTAAGCTCTGCGGTACATAAAGTGGACAGCCTTGTAAGAACACCAAAATATTTTACCAATTCTAAATAGGTATTTCTTCTTTTTGAAAACTGTTGTTACTTTGGCGTAGAATAGATTTTGTAATAGAGATTGTAATATCTTTTCAAGAGGATATGATTCTTTTTTAAATACGGGTTTGTACTATACTAAAATACGCTCGATAATATTCCTCTGGCTATTATTAAATTTAAACAAATGTTTTTAAAAATTAACAATTTAAAAAACACATCACACCTCTCTGTAAATTTGTCAACCTATCTAAAACAACTCAATTCATAAATTCCGTTTAACTGATTTTTAGGACGGAAATATCTGGAAGAATCCTAGATAACCTATGTTCTAGAAAAAAAAAAGAAATATAATTATTTCAAAGTGCGCAGATGCTGAAACTAAATATTTTGATTTTGAAGATATTTATGTATATAGCAAAAAAGAGAATAACTCAAAAATTTTTATTTAAAAAACTTGTATTTTAATTTTTTTAAATAAATATAAATAAATAAAATGGTCTACAGCGAAAATTTATTTCTAGTTTAGTTAATTTACATTTCTGCCTTTTCGCCTTTGCTATAGAACGCTTAGAATATTTCAAAACTTACGCCCAGGACTTTCGAATTCGATATAAACAAACAATAATAATGCCAAGTTGGCATTATTATTATTTATATCAAATTCGAAAATAGCCTATATAAGTTTTGAAATATTCCGAGGAACCCCAACAAATATGTGTAAATATAGTTAAAAAAAATAAATTTGATGCCTGATTAATTCTTTTGTGTCATTTATAGGTTTAAATATAATAGCTTATAGTCTAAATATAATATATAATTCTGTAAATATGTTTGCCTTCCCAATGCATTTCTAAACAGAAAACGAGTCGAGTCAATCGATAAGACTTCATTCTCAGCTGTTACGGAATTAGCTAGAAGAAGAAACTGAGATACACTGTGTCTCTAAGAAAAATTGGAAATTAAAAAGAGTAATTTTCGCAAATTAACACCGAAAATATAATTAAAAAATTGCTCCATAACAAACATAAGCTGAAATTTAAACAAAAACAAGATTCATATGAATATAAACTTAACCTAATAGTAATTTCGGAAATGATTTTTCAGTTCGGAATAAAATATTATTTCTTAATAGGTCCATGTTATGAGTTGTTTTGCATACAATGGATTTTATGAAATAAGCGCACTTTTTTTACTAGGAACATCCCCTTTCAATATCCTTGATAAAAGGATGGACATATTTATTAGTTCCCCATTTTATTCAGTCTTATTAGATTTATAACAAAATATCACTAGAATTCTTAGCCCATTTTATTTTGGGAGTGACTAGACCTCCGAACATTCGGACGGGCGTAAAACATTCAGGCTATATAACCTATTAATCAGAATTCTTAGGCAGTTGCTATAACCACTCCAGATTTTGCTACTCTATTTCCGGCTCCGGGCCCTGGGCTCCGGGGTAAACGTCTTTGGGAAAGGTAAAACCAACTTCAGAAAATGTTTAATTCTTTTATATAATAGCTAAACAAAACCTTTCACGCCACTACGTTTAGTATCGTTGGATGACAGGTAAAAAAACAAACAAGAGGTTTGTAATTAACCTTAGATTTAATATTTTGGTTTTGAGAGTCTTCCGCAGTCTTCCGGTTCGTCTCGTCGAATGCAGACCTCTGTGTTGTTAACATAAGTGGTGCCACGTGTTCGGTTTTGCTGCTTTATTTCGGGGGGAAACGGGAGACTCAACCGCTCAGGTGGAAACTTACGACCCCGCTAGAAAGGGAGCATACGCTGTGAACGTGTGAGGCCTAGTTGTTCCTGCATTCTATCCCGTTCGTCTGCCGCAGTTCTACATAGAATATTAGCGTAACGGCCGCTACGTGGCGGGAGTGGGAGGGGTAAGGGGATAGCTTGAAAGAAAGGGTCATCTCGTGATATCAGTAGTACTCTCAAGGGGCACCTAGTGGAAGCCTAGATGCATTTCAAAAATTTAAACAGGAATTATTAAAGTATTTGAAAGATTCGGGGTAAGCCTTGAGCTCGCCATCCGGATATCCTACCGATAACGCCTCCAAACTGGACCATGGTGCAGGGTCGACTTCGAGGGTCGCCGATTTAACGACTCTGAGCCCCGGACGGAGGGCAATCTGGCGACTGCCTCGTAGCAAAGCCAATAAGTCCTGTTATGTAACAGGCTAAACAGGAATGAAGAAGAAGAAGAGTCTTCCGGTTCGTCTCGTCGAGAGCAGACCTCTGTGTTATTAACATAAGTGGTTCCACGTGTTCGGTTTTGCTGCTTTATTTCGGGAGGAAACGTGAGACTCGACCGCTCAGAGTGGAAACTGACGACCCCGCTAGAAAGGGAGCAGACGCTGTGAACGTGTGAGGCCTAGTTATTCCTGCATTCTGTCCCGTTCGTCTGCCGCAGTTCTACAGAGAATATTAGCGTAATGGCCGCTACGTGGCGGGAGTGGGAGGGGTAAAGGGATAGCTTGAAAGAAAGGGTCATCTCGTGATATCAGTAGTACTCTCAAGGGGCAGCTAGTGGAAGCAATGAGCTTCAGAATATAAAAATATATATTATATATATATATATATATATATATATATATATATATATATATATATATATATATATATATATATATATTTATATATATATATATATATATATATATATATATATATATATATATATATATATATATATATATATATATATATATATATATATATATATATATATATATATATATATATATATATATATATATATATATATATATATATATATATATATATATATATATATATATATATATATATATATATATATATATATATATATATATATATATATTGTGTTTTCATTCCGGGTGTACATCCGTTCACTACTGTCGTTCTGAAAAGAACAGTTTTGCTGACGTTTCGCCAAAATCACATTTGGCATTTTCGAAGCTTTCTTTCTCGCGTCCGAATAGTCTCTATATATATATATATATATATATATATATATATATATATATATATATATATATATATATATATATATATATATATATATATATATATATTATCCCTCAGATGTGGCTCACCCTTATAACTTTTTTGTTTTTTGAGATAACTTTTTGACATTTGGTGTGTGAATACAAGACATAAATTTGGATTTTTGGACATAATCGTTTATTTTGAGCTACTTCCGGTTTGACCGGAAATGACGGCAACTTTCGATTCTTAAATGGGACATCCTATATATTTTTAATTATTTCTATAGAAAATGGCGTTTTGAGTGCAATGGCACCCGATTTGTCAGTTTTTGACAGATGGAGGAATTTTGATGATATATTTTTTTTAATCTAGCATGCTATGAATCACTTAAATCGGTTTTTCTGATCTAGTAGTAAACAAAAAATACAAGCTTACTTATGCCCGTTTCAAATAAGCAAAATCAGTATTTTTGTGTTTAATCAATTTTTTCAAAGAAAAAGGAGGTGGCTCCTGGGTTTTTATAAAATACCTCTTTCTTCCGAACAGTTTGATACCACACACTCTAATATTACATGAACTCTTTCTCCTAAAAAACCAAAAATATGTATTGTTACTACATACAGAATATTTGCGCTAAATTCGCATCATCTAGTCATACATTATTCAACCAGTTGATGGTGTGTCTATGGCTACAACGGGCTATAGGATGTCCCATTTAAGAATCGAAAGTTGCCGTCATTTCCGGTCAAAACGGAAGTGGCTCAAAACAAACGAATATATCCAAAAATCCAAATTTATGTCTTGTATTCATACATCAAATTTCAAAAAACAAAAAAGTTATAAGGATGAGCTATATCTGAGGGACACCCGGTATATAGTCGCTATGACTTTTTTCGTATCGATTTTTCTATCTCACAATTCCAAATTAAACAAGTTTAGGGTTTTCTAGAAAAGAAACTACTCTTGGCTTAATTCGTTAGGATACACCGTTTTCGAGAAAAAATGACGTTAAAAATTAAACCTCTTTTTAATGTGTAGCGTAGCTACACCGCCGCCAGTCCCCACGCTGATGTTAGGGGACCAGGCGGCCCGGCGATAATGCGTAAGCCAAAGAAAACTATAGATGATTTTTTAATCATCACATTTTCCCGCACCGGAATTTGAGATATTGCATTTTTCTTTCTAGTCATCAGTTATTTTCTGTAGGCGAGTGCATATAGGTAGCCCTAAAATGAATCCAAATTTTGTAGCTACGCCACTGTATTTTGAGTTCAGAACATAATTAATCATTTCGTTTCTACTTCCAATTGAAAATTGTGTGAAACTGTGTGTTTAATGCCATATAAGATCATTTCCAAATTACTTTTTCCCGAAAAAGGTGTATTAACGAATTAAACCAACCAGACACGTAGCCAGGGGGAGGGCTTGGGCGTCTGGACCCCCCCCCCAAACTCTAAAAATATGTTGATATCGGCATGCTTTTTACCAATTTTCCTGAGGTTTGATCGTTTGGACCTACCCCTACTACTGGCTACGTGCCTGAAACCAACGGTACCTCTTCTTTAGAAAGCACTAAATTTTATAATTTGAATTGTAAATCGAAAAAATCTACGCAGAAAAAGTTAGGGCGACTTTTCTCTCTCTCCCTTCCATTTAGGATGGATATAATATTTAAGAAAAACTATCTTCAGGGGGGCTCATTCTTGGGGCGGTAGTCCCTTAACGAATTTGCTGCGCAGCACTTTTCTTGAGATATTCGAAAAGAAGCTTGTTAGATAAAACCCAAATAATTAAGTTTAAATCTTACAGGAAAAATACTGGATTAAATTACTGATTACTATCGTTTCCAATCAGGTATATAGTTTGCCGTCACTTTTTACATATTTTTTTACCTTTTGCAGGGCGGAACAAAATGGGAACAAAATGTTAAAAGATTTATTTATTTATTTTTATTCCTTAAGGTGGTTTTCTTATTCTTTCATCTTTTTGATTTTGCATTTATAAATTTAAAATCAAATTTTACTTTCAAATGTTTTGGTAAAAGGAATACAAGGAAAATTCCTGAAAAAGTTCTTTATTTCAGACAATAATCTTCCTTTAATTCGATGTTTTCAAGTTGGCCTGAAGTCGAGCGGCTTGAAAATCGCGTCTTAAACACATAAAATATTTACTTAAAGTCGTTCGGAATTTTCAAAATTATTTTTGAGTTGACTTGATCTCCTTGGTATGCCATATAAACACTTTAACTTGGCTTGCTACCAGCTTATAAGGATTACGATATTTTTACCTGTGATATATATTTTTCTTTGCTGTGCATTGTTTTTATTCATAATATATATTTAACATATTTACTAATTTGTTTTGTTGTCCAATTAGTTTCTTCTTATAATGTTTTATATTATATTTTTGTGTTTGGTTTTTTACATGTTTAATATTTTTTTTATTTACGTCATGTATACTGTGGACGTTCATTATTGTACTTATAATAGTTTTAACTATATATTTTAACAATAAAGCGTTTTTGACTTTGTCATAAGATATCTTTAAATAATCTAGTTTTATTTAAATAACAATGCAGATTCTTCAATGATGTTTTATTCGTTTTTGTTATAATTAACAATAAATCAATATTAAATACAAATTTAGGTTAAGAAAAGCGGACGTAAACTATAAAAATACTTTAAATTGGTTTGGTCAAACGATTTTTAACTTATCTAACACAAACGATTAAGTTACTAAGTTCTCAGATATATGTCTCGATGTTTCTGTAGACTCCAAAACTTCAGTTTTGCAAATCTTCTTCACAAAGGAAACAGTTTAATTTTTTAAATATATTTTAGATTAAAGTATTGTAAATTTAAGTATTATCTATTATACTTTTGATATATTTCTCCGTTTCGACTTCTCCTTTCTTGAAATAAAAAAAAACTGGTATTGTGTATACAAAATACTTTAAGCGATCTGTGCAGGAAATATGGAATTTAAATTTGTTTTAATTTGGCTCACCCTACATCATACGGGCCATTGCTCACAATGAATTTGCTAGAAGGTTCATCGCTTTCGCGTTTCGTTCTTGGCGCCGACTCTAGAATATTCAGTTCAGTTCGGGAGGCGTCGGCCGCGATATAAAAGGTGCTCGGGTCCGCGCGCTTTTCAGATTATTCAAGCAAGCTATAAGATAAATACGACTAGCGAAGACTAAACGTGCGCATTTGTAAGCGAGTTATCAAGTGAAACTAATTACAGTTAGTGTTGTGAAAGAAGTTTCAATAAACAAAAGTGAAAATGGTGAAAAAAGCTCCAGCAGTTGGTATTGATTTGGGTACCACATACTCCTGTGTTGGTGTCTGGCAGCACGGGAAAGTTGAGATCATCGCCAACGATCAAGGCAACCGAACAACACCAAGTTATGTTGCCTTTACCGACACCGAGCGACTTCTTGGGGACGCAGCTAAAAACTAAGTAGCGATGAATCCATCCAATACTGTCTTTGATGCTAAAAGATTAATTGGACGCAAATATGATGACCCTAAAATCCAACAGGATATTAAACACTGGCCATTCAAAGTTGTCCATGATTTTGGCAAGCCGAAGATCCAAGTTGAATACAAGGGAGAAGTTAAGAAGTTTTCTCCAGAAGAAATTAGTTCTATGGTTTTGATGAAAATGAAAGAAACAGCTGAAGCATATTTAGGACAATCCATCAAGGATGCCGTCATCACTGTACCAGCATACTTCAATGATTCCCAAAGACAAGCTACAAAAGATGCCGGTGCCATTGCAGGATTGAACGTTATAAGAATTATAAACGAACCAACAGCAGCCGCCTTAGCCTATGGTTTGGACAAAAATCTAAAAGGTGAAAGAAATGTTCTTATTTTCGACTTAGGGGGTGGCACCTTTGATGTGTCTATATTAACTATCGATGAAGGATCCCTCTTCGAAGTAAGAGCTACAGCTGGTGACACTCATCTTGGAGGTGAAGATTTCGACAACAGGTTAGTCACCCATTTGGCTGAAGAATTTAAGAGGAAATTCAAGAAGGATCTTCGTGCTAATCCAAGAGCTTTAAGAAGGTTAAGAACTGCAGCTGAAAGAGCCAAGAGGACACTCTCCTCTAGCACAGAAGCCACTATTGAAATTGATGCCCTGTTTGAAGGTATTGATTTCTACACTAAGGTCACCCGAGCAAGATTTGAAGAACTAAATGCCGACTTGTTCCGAGGGACCCTTCAACCAGTTGAAAAAGCCCTTGCTGATGCTAAAATGGATAAAGGCTCTATCCATGACATAGTGTTGGTAGGAGGTTCAACCAGAATTCCCAAAATTCAACACCTTCTACAAAATTTCTTCAATGGAAAACAACTTAACTTGAGTATTAACCCTGATGAAGCAGTAGCCTATGGTGCAGCAGTCCAAGCAGCAGTTCTTAGTGGAGAAACAGATAGCAAAATTCAGGATGTGCTTCTGGTGGACGTAACACCCTTGTCGCTTGGTATTGAGACTGCAGGTGGAGTAATGACAAAAATTATAGAACGAAATAGTAGAATTCCATGCAAACAAACAAAAACATTCACGACTTATGCAGATAACCAGCCAGCTGTGACAATTCAAGTATTCGAAGGTGAGCGAGCCATGACAAAAGACAACAATCTCTTGGGGACATTTGACTTAACTGGCATACCTCCAGCACCACGAGGTGTGCCCAAAATTGAAGTAACATTTGACCTGGATGCTAATGGTATTCTTAACGTTTCTGCCAAAGACAGCAGTTCTGGAAGAGAACGTAACATCACCATTAAAAATGACAAAGGACGATTGTCCCAGGCTGACATTGACAGGATGCTCTCCGAGGCAGAGCGTTACAAAGACGAAGATGAAAGACAAAGGCAAAAGGTATCTGCACGGAATCAGCTGGAAGCCTATATTTTCCAATTAAAACAAGCTATTCAAGATTGTGGAGACAAACTAAATCCAGAGGATAAAACTATTGTAGAAAGAGAGTGTGCTGAATCCTTAAAATGGCTAGACACTAATACACTAGCTGAGAAAGAAGAATTTGAAGATAAACAAAAACAATTAACTTCAAAATGCAGTCCTATCATGGCTAAATTGTATGGAGGTGGCAACCAGAATAACTATGGAGATGGTGTGCCAGGCAGTAGTGAAATGTCTGGAAGCAACTGTGGGCAACAGGCGGGAGGCTTTGGTGGTGCCCATTCAGGACCTACAATTGAAGAAGTTGACTAGATACTAAGAAAAAGTTAGTTAATCTAAAACAGTTTATTGCTAATTTAATTTTTTAAAGCATCCTGAATGTTATGTATCAATTTTTGTCTGATACTTTTTTTGACTGATTAGTTAAATTAATTTAAAATAATATTTAAGTCTTGGTAATAAAATACGTTTATGAAGCAAATATGCAAGACTAAAATATCTGTAAACTTGTGATACTAGTGATAATTTAATTTAATAAAAAAAAACATTTTAAAATTGTGTTTTACTTAGTGACCTTTATATAAATGAATAATATATAAACCAACATTTAGGGGATCTATTTTATCTTTATCAGAACAACCAACAACATTTGAAGTTATACAACAATATCAAAGATATATACAGGGTGTACCCCGATTGTTACAAAAAAAAAGGATTTGTTGGCAAATGAAAAAAATTCACTCCTAAAAATGTCCTTTTTTCTTGAAAGCCTCAAAAATAACTTCATTTTTTACATTTAACCTAGATCATCAAAATCTCAAAAAAGTGAAAAGTTAAAGAACTTTAAAGATAAGCAAAAAAGTTGTTTAGGAGTTGTTTTTTTATCTAAATATAAATAAAATTGCAGGTCAGGAGAACAAGGTCTGGGTAATGGTGATACTTTATCGAATTAAATAAAAAAATTATACAATAATGTTTGGTTTTATTTATCAGCAATCATATTATTTACACTATTTATCTGAAAGGCAACAAGTAATCTTTTTAACTGCCAAATTGAAGAATATTCTTATTTTTGTAAGCTTTTATGGCACTTTAAAAACCCACATAAAAACTGAAAATACCTACCTTCCTATTTTAATATCTTATAATTACGGCTTAACTAATCATAGAACAATGTTTATCTAAAAAAATAATATATTTCCGAAGTTTAAAATCATTCCTATATAATATTCCTTCACCATTTGTTCAGGATTTTTTTAAAATCCTTGTTTATTTTTGTTCAGAGTCATACATATCACAATTTTTTTTTAATTGTTTTGAAATTTAATCATTATTTGGGAAATATCAATTTAAGGTTTTGCTTTAAATGCTTGTTTTTCAATTAACAAAATCTTTTTTCTTATTTGGTGAGCATACAACCGTAACACAGTGGAAGTGTTCATATAGTTACAAAACAAAGTTCCTGGTTCAAATTGTGGGTTTAGTCTTAATTTACACAGAACTAACTTATAAAAATATATTGTACATCACCAAACACATTATTCCTAGTAATGTGTCCGAGGCAGTGCCATTCAAACCCAAAAATAAACTAGAGCAAACAGATCAACTCATTTCAACAAATTCAATCCGGGCCCAAAATTCGAGTGATGATTAAAAAAAATGTGTCCAGAAAAATAGTACAGGTACATTAACCACTTCATAATAACAGTTATTGTGCGTATATAAAGAACAGTTATAAAAAGTAGGTTATAAAAAGTGATAATTTAATAAAAAATAATAAAATAAATATAATTATAATATAATAAATAAAATTTGCTTTATCATGCAACACTGACCGCTTTCATGTTCTACTTTGGTACTTAATTTTTCCTTGGTCGAAGAGGTTCATATTCAAAAAAAACCATTATCAGCTTATATGTATGAAAATAAAAATGCTTATATCTGTATTAAAATGAAACAAACTGCGCTGTAAACTGTCTGTGGTTACGCTGTCGCAGCTGATATAGTAGAATTATAGCATTTACAGCCTACCAAAACGATATCACTTCACATAAATAGAAAGTGCTTTTGGTAAATGTTGGATAATCAACAACTGTAATGTTTACAATAAAGCTTAAATTTCTCTGTAATGTGTATTATAAATAAATAGTTTATACTAGATCAAAGCTATGCTCACGCCAAAACCAAACTAAAACTTGAATATAAGAAATATATTATTAAATGTTATATTACCTAATTGCACTGATACTTTATATTTTCTCTACCAAAATCGGACATGTCATTATAAGTTCAAGGTCTCCATTACTTGTTTCATTCTATATAAAAACAATTTTGTGTCTTTCCATAACAATGTTGATGTGACTCTTCAATAAAGCTCTAAATAAAATTAAGAAAAGAGTATTTTCACTGAAAAACATTAACTACAAATATTTAGTAAGTCTTGCCTCAAGAGAAAAAGTTCTTGACAATATGGCAAATACAAAACATGCTAAATCTGTCGGCCATATTTAAACATCAAAGTCATGTTTTGTTTGATAGTTTTGGTGGTATCTATTTCCTCTCAGTTATGTGATATATAGGAGATGAACTTTTTAAATGATAAAACAGTCTATAATTCAACATAATCATATGTCACAAGAATTGTTCATGGTTGGTGTTAGATTGTGACATGTTTAATGTAAAAAAATACTTCCTGAGTTGTACGTAGATATCTACGCACACATATCCTGATGAACTTTGTGCCCCCACAAGCATTAATGCTTCTTTATACAATGTTGGAATATGCGAGAATGTTTTTTAAACCCTTTTAGGGTTTCTACTAAACTAAACGACGATGATCTTTTTACTTTGAGGGAAACATTAATGGCAAAACCTAAACCTCGAAAAGCAAAAACATCAAATCATAACCCCATAAGAATAGACAGATGTTTAATGCTGCTGTTTCTTGTGCATTTATAGCTCTATGATATGGCTTACAGCTGATAATATAGCCAAATAACTTTAGCTGCAAATTCTAGCTATAAAGTCTACTTTTAAGGCAAACATACACAAAGAAATGACTTTGGGATACTGCAGCATCATACACACTGTTTTCTACACTTTGCAGCAAAAAAATGTTTCAGCCAAATAAACATTTTTATTATTGGAGAGTGAATTATTCAGCTAAATATTTTAAAAAATACAGAAAAAACCAAAACGTAGGTGAAAAGTGCCAAAAATATAACTCAATTTTTAATGGGATAGAAATTCACTCCAAAATCTGTTACTTTACTGGGTCACTAAGTATAGAAAAAGTCACAAGACAAATATTTACAAGTAGATTGCAAGATACATATGAAATTGGCTCTCCTTTAATTAATTAATTGGA
Source organism: Kuschelorhynchus macadamiae (assembly GCA_030620095.1). Taxonomy (NCBI): domain Eukaryota; kingdom Metazoa; phylum Arthropoda; class Insecta; order Coleoptera; family Curculionidae; genus Kuschelorhynchus; species Kuschelorhynchus macadamiae. Next base: position 290,149 of record JAUTXW010000292.1, on the reverse strand, counting down.
TTAGAATATCAGATTATTTTATTGTAAAGACAATTAGAGAGTTGCTTGTAATCTATGATAATTTAAATAAAAACAGAATATTCTGCTTGGCAGGTTGGCTAAACTAACTAAATTCTACAAAATATCTTACCTAAAATGAGAATATATTGCATGACACTTATTTTCTTTAATTGTTTTATACATTTTTACTAATTTTCTTTATTTCTATAACTACTTAATATAATTATACAGAGAATTTTCCCAGCTATAACCTTTTTTTACCAACAAATATGTAATCTCATATAGAGGACATACTGGTTGGAGGTAGCAAATAAAGTAAAAAGAGAAAATCAGGAAAGTTTCTACAGCTGCTGTAGATGTGCCAAATAAAAAATTCGTGGTACCAAATAAAAAATTTAAATCTTTTGCTCTTTTTTAGCTGAAAGAAACATTATTTAGTAAACTTATTTATTTAATAATTGAATGGAATCTCAAATACCTATAGATTTTATCTACTTGTTCTAGATAAAAAAAACTTGCTGATTAAATAAAGACTTCTCCCTACCTAAGATTAATTTAAACAAAGTTCCTCAATACTTATTAATAATAAACTATGGAAAAATAAAGTAAAATTATTTATTTTGAATATAATTTTAAAACTATTTGTAAATGAAATTTTAGGCATATAAATATCTTGGATTACACTGCAGAGGATATAAGTTTCCTTCAAGGCTCAACAATTTGTTCACAAGTTATGAAAAATACTCAGGAGTTAACGTTATAAGTATACCAATATTTAGTACTGTTCTGTTATGTCTATGTATCTGTTCTTACATGGTAAGGTGATTTGTCCTTCCTTACTTAATAAAAATAAAACTCTCCTTAATAGACAGAATAATAGAACTGTACAATTTATGGAAAAACTAAGTAGTAAATTTTAATTTCACAATTATTGTTAACCCAAAAATTAAAATAACAGTAAAGTTATTTATTTTTGTTTAAAGAATAGATTTTTTTCAGGTGAAAATAACATATTCCAGACCAGAAATCAGAATCCACTTATTAATCAATGGAGTAGGTACCCGATATGCAAAATCCCCAGTAGTGCATGAATCCAGATTTCTAACAAATTACATAAACAAAGCTAGAGCTTCCTATTAATTAGTCAAAGAATGATGACAGTTTTTCTTGATCAACAAATTCATCCTATACATTATCTAAAAGTGTATTTTTTATAATATGTTTAGAAAACATTACTATGTATTTGACATTTTAAATGAAACTGTTATACCTTAGTTTTGTAATAAAAGTATACCTTAGTTTTGTAATAAATAATACTTATATATTGTGCAGTGATCTTTATAGATATAGATAGATTTAAATGTATGTTAACCTACTCACATTTCATGTCAGATAAAGCAGATATTCAACTACTAACCACCATATTGTCAGGTATCAAGACAACCATTTTTAGTATAGCAATAGTAATTATCTTTTACTTGTAAAGTAGTAGAAAAAAAATGAAAGCCTCAAAACAAGCCATATCTTGAAGTTAATAGATAAACTACAACTTAAGGTTTCTAGTTACAAAGATAACTAACTAATTTTTGTATACAGTATACCATAATTAAAAAAAAAAGCATCCAGCAATATTATGACTAACTAGATGCCAGATGAAAGGCAGTAATTCTTCATCTTATATTTTTTCAACAAAATTAGATACAATACTTTATCTCCCTTTACATAAATTATGTCTGAAAACTGTGTAATTTCTGATTTCACTACTGGTATATTACCTACAACCTCCAATCTGGCCTTTACTTATGACAAATAAGTTTAAAATTCTCAAAACTCTCAACATTGAAAGCCATCAATGCCCAAATGTTCCGTAATTATTAGCTTTATAGTATATTTTTGTAGTCAGTAATATTCTTAAAACCAAACTTAGAATTCACCAAAGATTTTACTAATTTCTTAATTAAAAAATCTTTTTCAAAAAATTTGGGAATTTTTTTTAACTTATCACTGGAATCCTTCCTAGTTGTACATATAACTACTACTTTCACTTAAAACTAAAGTCAAGGACAGACCAAAGAGAAAATATAAGGGTAGTAATAAAAAAACTGTATTAATAAACTTCCAAATCCTGCTCTACTTTTGTTATTAAATTTTGTATCACAAAAAATGTTTAGCGTAACCAATTTTTTGTTAAAGATTAACCTACTTAGGCCAAGCCCATGTGCATGCTACCACACCAAGGTACATTTCTTATTAAAAAATTTTTTAAAAAAGCACCATTAAAATGAAATCATAATCTGTTGAATCTTTTGACTTAGATCTATCTCAAAATAGGAGGGTCCAGGGATTTACTTTAGAAGTTGCTATCCCTTTAAAAATTGTAATTAAGTAAATAGATAAAAAAAGTCTATAAAAACTTCTTAAAAATGTAACATTAAAAAAAATAAAGAAAATGTTTTTTTAAAAGGACTAACTTGTATAATATATTTTAAATGGTTCTAAGTGGGGACGTTTTGAGAGAGATTTTTAAATGGGGAACCCTTGTTGAAAAGGAGGGACTCTCCCCCTCAATGGAGAGACCAATAGTCACTTCTCTTAAAACTAATTGTAAAGTAAAAAGGAGGAAACGCTTTAGATCAATTTACTAAAATGCTTTTAGTAATTATAAATTTTAACTACTTCTTACAATTAGGTAATTTTTTTCAAAGCGGTAATGTAATAAGTAAATTCAATATTTATTCAGATACCAGATTGTGCTTAGGTCTAATTCATATGGGTATTTAGATTTACCTATTTTTCCAAAATTTGATTCGCTTCATAAATTTTTGGTGTTCCCTGCTTTCAATTTGAGTGCTTCCCTTGGCAAAGTTTACAATGTTTCAAGCACTTGCTATTCCAGAATTCAAGTCGCTGACCCTGCTATAAAGTATTTAAGCTTCAAAAAAAGTAGTTCAAAAACCAAAAATAAACATCTCACTAATTTTCCTGTTTTTAATTTCAAATATTTTAATATTAGAGCATAATTCAGCATAAAATGAAAATTTGGCGGAAAGTCAAAAATTTTAGGTGCGGCTAAATCTCAAACCCATTTCACTAACATTGCGGCGATTTACTTAAATATATCTTAATTACTGTTATAGTAAAAAAGGCATTTATAGATATATATAAACGAGGAAGAAAGCAAGGCCTAACAGGCCTTGGGAAAAAGATAGTTTTTGAGGTGCCTGGGAGACAAAGGAATATTTAGGTTAATTTAACTTTATTCGCGGGACTTTTTAAATTCCGGTCAATTTAGTTAAATATTTTTTAATATCAAAACCTTTAGTCATTATATTTCACAGTAACTGTGCTGTCTAGCGGAGAGTGAGATCCTTATAATGAAAATTATTGGGAAAATTTAATTGTGAGCGGGACCTCTCCTGTCAAAATACCCGGACGTATTGATCATAATCACAATTCTAATATATGGGAATATTAGCAAGGTTTTATTTTTATTATTATTTATCTGTATACGCTTTATAGATTGTTTTATTGACAAACCTCATGCTAACCCAGGATGGGTACACCTAACGGTATCAAATATAAAATATAAAAACGCAATCTGATTTTTAAAATGCAGCTACGTAAAAAATTATAAGTTAAAAAAAACATTAAAAAAGTTATCTATCTTTCGAGTCGGATTTTGAACACACAACTTTTGAAATGATATTTAGGCATCCTACCACTGAGCTAAGAGGCTTCACAACGAAAATTTAACAGCACCTGTTTATACTCCGCCAAAATAAAACGTTATATAAGAAAAAGCTGATTAACGGGTGGACGAAGAACTGAACGGCATGCAAGGTACGTTATGATTGGCCAATACGTCGCGTGATCTAATCAGGGATTTTGACTGGCGAGACGATGCTTATAATTAAATGCTAATAAAAGGATTTATTTATTTCATAAAATATAATAAACTTTTCATTTTGCTCCTTTGGTCAATTTGAGTTTAATGTTATATGTTATATGATTATAATGTTAAAGATATTTTTATATAGCATTATGTTTATAAACTTATATTATATTTTTAATAAAAATGTATTTGTATTTTAAAATAAAACAAGCAAAGTATTGGGTCTATTAGTTTTGTTTTATATAAAATAGCTTAAATATTACTTCGAAAGAGCAGTAAATTATTATTACTATTCCCTGAACCACGTGGTTGATTTAAAAAGGTAATAATGTGTGTCTACTCTACAATGTAAAGCGTTTCTATATTAGTAGATAAAAAAGGTATCAAAGTACAGATAAAAATGCAATAAAAAGTCATTTTATATAATGATTTAAATCTCCTGGGATTTTTTACAAAAATATGAGACATTCCCCAGATGGCAACAATGTTATTAAGGTACCAAACGGGAAACGGAGATTACCCAGAAAGCAGATGCTGATGCCAAAGAAGACGGTAATTTCTAATGTTCAGCGCATTTTAAAACAGAACCGTTTCAACGTGTATCATGTCCAGTGCCATCAAAAACTTTTTGAAGGCAGTTTTACAACTGGACCCAAGCTAAATTAAGGTTAAATTATGACTTGGTTTGTTCTCTGATGAGGCCACTTTCCACAAAAACGGATATGTGAATCGCCATAAGTTTCATTACTACTCAGATCAAAATCAAAGGATTTTCAGGCAGATCGGTCGACAACATAGATGGTCTATTTATTAATTTGTGGGGGGGGGGGGAATATTATAGAATACGTCATTGGTCAACACTTTTTCAAAGGACATTTAAATGGAGATGTCTATCTGCAAAAGCAAAATTACTTACATCATTTCAGTCAAGATTTACCAATAGACATAAGGGGTGCAATGTAATGGGGCCCCAGCATGTTACGCATTGCAGGTCAGAAACCACCTCGATAAAACCTTGGCAAATCGCTGAATGGGAAGAGGAGGGCCAATTAGATGGCCGCCCCGTCACCAGATTTAGCTAAAAAGATTTATTTTTGTGGAGCAACGTTAAGAACGTTTATAAGGAACCTCCAACAATACCTAAAACCATACAGCAAAAATTACACCCAATCTATTTGAAAAGGTGGCAAGGTCTTTTCATACGCGTCTTCCTTTGTGCTTAGAAGAGAACGGAAGACATATACAACAAGTTATAGTAAAAAATTAATTTTACTAATTTTTGCATTCGTCAAAAACTACAAAAAATGTATTTTTGATTATGTTTTTAGTTTTGTTTGTTTATGTATTTACATCAAAATATCCCTCTTATCACTTCATTATCGACATTTTTTGGGCCGCCCTGTATATTCAAAAATATTTTTGTAGAATGCACCGTAATATACAGATAAAGAATTTAAAATATTAAAATCTTAAGTCAAGTAATAACTGAGCTACAAAAGAAGGGAGGTGAGATCAAAGACCGTGTTTATTTAAATTTTAAAACACGTGCTCAAGTCTGAGGTACGTGCCCTTACTCGTGTTTGAAAATCCTCGGGAATTTATAAAAATTAAACCATTATCTGAAAAATACGGTTCCTGAAAATAACTGGCAACAGTGTCACCAGAACGGCTGATGAATTTTGTTGTTTGTCGCTAGATTTCAGTTTCTAATGTAGTTGTAAAAGCAAATTAAATCCTGTGATTGGATTGGTTGCTGTTGACTAGAGACAATGTGTGATGGAATCCAAGTTGCAAAAGTAGGCCATATCATTGAACTATAATTAAGGCAATAACTTATTGCAACAATGTCCAACACAGCTTTTCGATTGTTGTAAATATGGAGTAATAGTTTATAGAATCATCAAATTATTATTTATTTTATTAATTAGGTTAGTCTAAGTAGTTTTATACCATTGTAATTAGATTTAGAAAAAGAGCAGAATAAAGTGTTACACAGTAAGTAGTGCACGCTGATTATTTTCTTAAGCATGTAGTTCGAACCAGAACAAGAAGATATTACATGGCGACTCTGCAGCCTATGTGCTTAAGTTAACAGTGCAAAAATATCGTTATGGTGCTTTAGAAGAAAAGAAAAACATGGGAAAAACACAGTCAAAAGAAGAAGTTATAATTGCCCAGGCAGGCAACAGTGGTGGTACGACTGCAGAGGGTAGCAACAGTATCTATTCTCTTTGGCAAGTTTGCGGAGTTGTAGCTATAATGATAGCAGTTACCTTAATTGTTTTATGGTGTTGCCGTCGCAGTAAAAAGGAATTGGAAAGAAAAATACGTCTAGAAATTAGAAGAAGCCAAGACTTATAAAGTCGAGAAAAAAAGAAGACACTGGCCGAACCAATCCGGTGGTCAGCAACGAGGGCACGTGCTAGTGTGGCAAAAGGCCGCTAGTGCGCAACGTTGGGATTGATAAAGCCCCTAGTATTGGTGAATATGGACAGTATGGACTTATCTTAGGCGACTATGGACAATGAACATACTTAAGTATTAACATAATTAGTAAGTCATAGTTTTAGCACTATACAATTTTATTGAATATTATTTATTGCCTTAAATTTATTGATAATTATTTTATTTAATGAGTGTAGTAGATTTAAGCGATTTGGATAAATTGAATAACATTATTTCATTATTTATCATAAATATAAAAAAGGAGTCATTAGAGCGTAGAGAATTTTTGGATAGGGTAAATAAATTAAGTAGCAACGTAGAAACATTAGAAAATAAATTTTTTCAGCTTAGAGATCAGTATAGTAAACAGGTGCATGACACCGATAAATTAGAACATTTTCAAAAATATGTATTAGAAATAAGAGAAAACATAGATAAAGCTAGATCTATTTTATCAGGTCGGTTAATTGCCATAAAAGATAAAAAAAAAATTACAGCTCGCAGAGACTGATTTGGTTTTGGGCATTCATCCTAGTTCAACAATGAGTGAAAAATTTGATTTGCGAACCGCAGCTTCTTTGTTGCCATCTATGGATGGTACCGAAGAAACTACGAAAATGTTGATTGATGCTATTGAATTATATAACGACTTGCTTGACGACAACGGGAAAGTATTGCTAATCAAATATGTTTTAAAGGCCAAATTAACACAAAACGCGAAATTAAGATTACAAACGACGTATACTAATGTTGGTGCATTGGTCACAGATATAAAAAACCAACTTCTTACAAAACAATCTGCACCAGCTTTAGCTAATCAGTTGCATAACGTTAGACAAGATACTAAAGGTATAGATGATTATGCGAAAACTATCGAGCAACTTTTATTAAATTTAACCTTAGCGCAAGCGGACGGTGATCAAAATTCGGCAAAAATTTTACAACCGGTGAATGAAAAATTGGCGATAAATGCTTTCGCGAATGGGTTAAAAAATTCAGATTTAAGAACAATAATAAAAGCTAGAAATTACAATAATTTAAAGGACGCGATAACTGGCGCTAAAGAAGAAAATTTAAATTTAACCCCAACTTATTCTAATAACTTATTTCATATGCGTGGGCGTCACCAATATCGAGGAAATCGGTCTAGAGGTAATTTTACAAATTTTAGACAAATTCATAATTATAATCAATCTCGTAACCCGAGTAGGCAAAACTTTAATAATTACAATTTTAGCAGACAGCAAAATAATTCGCAGTACCAAGGCCGAGGTCGTTCCAGCTTTAGTAGGTCAAATTTTCGTCGAGGAGGTAGGCGTCAGCAGTTTTCAAATAATAGTGTATATTTTGTTGATAATGTGGAAAGTAGTAACATAAATAAAAACAGCGAGGAATCTCAAGGAAATAAGTTTTTTCGTTTCTAATAATTTAAAAAATAATGATACAGCTAGTTTTAATATGAATGCTTTAAATTATGTGCGTGTCGGGTATGAAAGGGAAGAAATGATATTTTTATGTGACACTGGTGCAAGTATTTCTTGTTTTTTTGAGAATTATTTGAAAGATAGTAGTATTATAAATACAACTAATAAAATTAAAATTAAAGGAATTGCAGGCTCAACATATTCAGCTGGATCTGCAAATATTTTATTCACTATGAACAATGAATATATTTCTCATGATTTTACAATTATTAAAAGTTTCGATTCTAGTATACATGGAGTTCTAGGTTCAGATTTTTTCCTTAAGTATGGTGCAATTATCGATTATGAAAAGGTTTTATTTTCTTTTTGGCTTAATCAAAATAAGCAAATAACAGTACCTTTGGAGTCCAAAAATAATTTATATACTGTTATTCCACCCCGATGTGAAATAATTACACATTGCTGTACCAGTCTCACAGATGAATGTGTCATTTTAAATGATGAATTATGTGAGGGAGTGTTGATCGCAAATAGTATTGCAAGACCGAAAGATGGTAAAGTGGCTGTAAGGCTATTGAATGTGAATGAAAGAGAAATAAGATTGCGAAATTTTGAGCCTAAAGTTGAATATCTATCAAAATATGATGTTTATTCTTTTACAAAAAATAAAATCTCCGTTGACAGAGTTGATACAATTTTAGATCTTATAAATACAGAAGCCCTTAACGTAGAAGAGAGAAATTCTATACAAAAAATATGCGCTAAATATGCGGATGTTTTTCACTTAGAAAATGATTCATTAACAGTTACTAATTTATATAAGCAAAAAAATAAGGTTAAAGGAGGACGCAACTCCAGTTTACGTTAAACCTTACAGGTTACCTCATGCTCAAAAAGAGGAAATTAATAACCAGGTGGACGATATGCTAAAAAAGGGTATTATAGAGGAAGCACACTCAGAGTGGTCTTCACCTCTTTTATTAGTTCCCAAAAAACCGGACAAAAATGGCGTTAAACGTCACAGATTGATAATAGATTTTAGGTTATGTAATCAACGCCTACAAAATGATGTATTTCCGCTATCGAATATTACGGAAATTCTAGATTCCCTATCTGGTGCGATTTATTTCTCGCACCTTGATTTAGCACAAGGATATTACCAATTAGAACTTGATCCTGAGAGTAGGCCCTGTACAGCCTTTACAACGGACAGAGGACAATTTCAAATGAAACGATTACCAATGGGTATGAAAATAAGTCCTAGTGCGTTCTCAAGGTTGATGACTGTAGCAATGGCGGGTTTAAATTACGAGGCATGTTTTGTTTATTTAGACGATTTGATAGTTTTTGGACATTCCTTACAGAATCATAATCAAAATTTAACTAAAATTCTACAACGCCTTAGACAAGTAAACCTTAAATTAAATCCTAGTAAATGTGAGTTCTTAAAAAAGGAAATTTTATATTTGGGTCATTTAATTTCATCTGAAGGTATATCACCTGATCCTGAAAAAACAAGGGTTATTTCTCAATATCCAGTTCCTAAAAATTGTGACGAAGCCAAACGCTTCGTTGCATTTGCAAATTATTACAGGAAATTTATTAAAAATTTTGCAGAAATTGCTCACCCTTTAAATAAACTAGCTAGGAAAGAAATAGTTTTTAAATGGTCTGAAGAATGTCAAAACTCATTTGAAACTTTAAAACAGTCTCTTATTAGTCCGCCCTTGTTACAGTATCCAAATTTTTCAAAAGATAATAAACTATTGTACAATAGAGAAGGAATTATTAGCAATCGTTTGGTCATGTAAACATTTTAGACCATATTTATTTGGTAAAAAATTTATAATATTATCGGACCATCGTCCCTTAATATACTTATTTGGCATGACAAATCCTTCTAGTAGGCTCACAAAATTTAGGCTAACGCTCGAGGAATACGATTTTTCAATCCACTATGTGAAAGGTGCTGAAAATGTTACAGCGGATGCTTTGTCACGTGTGTGTATAGAGTCGAACGAATTAAAAGAAATGAATAATAAAGTGAGTGCCAGTTTAAACGCAATCACTCGTTCGGAGACAAAAAATAACAAAACAAAACCCAATATGACAAGTGATAATACTTCCATGGAAAACAGGATTGATCACCCTGTTGCAGTGGAAATATTAAAATACCCTAAAACTCAAATAATAGAACTACGGCCGGTACGTGAAAATGAATTTACGAAAATAAAGCTTAATAATAAATTAAAAACTGAATATGAAAATTTAATGTATGACGTCAATTCTAAGATAGTGTACATATCCCAGAAATACCGATCAACGTCGAACTTAGGTGAGTCGTTGAGGCATCTGGAGAAATTATGTAAAAAACACGATATTCCGGAATTAATTATTATAAAAAATAATGAGTCTAATCAGTTTTTAAATGACATGCGCATGATTAAATGTAAAAACGAAATTTTCAAGACAAATCTTAAACTCAGTATTATAAAAGATAAACAAAGGATAGAAAATAAGGAATTACGTCAGTTAATTCTTAATGACTTTCATACATTACCAACGGGAGGACATTCAGGGATAAACCGAATGTATAACAATATAAAAAGATATTACTTTTGGGTAACCATGAAGAATGACGTTGAGGATTTTGTCAAAAGGTGTGACGAATGTCAAAGGTTCAAGCATTCAAAACCAAATAAACAACCTATGACAATATCATCAACGGCTGCTTCAGCATTTCAAAAAGTATACCTAGACTTAGTCGGTCCATTACCAGTTGATATTGAAAATAATCAATATATACTCACACTTCAATGTGAGCTAACAAAATTCGTGGAAGCATATCCGCTTCCCAATAAAGAGGCATTGACTGTTGCAAAGTCATTTGTAGAAAATTTTATTTTGCGTTACGGTATTCCTGTTTCTTGCGTAACAGACAAGGGAACCGAATTTTTATCTAATATATTTAAAGAATCTTGTAAGCTGCTTAAAATTAAACAATTAAATTCTACAGCATTTCACCATCAAACTTTAGGAGCCCTTGAAAATACCCATAAGCATTTGGGTGCATATCTACGCATGCAACTGTCGAAAGGAACTATTAACTGGAGCTCTTGGGTTCCTTATTGGTGTTTTTCATACAATAACAGTGTACACACGTCAACGCAGTACACACCTTATGAACTCGTATTTGGAAAATCCAGTAATATTCCATCTAACATCGTTAATCAAGTCGATCCAGTATATAATTTTTATGATTATCCTAAGGAACTCAAATTTCGGTTGCAAACAGCGTGGAATGACGCGAGAAATAATTTAATGACATCAAAAAATAAACGCAAAATTGAGTATGACAAAAACAATTGTAAAAGTCAAACTTATAATGTAGGAGATATGGTTTTAGTAGAAAATAACGGTAGAAATAATAAATTAGAAGCTTTATTTAATGGTCCATATCCAGTTTTGGAGGATAATGATCCAAATGTAGTGGTAAAAATTAAAAATAAGAATGTAGAAATACATAAAAATAGAATAAAACATTATTTTAGTTAATTCCACAAAGAAAAAAATCTATATGTATATATTTTTTTTTTTGCTTTTCGGGGAAGGTGTGATGGAATCCAAGTTGCAAAAGTAGGCCATATCATTGAACTATAATTAAGGCAATAACTTATTGCAACAATGTCCAACACAGCTTTTCGATTGTTGTAAATATGGAGTAATAGTTTATAGAATCATCAAATTATTATTTATTTTATTAATTAGGTTAGTCTAAGTAGTTTTATACCATTGTAATTAGATTTAGAAAAAGAGCAGAATAAAGTGTTACACAGTAAGTAGTGCACGCTGATTATTTTCTTAAGCATGTAGTTCGAACCAGAACAAGAAGATATTACAAATGTATAAATAATTTTTGACGAACATTTGACATTTGCTTCCTAGGGCGATGGTAGAACACTCGGCTTTGGATTTGGCGGTATGTGTTCGAATCCCCGTTCAGGCGAATGTCTTTTTTTAAGTTCTTTTTTAACAAAACTTATAATTAATCAAAATGCGGATTAGATTAGCTTAGGGTTGATTAGATTTGCTGTAAGGAAAGCATGCGTTAGCGCGCCAACACGTTTCCGAGTCTATATAAAAACAACTGTACCAGTGTTTATACAATAGTTAAACTGATCCAGATTGAGATATTAAATTTACACTACTCTCCGGTACTTTTTTATTTAAATATTATATTAGATTGTGCTTTGAGTTTCTTTGATTGTTTTTTTTTTAATTCAGAGAACTTTCCAAAATAAAACGATTAAAACTTTTGTTTTCTTTGTTCATAATAAATATAACTTCGTAAAATAAATAACATGTGTATTTTCTTATTTTTACTACAACATACAAATATTTATTTTCTTTCTCAAAAAAATGTCTCTTCATTTTTTTACAGCTCAATAAGACCTATCACAACATGAAACTAATATAATTTTTTTAAGCTAGGCATTCACCGGAAATACCACAATATGCGTCGCTAAAACAACTCGAGTTCGTATGCTTTGCTCGTCCGCGTTCACCGGAACTAAAGCTTTAAGTAAATTTAGATTTCGGCCACCGTCTATTTTGGCTCTTATTTACTTCCGGTCTAGCGTTGCCTATTCTTATTTCCATCTATGGTTAACACTTGGAATACAAAGGAACTCCCGCAAACGTTTAACCAAAAATAAAACGAAACTTAAAAAGGAAGTATACATTTGTAGTACAAAAATGGATAATTATTTTGACTATAACCTTTTATATCCGTCAAAACACCGGAAAACACACGTCAATTTTAGTGGAATGAATTGTTAGGTTAGCATTAAGTTCGTCGATAATTGGTCAATAATACATTAAACACCAGTTTTATTACACATGCGCCTTGACTAAAAGAGTATAATCGACCAATTTGGAGTTCCTACTTATTATATATAACGTAATATCTTAGGCCCTATTCCGTTTCCAAACCAGGTTAAACGTCCAATTGACAGAAGTCTGACAGCGGTTTCTGAAAAACCTTTTAAAAACTGAACACACGTCAAATAATTGACAGTTTAGACGTCGGTTACCCGACAACCAACAAAATTCATCGGTCGCATTGAAATGAAGGGGTTCTGTCTCTTCATTTCAATGATCGGTCGTTCTGGTAACACTGTTGACAGTTATTTTCCAGTACCGTGTTCTGTAAATAACTTGTTTTTCAGATAATCGGTAAATACGGAACACGAAACCGAAACCAAGATAGGAAACGGAATAAAATCTTAGTTATCTATCGGCAGCATTGCATAAGGTGTGCCAAGGGCTGTCATAGTTGATAGTGTAGTAGCTAGTGCAATAAGCTTAATGTGAATATTTTGTTACATACGTGGATCGGTATCAGCCAGACCGTGGAGGCAGGGCGGTCGGTGGATTGATACCAGGTCAGGCAACGCGGGGGCATATTCAGGGTTGCCAGATCCTCATAATGAAAAAGCGGGACAGTGTTGCTAACGCTATATCACAAAACAAAAGGGGATGTTTTGTGCTCCATATCACGACATTCACGACTGGCGACCGACAACACCCACAATAAAACTAACCACAAAAATAAAAAAACGGAACTGTACACCCTAAGGCAAGACGTCTGGCAACCCTGAGCATATAGTGATAATATTATTTATTGTTTTTCCTAAGGATCATTTGTAGCATAGTCCTTAGATTTAGATATAAATTTGACAACAAGAAAAAGCTGTCATTGGGGCGTATAATAAAAAAATGCATACAGCATAGATAGTCTGAGTGATACAGCATCGATGTATCGAATAAATATATCGATATTCTACGATGTATCGAGTAAACTGATTGCATAGTCAAAAAATTTTTACAAGACTTCCGCTCGGATCACCGAGCTGAACACACGTGCCCTGTAAGACTCCCTAACGGCGGGCAAGACTTATCTAATAAGTCCAACGGTCGTGCTGTGACCAGAAAGTTCCACGGGAGTGCGCAAGTCCGGCATCGCTTTGAAAGAAAAGGATATAAGTCGAATCAGTAGAAGTCCTAATAGTTAAGCCTTTGATAGCGGAAACAATGTGCCTTTTCAAAAATAATAGTAACGGTCAACGATCTACGGAGAGCACTTGGCGCTGAAAGCAAAAAGTGGCAGCCGTCGCCATATTGAAAGGAAAAAAAGAAAGAAAAGTTTGGAAAATTACAATAAAATTTTAAAAATCCTAGAGCTACCAAAATAGGGCCGAAATATTATTAAAATAAGAAGCATACAATGACCTAGTAACAAATTTCTAGTCCCTCAGACTGAGGCACTTCCCTCTTGATTTTTCATATACAGTGAATGAACCAGGGGTTTAAAGTCATAGTAAAGCTACCAAAATTGACTCAAATCTTTACTAGAGCAAGCAGCATAAAATGGCTGAGTATTATCTTTCTAGCCCCACACATTGGGGGACTTCTCTACTGCAATTTTTCATAAAAAGTGAATGACCGGGGGTTTAAAGTTATCCTAAAGTTACCAAATTTGACTCAAATCTTTACTAAGACGAGCAGCATAAAAACGCCTAGTATCAACTTTCTAGCCCCTCAGATTCCTCTTTAAATTGTTCGTAAAAAGTAAATACCGGGGCTTTAAACGTATCCTAAAGGTAACAAAATTGGCTCAAATTTTCACTAAAGCAAGAAGCAGAAAACAGCTGATTATCAACTTTTTAGCCCTTTATATTGAAGCACTTCCCTCTTGTAATTTTTCAAATAAAGTGAATGACCGGGGGATTTGAGTCATCGTAAAGCAACCAAAATTGACTCGAATCTTTATTAAAGTAAGCAGCATAAAATGACCAAGTATCAAATATCTATATCTCTTTAATTTCTTCATAAAAAATGAACGACCAAAATTGACTCAAGCAGCATAAATATTCAAGTATCAAATTTGTAGCCCCACAGGTTGAGGCACATCCCACATGTAATTTTTCATATAATGTGAATGACCGGGCACTTAAAACTTAAAGTTGCCAAAATTGATTAAAATATTTACCTAGGCAAGCAGCATAAAATGGCCTAGTATCAGCTTTCTAGCCTTTCAGACTGAGGCGCTTCCGTCCTGGAATTTTTCATAAAAAGTGATTGACTGGAGGTTTAGTCATGTGAAATCAGCCTAAAATGACTGCCATCACTGTCAACTTTCTATCTCCAGATTGTAGCACTTCACTCATGTGATGTTTGTAATAAAGCGAATGACCGTGGATTTAAACTTATCCTAGAGCTTGCAAAATTGCGTCAAATCTGTACTTAAAGCAAGCAGCATACAATGGCCTAAAATCGGCTTTCTACTCCCACAACGTAATGCACTTTGAGGTGCTTCATTTAAAGGGGATAATACTACGTTAAAAGAGATAAACTTTATAATACAAATCGCCAGTCTTAAGATTTCACCGTCCCTTATAAAAAATTATTGTAGAAAATACCTACATAAAATGAAAAGAAGACGAAAAAGTCAGGAAAAGATGCAGGATGTCCCGAAATTAAAAGTTAATATTTTTAGAGAATAATCTACGTCTTAAAAAATGACTAAAATATCTAAATATATATCGAAAATTGCTTCGTTAGGGGGCTACAGCCCTGAGAATGAGCCCCTCTGAGGATGGTTTTTACTAAATATTGTCGAAACGTTTAAAAACTGGATTATGAAATGTAAGTATTTTAGTAACTTTTATATGGCTAGATATTTGATACTTGGTCATTTTATGCTGCTTATTTTAATAAAGATTCGAGTCAATTTTGAACGCTTTATGGAGAATCTAAAGCCCCGGTCATTCACTTTACATGAAACATGGCTAGAGGAAAGTACCTCATTCTGAAAGGATAGAAAGTTAATAGTGGGTTCTGTTATGCTGCTTGGTTTAGTATGCAATTTGAGCCAATTTTGGTAGCTTTAGGATAACTTTCAACCCCCGGTCATATACTTTTTATGAAAAATTCCAAGAGGGAAGTGTCGCAATCTGTGGGGCTAGAAAGTTGATACTGAACCATTTTATGGCTGTTGGTACAAACATTTTACTTGGCCTTGAATTCGTACCACAATTATATCAATTCGTCGCTATACCACAATTAATTATTGCACAACATTTGAAGTCAATCTATTAAGTAGTTTTTTCGGGCAGAATTTCTAAATATTTGATTGGGCCGCCATTTTGTTTCGCCATCTTGGATTTGTACCAAAATTTTACCAGTTAATTGCTACATGGCAGTTGATTTTTGCGCAAAATTTGAAGAAAACTGGATAAGCAGAATTTTAGTAATATTTTTAACATTTCATTAGGCCGCCATTTTGTTTCGCCATATTGTATTTTTACCAAAATGTTACCAGGTCATTCCCATATGACCTTTAATTGTTGACCAAAATTTGAAGTCAATAGGGTAAGTAGTTTTTTAGCTATGCATGCCGCGAACAGGCAGACAGATAGACAGACAGACCGACGGAATTGGGAAAATATTTTCACGATTACAATACTTCCCTTGTAAAAGGAAAGTAATAGAATGGTACCTATCCTAGAAACCCTAAATTATTACTTATAAATATTAATATTAACGAATTTTTCGAGTCGCCTAGAATAATAAAAAAATGGGACTTTTGGCTCCCTCTTTTGTTAATCGATTTTGTAGATCCTAATATACAAAGGTCTAATATGAAAACAGCTGCTGAAGTTGAGCAGAGGAATTTGGTATTTTCAAAGATCCAAAACTTCTAACCCCTCATCATTTTTTTTACTCGGCCCGACGTTATGTGGCAAATGAACATATGTTACTTTTTAGACGACATATGTTACTTTTTAAGTCTTCCTGATTGGTTCTTTCGAACTAAAAGAGCCAATTATTTGCTTATATACAAATGTAAGAATTATAATATATTGAACGAATAGCTGTTAAAATTCACACACTTAAATGTAGACATTATGTTAAAAAAATATGCATTAGAGAGTAGGTACAATATGTTTTGGATTTTTTAATTCAGTTGTGTTGACGATATTTTGAGGCATTCATTTTTACTGTTACGTTTTGAGAATTTAGAATATGCTGCAAAAAATTCTTATTAGAATAAATATAAAGTAGATCATGTCTCAGAAACAGCTCTCAATATGACAACCCTTCCAGTGACCGAACCTGGTGAGGTTTCCCATGTTGCGTCACATTAAACCGCAGGCTCCACTCCTGATGGTACCTTTCCGTTAATCCCTTTAAGTTTCAGCTTTGCAATCATACTCCAATAATATTGCTACAATGCAACCCAAAATTTTGGTTTCCCGGAAGCTACTCTTAGACCGATCGCTAGCTGGCATCATTTGTGGTAGAATTTAGGGTTAGAATTTTAAGGTCAGTGGGGAACGCTAAATTAGCAGAGGTGAATACAAAATAAAATACTCACTTAGTATGTAAAAACATATATTTAAATATCAAAAATAACAAATAAATAGTTCAATAACAACGTAGTTACACTAGAATTTACCAGGCATAGTGGGCAACTCCAGAATCAAAAGCAACGTGGGCAACAGCAGGAGCAGCAGAATAGGCAACTCCCAACAGAGGAGCGTGCGCAGCGTAGGTGGTAGGAGCAGCGTAGGCAGCAGGAGCAGAGTATGTATGAGCAGCGTATGCAGCGGGAGCAGAGTACGTATGAGCAGCGTAGGCAGCAGGTGCAGAGTATGTATGAGCAGCGTAGGCAGCGGGAGCAGAGTAAGCGTGGGTAGCATAGGCAGCGGGAGCTGCTGCGTATGCAGGTGCACTGTAAGCTACGGCAGGTGCGGCAGCAATTCTCAATCCAGGGTTGGAGATCCTTACATCTGATTTGCTCACGCTGGAGAATGGAGTATCGATGCTCTTAGAGTAAGTAGAGATTTGACCAAGGTTTCCTGCAGATCTGTAGATGTTTGATGATTGAGAGGTGAGTGCCGGAGCGGCGTATGAAATTGGGGCTCCATAGGCCAATGCAGGGGCTGCGTTGTAGCTGACAGCAGCAGGAGCCAAAAGGTTGCCAGCGTTCGCAACGGCAAGAGCGGCGCAAAGGACAATCAACTAAAACAAAAAGGGAATAATTATGGTACAAATATGTTTTTGAATTGGAAAAAAAATCTAAAAAGTTTTTTGTTTTCTAAATTTGCACAAATTTGTTAAATGATAAGCGCGTGTATAATCAAGCAATAACAAATAACTGTTGCTATAACCGGTGCCACTAATTAGTGTCTCAACCTTATAACTTTTTTCTTTGCAACATATACTGAAATTTGGTTTGGTTAAATAAGATATAATTTTAATTTTTTTTTACTTTAATGGGTTGCGATATCTTCTTTTATTTCCAAATTTTTGTTATTAACTTTTGTTTTATGAATGGGACCAGATACACTCTATATTTGTTCACGCTAAGTTCAACCTTCGTATATCATGGGTGTATTGTTGTTTGAACTTAAACGCATATTATAACTTTATTTGCCGAATTTTTTAAAAATTGTTTAGTTTTATGTGGTATCAAATTACTCGCAAAAATATCTTTTGGGCTAAGCCGAAAAACTACTATCTTCCTATAAAAAATGAGTATAAGGGATATATAAGTATCCACGAAAGCATTTAGTGAATAAGAAATGTTATTCTTCTCAGGATTCTTGAAAGTAAATAGATAAATAAATAAATAGTTTTTGCTAAATCAGAACAGTCTAGATTGTAAAATAAAAATTAAATAAATAATAACTTTGCATGTCAGAATTAGAATGGCAAATGGTTGTACTTGGAAAGCCCAACAAATCAAAACGTATAAACATAATGTTAAGGGAGTTACGTTTAAAAAAATAAAAAGTTAGTAGTAGAAATTCGGAAATAAAAAAAGGAATGGCAACGCTGTAATCGAAAAAATCTAAAATTAACCAACCAAAAAACCAAAATTTCATTTTAATATCTTTGCAAAAAAGATTTAGATATAAATTCCATAATTTTTAGGAAGTTTTGCGTTTGTATTTTCCACAACGAAAATCAATTATTACAGTAATTGGAAATGCTGGAAAAATTAGTGTAGATTATATAAAAGTTAAACAAAAAACAATAAAAACTGCATGCTTATATTACTAATTTTGATAATGCCATATGCAATTTTAGGTAGACTAGACCGTTTTGTACACTGAATGCTACTAAAACATATTAGGTGCTTTTCACAGTTTTTTTGTTGTGTTTTTTAATTTTGTTCTTGTAATCCTTGACAATCTGTGCTACATGCAATTTCTATTTTATTGACTTGGATATGCTAACATTCTTATATTCGAGAACAACTTAAAAAAATATGTGGCTAGTAAGCAATTGACCGACATGAAGAGGTGTATTGCAAATAATATTTCGTATACAATCTGTTGCTAAATACGCATATTTGTAATTAAACATATTATTTGAAAATTGCATAAATATGTATATTTAGTGAATTTAGTCAGTTTTTTTTATTAAGCAGCGCCAAATGTTTCAATTAATGTGCATTTTATCAATTGTCTGTTAAATGGTCATATCGTAAAGGTGAGGAGTCTGTCTTAGACTAGTAGAATTATTTCCTTAACGGTATTTATTTTGACTATTACTACTAAACTAAGGTATATAGGGGCTATACGAAAAGTATTGTGATCGCTAACACTTAAAAAAATATATAAATCAGGTTTTTTGAGTCCCTAGATCACAAAACATACATTTAAAAAAAATGGCTATATACATATAAGTCAAAAAAAATCTTATTTTCAGAATGCCCCAGACTCCCTAATCAAACTGAGAATAAAAAAATAGATAAATATCTTGACGTCATAAAATTGGAGAGTTATTGGCGTAGTGCCTTGGCTCCCCAAATTAAATATATCAAACAATTGTATATGCAATATATTATGAAATTGAGAAGATCAAGAAAAAAGAAACTAGAAATGCCTTTATCACAAACAACTTAAAACTATGTAATGATAAAACGATAGAAAATGATTTCATTGTGTGTTAATAACTGCAGATTTGACCAAGCCCCGAGAACTTATCTTTAAGAGACATTGCTTAAAAACTCTGAAAATATCTTAGGAAATAGGTATAAAACTTGCCCGTTTGAGAACATCCATTCCCATTAGGTTATTCCAAGAACGTACACAACATTCCTGAAAACATATACCTACAGGCATAGAGACACAAACTATTGGTCTTATCAAATAAACTGTTGTTTGATCTTTTGAAATAAACTGTATACTTTTGGGAAATTTCTTATATTACATAATATAAGATATTTATGGTAAGATCTAAATGCCCACAAAAATATAGAAAGACAAAATACAAATTTGACGGTTTCCAAGAAATATTAAGATTTTTTTGTTATTTATAAATTGACAGATTTTTACAAATCTTATAAAGTTCCGCTACAGATATGTTGTTGACAAAATGTGTTTATATGTTTCAAAAAATTTGAGAATAAAAAAAGTTACGACATTTTTCTATAATTGGAATATTTTTTTCCTAATGTCTTGAACAGCTAGAAGCCGTCCGCAGGCGACATTAGCCGTGTAAGAAAAGTGTCTTTTCGCATTTAGCCATATCTCTTTCTTAATAAACAGAATCTTTATAGGATACTCGAATTGTGAACACTGTACAGAACAGTGAAAAAAAATGTGTTCAACTTAGTGAAATAATATGTATTAAAAGGTTCTTAATATTAATCTTACCCTAAAAGCCATTTCTGTTAGTTCTGTTTTGGACAGTGAGAAATATGGGTTGATTACTATAAAGCAACTGATAATCTTATTGCAATTCAGTCTGCTTTTTATATGTAAAGTACCGGGGCAGTACGGGTACTGGTACCTACTGGAATCAAACCAGTTTGACATTTAAGTTATGTAATTGTTAATTTAATATTGATCTGAATTATGTCTGAGACCAAAAAGAAAAGACAAACCCATCAGCGGCATCTTAATGGAGGCAGTAGGTACCGTTTTCAAGATCAAAAGCAAGGAAAATACGGTCAGGGTTGAGGTTGATGATTCGCTGTTTTAAATTTGGTTCTTTCTTCGCTTAGCAATAGTTGATAAATATTAATAGGGTTGTGGGCTTAGTGTTGTTAAATTTAAACTAATATTTAAATAAAAGTACTCATACTGTACAAAAATTATTTTAAAAATATACTTATATTCTAATTATTCTGCATACTCATAGTTACTGAAGCAATCAAGGGCGTATCCATTGGAGAATCTTGGGGGTGATACCGAGTGGAAACCGCGGGGTAAATTTTGTACACTAATACCCAATAATGCCCAGTAAATCCTCTATAATGCCTCGAAAATCCTTATGAAATACCACAATATTAATTTTGATCTATTTTATTGTTTTTTAGAATACATATTTATTAAAATACCTAATAATTTGTTTACTGTCTTCATTATATCATTAAGTTCTTTTCACATTTTTAAAGGAGGCTTTACGTTGAGGTACGATAAAGAAAGTTAATCCTATATGATTATGAAAAGGTGAGAGAGTGGAAAGGGGGTTTAACGTTAGGTAAAACAGTCTTATAGTTAGGTGCTTATAGTCAAATATGGAATAGTAGTTTACCTAACAAGTGCGAAAAGTGCTACTTTCCCGCACGCAATTGAATCGCGTGCGAAAACGTCACTTTACGCGCGTGTAAGGTACACTATTTTTTTTACAAGCGTGCGGAAAAACCCAAAAGGTAAAAAGAATCGTTTATTTATATCAAATACATAATCACAAATTAATTATTATTAACAACATGTATAGTAAACGTGCAGTTTGTAGCATTTTGTAAATTAATTGTAGAAGCTAGATTTTTTTCCAAGGATTTCAGGGACTTGTAGGTTGGTTTTGGATTTTCCAGTTCTCTTTCACGAGTACTTATTATTGTAACTGTTGCCCACGGGGTAACTTTTTGGTTGGAAGAGGTCGATTTGGTAGACTGCACTGGTGGATGTTGGTGACTAGTGAAAGGAATGGCATTGAAGTTCAATACTTTATTGGATAGATTCTTTTGAAGACTTGTTGAGCTTTCTTCCACGGTTGAAGATTTCCAAGCTCCGAGGCGTTCGATATTTGTTATTCCTTCTCCGGAATCTGTAAGCATTGTGGCTGCTGAACGTCGGAAACTGTGGCCTGTATATAGTTCAGGATTTGGGAGCTTCAGATAACCTGCAATATTTGATGGCATTTTTCCAAAGATGTTTATTCCCATGAATTATACTGTGCAAGCTTTCTTACAAAAAATGCCTATGTGAGGTTTCTGGCTTTCTTAAATCGCATATTTTCTGACCAATTTTAAATATTCTCCGCTTTCAGCTTCATCAGATAGTACAAAGCTTCTAGAACGGTAATATTTTGTATCTGGAATATTTGTTAATAAAATTTTCCCTTTGCCTTCAATATGATCCAATTTGTTAGTTCTTCTCGGCGACATGCGCCAGCTAAACCAAATATAGTAGCTACTTTAATATAGAGATTAATTTCGTCAGGCGCTTCATTTATAAATTTAGAAACTTCCTCTTTTGAAAACATTTTCGCCTTCTTTGGTCTAAATCCAACCTTTGGTTTTTTTTAAAATAGGCCGTGACTTTGAAAAACTTGCTTAAAACCATGTTTTCATTGAGTTTGATCATACTTTTTAACATAGAGTATCTGGACTAAAGCGTGTTTGGCTTGC
Organism: Kuschelorhynchus macadamiae; assembly: GCA_030620095.1. Classification (NCBI taxonomy): domain Eukaryota; kingdom Metazoa; phylum Arthropoda; class Insecta; order Coleoptera; family Curculionidae; genus Kuschelorhynchus; species Kuschelorhynchus macadamiae. The sequence goes on along the minus strand of JAUTXW010000292.1, from coordinate 267,675 downwards.
ATGTTTTGGAAAGTTAGAGAAATATGCCAAGAAAACGAGTTCTTTCTAAGTTTTTCTTTTAGCTTGACACCAGGTTTTAAACACAATATATATTTTCTCATACCTATGACGGGATTTTGATGGTAGCAGATTGAAGTTTGTTGTTCTAGCTGCTTTCAACACTGACTCTGAAATCCTCGTCTGAAGAATCCATTAAAACCACTTTTACTCAGGTTTTACTTGTGCGACAGCAAAATTGGTTTTGATTGACAATGAATGACACGCCTATTTTTACTTTGTGTCTATGGTGATTCAAACTGCCAAATAAAAAAAGCAGGTATTTATTATTGCTTAACATTGCTTTTATATGGCATAATACGAGAGCCATTAAACAATTTTTTAAAACACGTTTTACATATGATTACTATTTTGTTGAAAAATATAGCAGGATTCTAGCAAATTTATGTTAAATCATTTTGCTAACTATCAGCGTATCAATATATTTTTAAATATTTAAAATCAGTGAGTATATTTCAAAAAAATGGGGTTATTTTCTTTTCCACAGTAGTGAGGAAAAGTAGCTCTTTGCAAGCTAAAATGAGTGCGGAAAAGTGAAGTTTTCCGCAAGCTTGTAGTAAAAATACTTTATTATCACGTTTTATTGCAAAATGGAGAATATAATAATATAATATAATATAATTAATGCCATATAGTATAAGAAAGCAATAAAATTTCATTTCCTAAAAATAAGATCAATAGATATTAAATATTACTTGTATAACCGAATTAGCTAAAAAAAAATAAAATTATAAAACAAATTGATAACTATTTTTTAACAAATCGAAATACTCTGATGTGGTAACCACGAAGATATTTACGACGGTGTTTACCATCTATTATGTTCGATAAAAAATGTGTACATCTTTTGGAATAATTCTTTATAAGTTAATAAAAAAACAGTGTTTACTTTCATTAAATGATCATTGCCTACTGATCAATATCTAATGTATTTATCTAGGTCCGTGCGTTAATAATTCTCTTAACTCACGCAAAATACGTGGGTTAAGAGCTTCATTACCGCAGTTCTTTTTATTACCGCGCGTATTTTCACTAATTTATTCATTTTGAATTCAAAATTTGTAATATAGAAAAGCGAAGAAGATTTTTATAAATTATTTTATTAAAAACTATAAATGAAAAATGATTTATTATACATATTAATCGTACAATCTTTACCATCTTTCAAATAAATTCCTGACCAAGCAGCCACGTTTGCTAAATGTGTAGTCCATACATTGTTTTCACTATTTAAACTGGTCGCCTGATGGCTTTGTTAATTTTTTTTTCGGGTCTCGTCCAAACTTTCTTCTGTTTCACCCAGAATTTTGGATGCTATTTTTCTTTTATTTTCTGCAGAATTTTCAATGTAGCTTTCCGCAACCGTCTCCTTGACGCTGTACTATTAGAATGTCAGCTCCTCAATCTGCCAATAGGCACGTAGATGTTCTTCGCATGCAATGCCCGGTCTATTCTTCTGGATGTTCAAGTTTGAGATACAAATCAATTTGTTTTGGCAAGGATCCAAAAGAATTAATGCCAACCAGTTGCTTCATATACACACTATTTCGAAATTGGATGAAAAACCTAACATGCTCGATGTTACAAGATTAGGGTATTTTCGAAGATTAAAGTATTTTCGAATTAGTTGAATATTTATATTATTATATATTATAATATTAAATATTTCCAGATTTTACATAGAATTTCCTGGTTATTTTCGTTTTCGTTGTCGGCAAAAAGAATGAAAACATCGCTGACATTTTCCAACAACAAATTTGTTAACTCCTCTCGCCTGCAAGCCCAATAATCAATGCTACTTTCATAAATAAGTAAGGTAATTCCGGGAGAGTTGCCCCACCCGGTATAGATGCCCCGGTATTCTCAAATTTGTCAAAACATTGACAGGTGGTGTGAGTGCGGGAATTTAGTTATTGTTTACAAACCGTAGCATCGAGTGAGTGCCATAATTCGCCCGCATTAACTGTGGTTTTGCTCGCAATAAAAAAAAAAGGTAAGATACCTAATTTTTAAGTGGTTATATAATACAAACGGATGTGATTGAGCTATTGTTTTGCATTAGCTTAAGTTTGTAACGTAAATACGTTGTGATGTGGGCCAAAATAGTTACAAAAGCATAGATGCCCCACAACGAGCGCAACAAAATATTACTACACGTTTTTTTTAGCAGTAGTACAATGCCTACAACGTACACCCGTAAGATTACTGCTCCCCCAAGACGGCAATGGGCGCAGGAAAATTTGGAAATAGCACTTACAAGATTGAATAAAGGAGAAATAGGAGTGAATGAAGCTGCATGAATTTATAGAATTCCATCTCGAACTTTGTTGTTGTCCTTGGGTCCACAAGCGTTATTGGGAATAGAAAATGGAAAGAGGCTCGTTAAACATGTCCGAAAAATGGAAAATGCCGGATTTGCGATTGACAGGGAAACACTGCGGTTCTTGGCGTTTCAGTTCGCTGAAATGTTAGGAATTCGGCACCGCTTAATTCGAGAAACTCGCATGGCAGGTTACGACTGGCTGTCTTCTTTTTTGAGAAGAAAATAAAGAGTTGAGCGTCAGGCAGTCTCAGTAATGAAAAGAGAAGAAGCTAATACATTTTTCAATCTACTTTCTGAAGTTTATAGGGACTTTCACTTTTTTGACCACCCCGGAAACATTTTCAACATGGATGAAACGGGATTTCAGTTAAATAATGAAGCTGGTCCTGTAATTGCAACCAAAGGGGCTAAAGATGTCCACACCATAATATCTTCTGAGAGGGGTGAAAATGTGTCTATAGTAGCATATTGTAGCGCTGAAGATAGATTTCTTTCGCCCGTAATAATTTTTAAAGAAGTTCGTGAGAGAAGTTTATATGAACTCAAAATCATCGTTTATCACGTCTGAGCTGTTCTTCACGTGGCTGAAAGAACATTTCATCCCAAGAAAACCGCCAGGAAAGACAATTTTAATTCTGGATGGACACACATCCCGCCGGAATTGTTTTGAAATGCTGCAGTACCCTGAAGAAAACGACGTTATTTTGGTTTGTTTACCAAGTTACGACGCAGGTGCTCCAGCCTTTAGACAGATCTTTTTTTAAGACACTGAAGCATTTTCTGAAGAAGGAAGCGAGACAGTAGATGATACACCATCCGGGACGAAAGATTGGTCGCCTCCAAGCAGGTGAGCTAATTGGGAAAGCTTGGGCAAAGCAGGTCAAAATTGCTTTATCCGGATTCAGAGCGACTGGAATATTTCCGTTGGATCCAGCAGGATTCCGTTGAAGTCCAGTACCTGTTCTTCAAAAACAACAAAAACGACTGAAGAAATAATCTGCACAAGTTTTAACTAAAACTGTGAAGCGTAATTTTTGCAATAGTCGCTAGTCATAACCATACATTCAAAAATTGACGGTAAAACCCGAGCAAAGAAGCAGATTCAATCTCATAAAACCATCGACGAATACGACGACACCAGTTCATCTTCTGATGAAGAATGTTTAGCAGAAAAAGCTAGGAAGTTGAAAAAACGTAAGTTGTCAACATTGAAGCAAGGGAGCGACAAGAAATCGCTTTCAAAATGTAAGGAAACCGAACACAGCAAGAATCAATCAAGTCAACGCAAAGAGGATCATTGCATCAAAGCAAAAGTCGACTGGATACAATGTATTTATTGCAAAGGATTGCTCCATGAAATATGTACGCTACACGAAAATACATGTATCACATGTGGAAACGCAACACACAGAGTCAATAATGTGAAAACCAATTCCCGTTTTGGCGAAGCAACTCACCCGGACTTTCCGGGTGAGATGGCCATATGCAGAGTTTTTACTTTTCAATTTTTTATTAAAAAAATACCATGACACAGATTTCGATAAAATCCATCTATTAGTTACCTAGAAATTTAAAAAAACACACGTACCTACATACATAACCTTTTTTTTAAGTCTGTTTAAAGTAGATAAGTTGTTATATATAAATACTTGATGTTTTCCAAATGTTTTCTTCACTTTTTTAAAAATGATCAAGTTCAGACATTAAAAGTTTGTGTTTATTTAACTTTTCCAAATACATTTTGCATAACTAAATTTTATTTTCTGTTAAGATTAAACATAATAAAAATTATCTACTTATCGCTCGGCATTTTTTGGATTTATCTAAAAAATGATATTCCACTTACCGTTTTGCTGTTACAACCGTTATACTATACAATAAGACGCTTTTACTTTTTTCATTTTTCGCTCACCGTGTAGCACTCAGACAAAACTCATATCGGATATAATTTACGCGAGCCACTCGGACTGTGATTGCTTTTAAACTAAACGCCGGAGACGGCTGAAAATTCACTTTTTAATTGTTTTCCGGCCAACAGGTAATAATTGAAATCTATGCTCGACCGACAGCAAGAGTGGGCCTATTTAAAATTGTTCTTTTATATATATATATATATATATATATATATATATATATATATATATATATATATATATATATATAATCGCATAAATCATTGGCTTGTATTTAAAAAATGTCCTCTCTTGTACTAATTGGGAAACGCCACTTGTAGTTCTAAGTATTAACGAAGGGATCGCGTTGCAATGGAGACAAGTTTTTTTGTCGTTGGTATCTTCAATGAAATGCAAACTGCATATTCTTATTCGGCTGTGACTTTGCTGAGGCATAATATTTGCATTCATAAAAAACCCAAAACGCCTTTCCAACTTTGACATCTGTAAAAACAAAAGATAAGTGTAAGGAAGAATTACAAAAAAATAAAATTAAAAATTAAAAAGTAATATGAACTTCACCTAAACTGACTTATAAACTTATATTGAAAATTATTGTGTCGCCCACTTCAGTGAAGTTTATTTTACTTTTCAATTTTTTATTAAAAAAATACCATGACACAGATTTCGTTAAAATCCACCTATTAGTTACCTAGAAATTTAAAAAAACACACGTACCTACATACATAACCTTTTTTTGAAGTCTGTTTAAAGTAATAAGTTGTTAAATAAATACTTGATGTTTTCCAAATGTTTTCTTCACTTTTTTAAAAATGATCAAGTTCAGACATTAAAGTACAACTTTTCCAAATACATTTTGCATAACTAAATTTTATTTTCTGTTAAGATTAAACATAATAAAAATTATCTACTTATCGCTCGGCATTTTTTGGACATCTAAAAAATGATATTCCACTTACCGTTTTGCTGTTACAACCGTTAACTATACAATAAGACGCTTTTACTTTTTTCATTTTTCGCTCACCGTGTAGCACTCAGACAAAACTCAGTCGGATATAAGCGCGAGCCACTCGGACTGTGATTGCTTTTAAACTAAACGCCGGAGACGGCTGAAATCAGCCGGCCAACAGGTAATAATTGAAATCTATGCTCGACCGACAGCAAGAGTGGGCCTATTGGTTCTTTATATATATATATATATATATATATATATATATATATATATATATATATATATATATATATATATATATATATATATATATATATATATATATATATATATATATATATATATATATATATATATATATATATATATATATATATATATATATATATATATATATATATATATATATATATATATATATATATATATATATATATATATATATATATATATATATATATATATATATATATATATAGTTAGTAGATAACTCCCCGAAGTATACGATAAGTACCTTTTCATTCCCATAGTTCTGTATATTTTTCTCTCTGCAGCATTTTTGGAACCTATTAAAAATATTCTCATATTTTGGCCTGGATTTTTCGGCAAGCTCTGGATGCTTCCTGCTCAATATCCAAAGGAATGCTTCTTTCTGAATCACTCATTTTGACTAAAGAAATTAAAACTGTCAATTAGAGATTACTTAAATTGACATTGCCCGGGGTAACGCAGAGTGACAGGTTTAAAGTGCAAACAGGTAACGGCTAATAGAAAGGTTTTATGCTTGCTTTAAACTGTTTGAAAAATTTGTTTAATAAAAAAATTTTTACCAAAAATTAAGGGTCATATGGGGATGATCTGGCCATATTTTGGTAAAAACCCAACAATGTTGATAAAAAATTGTTAGAGTGGTGTATTATTTGCGGTTAAGATTCAATAAAAATAAACAAGTCTTTTTTTAGATTGCCGACGGTTTGCAACTTTATTGTTGCATCCTCAGGCCACATATAGAACCTATATCCTGCACGAAACACATATTATCAGTCTTTTACCTACTCCGTTGGTCTGCATATATTTCCCAGATATTAAGTTTCTAAATGGTTTTCGTTAACAATCCTCTTGTTGGGGTTAGGTTCCAGTAAAAATAAATAAAGGTCAATTTTTAAATAGTCGACATTTCGCAACTTTATTGTTGCATCCTCGGGACACATATATAGATTCTATATCCTGCATGAAACCCATATTATCAGTCTTTAACTACTCCGTTGATCAGCAGATATTTCCCAGATATTACGTTTCTAAATGGTTTTCTTTAACGATCCTCTTGTTATGTTATATGTTATTATTTGGGGTAAGGATTTTTTAAATATTTTATTAGGCCGCTATTTTGTTTTGATATCATAGATTCATATCAAAATGTTACCAGTTCATTCCTATTCTTGAATGAACTTGTAACATTTTGATGTGAATCTATTATAGCAAAACAACTACAAACTACATAGAACGAAAGCTTTCACGGCTATGGTCAATTAAGAAATTATAGTTCTTGGGATTAGACCGTGTCAAAATGGAATCACTTTCCGACGTTTCGCCTTCGATTGCACGAGGGATATTCACTTCACGAAATCGGAACACTGAATCAGCTCGGAGAGACCCAGGCCGGCTATTTATAGTCGACCTGTGTTTACCGAAGAGTGATTCGGTGTAACGATCGGTTTACACGTATGATGTAGACTGAAGCCCGTATTTCTATTAAAATTGTTAGGATGCTTATAAATTTCAATAGATTCTCTAATTTTGCGTTTATAGAATCCCGAAACCGATGCAAGAACTTGGGTGTCTTTTACATTTATGACATGTCCAGTAGAATGTTGATGTTCAGATACAGCAGATTGTACAATTTGTTTCTTTCTGATACATCGTTCATGTTCCTTAAGCCTAGTCGACATGGATCGTCCAGTTTCTCCAATATAGACATCACCACAGGAACAAGGAATTGTATATACTCCTTCCGTTTAAAAAAGAATAATGTCCTTTGGCCATCGCAAAATTGTCTAATTTTCTTGTGTGTGTTGAAGATTGCTGATTGCTTTTGTGCTGGATGATGATGGGAATTTGCATTTAAGTACCTGTTCGTACGCGTTGGTTTTCTATGTACAGAGTGTCCATGCAATTAGATCTAAAAGTGAGTTGTCAATACTATTATGATGAAATAAGTCTGAAATTATGGAAATTGAATCATTTATAGGCACATTCGTATACAGCGATTCTACATCGAAAGTGACTAAGATATCTTTGGGATCTAATTGGATTGATTTAAGTTTTTCTACAAAATGCGTAGAGTTTCTAATATATGAATGTGTTTTTCCTGTAAAATTATTAAGAATATTTGAAAGATATTTACCAATTTTGTAAGTAGGAGATCCTATTGCACCAACGATAGGTCGAAGTGGTACATTAACCTTGTGTATTTTAGGTAGTCCGTAGAACCGCGGGATCCTTGAGCTGCTTGGCCTTAACATCTTCTTCTCTTCTGCTGAATTTGGACGAAATGAAGTTTTTTAGTAATATTTTTTTTAACATTTTAACACTAGGCCGCCATTTTGTTTTGCCATACTGGATTTTTACAAAAGACTCTTAAACGTAAAGATAGGTAAGACCTGAAAGGGTGATTTTTTCACGATTACGAATAGTTTATTTATTCTCCATTTTGAATTAGTACCATAGTTTTACTAGTTCATCTGTATACCATAATTATCCTTCGCTCATATTCCGAACATTTTTGCTTACATTGTAGTAGTTATATTGCCCCTGTGCAATGACTCACAAGTTTAAAGAAAGAAAATTATTTCTTTCTTATCACCTAATATGTGTCACCCTTGCCCGAATTCAGGTATATTTTGTTTAGATTCATTATATTGTCTTGTGCGATAGACTCCACTTCGTTCTTAATATTAAATAAAATAATATTAAAATAATAAAAAAATTAAGTAATTTCGCCTTAATTATGCCAAAAAGAAATAATAGTTAAGTGTCCGATAGTGAGTGTATGACGAAAAAGCGTCGGAAATTCGAAAAACTAAAGGAAAAAATGACAAACTGCAAAAAGAAATCGAAATGTATAGTTCAGATTCTGAGGATGATTTAGGTAGGATATTTTTTTATTTTTTGCCAAGGGCATTCTTCTAAATGGCCCACTGAATCTTTATGATTCCTATTTTTTGGCATTTTTTACTGTAAAAATAAGGCATTTAGATAAATGGCCGCCAAAATCTTTATGATTATTTATTAAAACTTTATCGAGTCTTATTAACCCATGTTTTAGATGGGGAAGTAGTGCCGAATTTAATAACTACTGAGGCACAAGTTCATGCAAGTACACCCCAGCAAAAGTTAAACTTGGTGATTGACTCGCAGGATTCTGAATTGGAAATTTTACCAGAAAATCCGCAGTGTTTAAATAATAAAACATTAGGAGATAACCATTCATTATTAAATCTTTTTGGGGTGGATCCTTAAGAAAAAACCAACAAAAATGGGGTGTTACTGGATGGTACTGCTAATAGATGGACTCATATTATAACAAAGGGTCTAGATGACGAGGAGAGACAAAGGCTTTTAGATTTGTATCCGCCTGCCAGCAACTGTGAGGTGTTAGTTCCTCCAATTTTAAATGAAGAAATTGCGGTAGCCTTGAAAGATAATAAAATACGGGAAGACAAATTTTTGCAAAAGCTCCAAACAGAAATTTCTTCCGGACTTATGGCATTATATGCCCCAATTAGTAAGCTAGTACAACAAAAAGAACCACCTACAACAACTTTGGAGAATTTAGCGGATTCGGCAAAGATTTTTTCTGATTGTTTTCACCAAATATCTCGCCATAGAAGGTCTTTATTAAGTTCTTCTTTAAATCCCCAGTTTAAAAAGTGCTTGGAGAGCCAGGAAATAAATAAACAACATCAAAATTGGAGGCAGGACAGGGGAGCGGACACATCTCGGAGAGTCAGAGGAAAAGAGGGGAACAAGACATTCAAGAGGTCTTATTATCCGAGGAAGAACCAACGTTAGAGGTAAATAAAAAATATGGTGGAAAAATTTTATATTTTGTAAGTAACTGGAAACACTTAACTACCAACAATGTAATTTTAAGTTGGGTACAAGGTTATAAAATACCCTTTTCAGTTTTTCCAGTTCAAAATAGAACTCCAAGGGTTTCTATTAATAAGAAAGAGCAAAATTTATATGATACAGCCATTAAGGACATTAGAAAGGGGAGCAATTAGTAGTTGTAGGCACACTCAAGGTGAATATGTATCTTCTTACTTTTTAGTTCCAAAGTCAGATGGAGGTTTTAGATTTGTTTTAAATTTAAAAAAACTTAATTTGTTTATCAATGCACCGCACTTTAAGTTAGAAGATTATAGAACGGTTCTTAAATTAATATCTAAAAATTGCTTTATGGCAAAAATAGACCTGAAGGACGCCTATTTTTCAGTACCAATACATGAAGAATACCGAAAATTTTTAAGGTTTAAGTACAATAATACTTTGTACGAATTTAATGTACTTCCTTTCGGTTTAAATATTGCTCCATTTATTTTTACGAAATTATTAAAACCAATTTTCAGGTCACAGGGCTTTGTATCTATATATTATTTAGATGATATTTTACTGATAGGTTTATCATATGAATCTTGTATAAAGAATGTAAATTATACATTTTCTTTATTGTCTTCTTTGGGCTTTACAATAAATTTAGAAAAAAGTGTTTTAACACCAACACAAAAGATACAGTTTCTTGGTTTTTCGTTTGATTCAACAAATTTGACATTTTCAGTACCCCAAAAGGAAAAAGATAATATTTTAAATAATATAACAAAAATTATGAACAAAAAATATTGTAAAATAAAGGAATCTGCTTCTTTAATAGGCCAGTTAGTCGCAATTTGCCCAGCGGTAAAATATAGTTGGTTATATATTAAACATTTCGAAAAAGAAAAATGGATAGCTTTGTTAAAAGAAAACGATAATTATAATAAAAAGATGATTATTTCTGACTACTTAAAAAGCGATTTTCTTTGGTGGCTTAATAATTTACAATCCAGTCAACAAAATATAAAAGAAAGTGATTATATGTTAGAAATTTTTACGGACGCTTCGCCTACCGGTTGGGGCGCCTATTGTAAAAATAAAAGTACTCGTGGTTTTTGGAACTCAGACCAACAACTTTTTCATATTAACTATTTGGAATTAATGGCGGCTTACTGTGGGTTAAAATCTTTTTCTAAAAACTTAAAAAATTGTAAAATTTTACTAAGAATTGACAATAAAACAGCAATTTCTTGTATCAATAAAATGGGGAGTGTGCAATATGAACATTTAAATAATATTTGTCGAAATATATGGCAATGGTGCGAAATTAGAAACATCTTTATATTTGCGTCATACATAAAATCCACAGATAATGTTATTGCTGATCAAGAATCTCGATGTTTGAAAACTGATACAGAATATTCCTTAAATGAGCAATATGTAAATATTATATTTCAAAAATTTGGACAACCAGTTATAGACCTTTTTGCTTCAGAACAAAATACTAAATGTCAAAGATATATATCATGGAAGCCGGATCCTGGATCTGAGGCTGTTGATGCGTTTACCATTAAATGGAATATGTTTTTTTATGCATTCCCACGATTTGCCATTATTTCCAGGGTTTTGAATAAAATAATTAATGATAAAGCTGAAGGCATCGTCGTGGTACCTGAATGGCCAAATCAACCATGGTACCCCATATTTAATAAACTTTTATCTGAGGATGGACTTCCCATGTTTCTAGCTTCAATTTCCACTAAAACCTTAAAGTAATATGACTCAGTTTTTAGTAAATGGTGGAAATATTGTAATGAGCATAGACAAGATCCCTTAAGTTTCCATTTACAAAATATTATTAACTTTTTAACAACCTTATCAAAAAAAGGACTTTCATATAGTTCACTTAATACCCATAAATCAGCACTGAGCTTAATATTACATATTCCTGATAACCAACAATATATTTTTAAACGGTTTTTAAAAGGAGTTTACAATTTAAATCCTCCTAAACCCAAATACTCTTTTACATGGGATACTTCTGTGGTTATTAACTATCTTGAAAAATTACATCCACTAGAAGCCCTCTCCTTAGAAAAGCTTTCCCATAAATTAGTAATGTTACTGGCTCTAACTTCCGCCCATAGATTGCAGACCCTTTCTTTAATAAAAATAGACAATATTTATATAAAATCGTCATCAATAGAAATTACAATACCAGACAATATTAAAGCTTCAGGGAAAAACAAATTCCAGCCAATTCTTTCTTTTCCTTTTTTTAAAGAAAAACCTCAGCTTTGTGTAGGTTCTATAATATGTCATTATTTAAACATAACAAAATCTTTAAGACCAGAATCTGAGAAAAGACTTATTTTAACAACAAGAAAACCTTTTAAAGCGGCATCTACACAGACTTTAAGTAAATGGTTGAAAAAAACATTAGAATTAAGCGGCGTAGATATTAATATTTTTAAAGGGTACAGTACGCGCCATGCAACAACATCAGCAGAGGCTCGTGCGGGTCTTAATATAGAAATTATTCGCAAGACCGCTGGATGGTCAGAAAAATCCTTAGTATTTAATAAGTTCTATAACAAACCTTTACAAAATGATACAACAGACTTTGCAAAAACAATTCTAACTAGTTAGGATTTTAAGTTATATCATGCATAGTTTTTGCTTATAGTTATATAGACATTTATTTTTTTTTTTATATATATAGTTATTTTGTTATTGTCAAACGTATATTATTACTTATACACTTTTTATGTTTAGTATTAATCTATAGTTCACTTTATAATATACCTAGTTAATGCATACATGATAATGATTGTGTCATTTAGTTGTAGTCCAGTTTTGTTTTACCTTAAGGTACAATTTTGTTTCAAAGTTTTTGGTTTGTAACATGGCTTGTTTAATAGATCGTCAGTTATTTTATTTGTTCTCTAAACATCTACAATGTAAGCAAAAATGTTCGGAATATGAGCGAAGGATAATTAAAAGATTGATCGACTTACCTGTAAGGAAGAGCAATCGTAATTATCCGAGCTCATATTCCGAACATTTTTGCTCCTCCCGGTTCCCATCCCTGGACGATCTATTATCTCTTATATCACCCGACAATATAATGAATCATGTAAACAAAATATACCTGAATTCGGGCAAGGGTGACACATATTAGGTGATAAGAAAGAAATAATTTTCTTTCTTTAAACTTGTGAGTCATTGCACAGGGGCAATATAACTACTACAATGTAAGCAAAAATGTTCGGAATATGAGCTCGGATAATTACGATTGCTCTTCCTTACAGGTAAGTCGATCAATCTTTTAATTATTTGTGGCACACCATTTGAAATCAGGCTCTTAAGTAATTTTTCAGGCTGAATTTTTAAGCCCCCATTTTGTTCCGCCATCGTAGCAACATTTTACATAAGTAGTTTTTTATTAATAATTTTTTAACAATTTACTAGGCTGCCATTTTGTTTTGCCATATTGGATTTTTACCAAAATGTTACCCCCATATAATCCTTAATATTTAATCAAAATTTCAAGTCAATCGGGTAAGTAGTTTTTTAATGGAATGGATGGAATTGGGAAAACATGTTTTTAGGCATCTGGGGACCTTGAAATGTAAAGATCTGAAAAAATCGAGGGATGATTTTTTCTTTACGTCCACACTAAGCGAACGTATGCGTTTTTCACCGCACGGGTGAGTGCGCGGAATAAGTGTAATTTACATTTGCACACACACTGCTAAAGAGTTTCCTGCTCCTACACAAAGTTTGATATATATTTTTAAATACCATAGCCGTAGATAAGGGGGTGTTTTAGAGAATAAAGCATATACTATATGCATTATTCCTTCAAAATTATTTGGTTTTTCTTCAATCCAAGCCCACATTTTTCATAGCGGCGTGCATAAAATTGAAATATACCCGTTTTCTCAACATATGCTCTGTAAATATTAGAGCTCTTTTCAAATACAATGAAGGGGATAAATCCTAGTACTCTCCCACAAACAGACAAGGCCGATTTGTGGGTGGGCAAAGTGAGTTTGAGGCCAGGGCGGAAAATTTTGAAGGCGTCAAAGTTAATTATGTCAATAATAATCGGGTAGTTTTAAATATTTTAAAATATAACGATATTTTGTTTTTACTTTGTATTAATTGCTAAAAAAATTAGGGCAAGGAAGCATACCAATCGGTAAATTTCCTTTACCCGAAACTTTTCCATTTGTTAGGAATGATGAAGTGTGACCCAATTTAGGTCAATACATAGTCACAGTATAGATGTGTTACATATACTGTTTGAAACATTTTTGTTGAGCGCCATTTTGTTCTGTCGTATTCGACGGCTATCAAATTTAAGCAGTTTCTTTTTACCTACGCCACATTTGACTTTTTGGCAGAAGTTAAAATAAATTCAATAAGTAATTTTTACATTGACACATATCGCCCTTTTGTTACGTCATTACGCCCATTTTTACATAATTTTTCCAAAATTTAAAGTCAATTGAACAAGATTTTTTTGCATTGATTTAAAAAAAAATATTTGTCCGCCATTTTGTTTCGTCATGTTAAATTCGTAACACAACTTTACCATCACACTTAATTCTTGCACAAAAATTGAAATTAATTTAATAAATAATATTTTCAGACTGATTTTTATATATTTTATTAGGACGCTATTTTGTTTTGCTGTCTTGGATTCATATCAAAATGTTACCAGTTCATTCCTAAGTAACACTTGATTTTTGTGCAAATTTGAGGTAAATTGACTAATTAGTTTATTTAGTAATAATTTTTTAAAATTATTTCTTAATGGTTTTTGTTAACGATCCTTTTGTTGTTAAGTTAGAGTGGTATATTATTTGGGCTTAGGGTCCATTAAAAAAAAACAAGTCTTTTTTTTAATTTTAAATTGTTGACATTTTGCAAGTTTATTGTTGCATCCTCAGGACACATAGATCCTATATACCGCATGCAACCCATAGTATCAGCCTTTACCTACTCCGTTGGTTCGCAGATATTTCCTAACCGTAAATAAAACACCACTCTAACACAACAACAAGAAGATCGTTAACGAAAGCCATTTAGAAACTTAATAACTGGGAAATATCTGCGGACCAACGCAGTAGGTAAGAACTGGTAATATGGGTTTTATGCAGGATATAGAATCTATATGTGTCCTGAGGATGCAACAATAAAGATGCAAAACGTCGACAATTAAAAAGAAGAGTTTTGGTTGTTTTACTGGGTTCTAACCCCAAATAAAAGCCACGAAGTCAATCGAGTAACTAGTCTTTAAGCTATGCTGTGATATGAAGGACACACAGACAGACAGACAGACCGACGGAATTGATAAAACATATTTTTTGGCATCTAGGGAGGCTAAAACGTGAAGATATGTAAAACCTGAAAAAGTGATTTTTTCTCGATTAAAAATATTTTCATTTGGCCGCCATTTTGTTCGGCCATCTTGAATTAGTATCACAATTTTACTATTTGATCTCTATACCACAATTAGTTATGGCACACAATTTGAAAAAAAACCATTAAACAGTTTTTCGGGCTGAATTGTTAAATATTTTATTAGGCCGCCATTTTGTTCCGCCATCTTCGATTCTTATCAGAATGTTACCAGTGAATTCCAACATAAAACTTGATGTTTGTGCAAAGTTTGAGATAAATTGGATAAGCAGTTTTTTAATAATAGTTTTTTTAACATTTCACTAGGCCGCAATTTTGTTTCGCCATATTGGATTTTTAACAAAATGTTACGAAATCATCCCCACATGACCCTTAATTTTTGACCAAAATTTGAAGTCAATCGGGTAAGAAGTTTTTAGCTAAGCCGCCAAGAGACAGACAGACAGACCGACGGAATTAAGAAAACATGTTTTTCGACATCTTTTATATTTCTTATTTTGAGTATTTAGTAATTTATTAAATTCGGAAAGATTGTAGTTCTAATAAACATTCAAAGGTTTGAGACGTTCAGGGTGAGGGTGCTCTGTTGTATTTTGCATTGCATTTAACCCTTAACTCTCATATTTTTAAACTAAGAGGAAAAGGCTGCAGGGAAATGCTTTTCAGGATTTTTTGTATTTATACTGGTCACTATGTGTCTGAAAAAAGTGTAGCAAATAAACATATTTTTTTTAATGGAATACCCTGTATATGTACTATAAAATAATAGCATCATAGGTCTATCCTCTATTATTAAAAACCAATTGTTTGTAAATAAGGTATAAAGTTTATCAAATAACTGCAGTATATTATACGTATACACGTGTGGACAGATTTCAATTTACAGTTTTGGGATCTCGGAAACTTCACCAACAGGTAGGAAAATGGTTAAATGGAAAAAGTTTTAGACAGTTGTTTTGCTAGGTTATTGCCGCCCGTAAATCTTGGTGTAAAATCAGATTTTAACTGCGATATCAACTTTTTTTTTAATTCGGATCTGGTTTACCTTCAGTTATTTATTGCTGGCTATAATAAATAAATAGATAAATAAAACCGATTTATATTATATCACAAACATGTATAAAAATAAATTAAACAATCAGTCAAAAAACAAACGTTTCAACAAAAATTACCAAGCGTAACGAGCAAATCCGGAGTCGAATGCAACGTGAGCAACAGCAGGAGCAGCAGAATAGGCAACACCTAAGAGAGGAGCGTGAGCAGCATAGGCAGCTGGAGCGGCATACGCAGCAGGAGCGGCATAGGCAGCACGAGCGGCATAGGCAGCAGGTGCAGCGTAAGCAGCAGGAGCGGCATAGGCAGCGGGTGCAGCGTAGGCAGGAGCAGCGTAGGCAGGAGCACCATAAGGAGCAAAGGTAGGTGCACTGTACGCTAAAGCCGGAGATGCAGCGACTCTCAATCCGGGGTTGGAGATTCTCACATCAGCTTTACTCACGCTGGAGAAAGGGGTATCAATGGTCTTGGAGTAGGTGGAGATCTGTCCAAGGTTTCCTGCTGTCCTGTAAATGTTGGATTGCTGGGAAGTGATGGCAGGTGCAGAGTATGAAGTTGGAGCACTGTAAGCCAAAGCTGGAGCTGCGGAGTAGCCGACTGCAGCAGGAGCCAAAAGGTTTCCCGCGTTAGCCAAAGCGAGAGTAGCGCAAAGTACCATCAACTGGAAATAATTAATAAAATATGTATTATAATCACCACACTTCAGAGATAGAATTAATTATCCTTGTAGATACACTTTGCGATATTTTGCCAAACATACATTTCTGGTTGGAGTTATATGAATCAAGATCAGATAATATTTCTAAAATAGGAAAAAGCCACGAAAACGCGTCTAAAAGTTGACCAAACAACCCATTCATTAATTCCATAATTTTAGAGAAATCAAATATGCTTTGAAAATGTACAAAAAAGTTGTTCAGTAAGGAAAATTGAGTAAGAATGTAAAATTTCAGATTCCTCCTTATTTAGACAATTTTGGCGTATTTTTGAATTCCGTGAAACTTCCTTTAATATTAAGTATGTTGTTGATACTATAAGGAAACTTTTTTGCTATTACTCTATACCTCGCAAACTACAGGGTGAGTCAGAAATCGAGGGCCAAAAGTTGTCTATTTTCATCTTTATAATATTTCCATATACATATTTTGGGCATCAAGAGTTGTTGTTAAACTAAGTCTAATACAAGATTTTTCGTCGTATGACTTAAATTAAGATATCCTTTTTTTCCTACATTAATGTTTAGTTGGCTGTGAAGTTTAATATAAAAAGCAGAGCCTTTTTAATCAGTTATATTGTACAATTTTTTAAAAATATTATACATGAAGGCATGAAGGTCCCATAAAAGTCCGAAATAATAAATGCGAATACGCGACTATGTTTAAGTTCTAGATATGTTCTATAAGTGTGAAGCGTGTTCGTAGTTTGCTAGCAGAATTTTCAAAATTTTTCGTAAGGTGGAAGAAAATAGGAACAATATTTAAGCATACCGATGTAATTTATATGAAGAAAACAAACAGATAATTTTATGTAATAAGAACTGCCAAGCGAGGCTGTCATTAGATACTTACATGCATTTTTATATTAAGCCTATCTTATTCTTCCCCTCAGAAAAAATTATGGCATCCCGTGGAAGATGAAAAGGTTAACGTTTAATATATGAAGATAAAATATTTTTCGTGATCCTAATTTAAAAAAAATAGTTAAAGAGCAATTTTGCAAATGGAAATTAATGGAGATACATGGTGTATCACAAAAATGCAATTAATGACCAATTTAAACTGAAAACAGCAAGACCATTTTGGTGTGCCAATAATACTATCTCATTTTTAGGATCGACATGACAAACGAGCACTTTCACAATTACATATTATGTAACACGTCACACTACTCACACTTAACCATTTTTTGAAAACTGAATACTTTAAATTTTAAGTAAAATACTGTGCCCTATGTGATAAATGTAACAGTACAGTGGTTTAAACATTAAAAATAGGAATAAATGAATTACCAGGCAAACTAAAAAAATCGTAAAACTGATTAGTTTTGGTAGACTCTTTACTTATTGTTATCATGAAAAAATCACCCTCTGAGATTTTTTCAGATCTTCGCGATTCAGGGTCCCTAGATGCCGCAAACACATGTTTTCTCAATTCCGTCGGTCTGTCTGTCTGTCTGCCATAACTAGCAAACTACTTACCCGATTGACTTCAAATTTTGGTCAAAAATGAAGGGTCATACAGGGATGACCTGGTAACATTTTGGTAAAAATCCAGTATGGCCAAACAAAATGGCGGCCTAGTGAAATATTAAAAAAATTATTATTAAAAAAGTACTTAACCATTTTGTACAAACATCAAGTATTATGCTGGAACCAACTGGTAACATTTTAGTACGAATCCAAGATGGGGGAACAAAATGGCGGCGAAATAAAATGTTTATAATCGTGAAAACATCACTCAACTACAAAATGGATCGATTTGAAGTTGTGTGCCATAACTAATTGTGGAATAGGGATCAACTAGTAAAACTATGTTACTATGGCGGCCAAATAAAATGTTAGTAATCGTGAAAAAAAAACAATGATAGAACAAAATATCGCCTAATAAAAATGTTTGAAAACACAGTATATGTAACATTATATACTGCGACTATATACTGAACTAAATTGGGTAACATTTCACTAGTCCTAACAAACGGAAAAAAATCATAACGAGGGAAGTTCCGGGTAAAGGAAATGTACCGACTTTTTAGACGAGACTAACATCTTATCCGTATAGTTAAAAGTAAAAAATTATATTTACTAGTTGATGATTTACCCTGTGCAAACATGGAAGATATCTGAGGGTATTCATTTAAGCCTTGTCATGAAAAATCTCATATTAAAATATGTTTAAAAACATCTTGCGATGTACGAAATATGTATATGCAAAAATGATTCAATTCTAATCAGTATACAACGTTAGGGCGTTGATTTCTGACTCACCCTGTAGTTTAGGAGGTATGGTTAAATGGCAAAAAGTTTCCATTTATTGTCGACAACATTCTGAAATATTAAATAAGGTTTCACTGAACCTAAAATACGTTTAATTTGTGCACTCCACCAGCACGACAAACTATCAGAGTTGGCTTAGAAATTTAAAATTATATGTATTTTTACTGAGTTTTCCTTTCTTAAAAACTTTTTCTTACAACATTTGGTCATATCTCCCACAGGAAATCACTTTGATAATTAGAAAAATAACTTTTTTGTAAATTCGCAAACTATACTTGATTTTCCGAAACAAAAATTATGACACAAATTAGTGTCTCTCTAAGAGGGATATATAGTTTTCAAAAAAAAATCAAAATTCCGTAATTGTCATCATTCTGCATTGCAAATGGGAAAAATACGAAGACTATGGGGGCGCTGTATTTCAATGAATCAGAGCCTTGTTCTTTTAGTAATTAGGTACTGTGCAATTAATAAATAAATTGTAATTACAGAAAATTAATCAACTATTTCAAAGGAAGAGTAATTAAGAGCAAAGGGTAATAAGAGTAAAAATGTAAAATTATGAGATTTGCCTTAAATAATAAGAGGGGTTCGCTTTTGTCAATATTTCATATTTTTGTATTTTTTATGCACAGCACATTTTTTTAATGAGCAGAAGCTTTTATTAAGAGTGAATTTTTTTCGAAAAACATTTGTAGTGGTTTCGTCCTCTTGTCAACATAGTTTTAAATAAAAAATAGAAAATTGTAACATTCACATACAAAAAATAAGAAACGTCAAAAAACGAGCGATACATTTATTATAATAAGAATTTTAAGCTTTTTTGATTAGAAATATGCTATAATTTTTTGGAAACAACAATGTTTTTCTGCCTATTTTTAAATTTTTTTCATTGTTACCTATTCTCAAATGAACAATTGCTTTCAAATATTCTACTACCTACCTAGTATTATCTTATTAATTATCAACATTGCATAGGGATTAACAATAATTATTTTACATATGTGTTCCTTTGGAAATTACAACCTAACTTACCTTAAATGCCATCTTGTCTAAATGGTTTATTGTTGTGACGATTTAAATTTTGGTTGATGGTTGCTAATTAACTGATACCTTTATTGCTACTCCATCCCATTTTTATACCTTAAGATACAAGTGACTAATGAATTGGTAAATCACCAAACTGAAACCAGTTTGGCATTTAAGTCTTGCAATAATTCATTTAATATTGCTCCAAATTAAAATAAAAGATAATCTCAGCGACTTTTAATGGTGTTCGTATTATTTTCAAGTGCAGAAATAAGAGCAGTAAAAAGCGGTCAAGGTTAAGGTTGTATTTTCTTCTGTCCTGCAGCACGAGGAGTGATTTTTTTATAACTGCGAATCCTGTAATTAATAAACGTTTTAGTTTATCTAATAAGTGTAAATTATATTATTACTGTTTTAGTTGCCCTTCTAAGCATTTTTTATTTTTTTTTAAATTGTTTGACCCTTCGGTTGCCGCGCACTGTAAAATATTCGATCTTCTGAGCGGTCAGAAACTTTATTCGCCTATAAGAGGAGTGATAGTTTTGATGCTCCTATACACTGCTCTAATTTTTTCAAAATTTTATATCGAATTGACTTAGTTTGATTATTTTGAAGTTTCTCAAATTCTGTAGCAACAAAATGCCAAGGTCAAGGCTCAAGGCTCGGCTCATAGAGTTCACATTAGGGTTTCAAATTTTTGTAAGAGTATCTCTAATGTTTGTTTAGGATTTTTCTAATATAATAATTGGGGTAGTCAATAAAAGCTGTCATTTTTAAATACGTAGGTGATCCACTATAATGTTATCCCCCTCTAAACTTCTCATTATTCAAGATAGAAAAAAAGTTAAAGAATTGGTATGTAGGTACTCCTCTGGTTTTTGCCCACACATAGAAATTTAAATTTACCTTTAGTAATATACAGGGGGAGCAAAAAGTTAATTTTTTTAAATAGAACATCCTGTATATATTTCTATTTTGGGATTCTACTAAAAATTCTATGAATATTATGTATTTAAATTTTCACATTTCTTTGAAGACATTTGAAAGTAAAAAATTTGACAGTGTATGAGAATTGACATTCTCCTTTCGATTCATGTCCAGTGTCTTTTAATATAGATCAAAAAGTACAAATCGTTTTAGTATAACTTGACCCGTTGACATATTTCACAGTCCTTTAAAATAGTGGTGGGACCTGACCCCCCTCCTCCTCCTCCACACTTGAGATTTACAATTTGATTTTATAACACAAAATGTTATAAAAATATACCACTCCTCTGAAATGAAAGTTGACGTGAGATTTTTATTGACCCCCCTTCTTTCAAAAGATATTTTATGAGATTTTGAGGGACCCCTCCCCCTTATTTTAAGCTCCTTAGTGGTGTGTTTTAGCACGCAGAGAAAACAAAACAGCTTCTAGACATTTTGTTTGTTAAATATGCTTAAATTTTATTAATTATATTTAAGTGATTGATAATACTAATATACATAAAGTAATGTAACAGAGAAACAACAAGTTATACCGAAATAAGTAATAGCAAAAACAAATTACATGTACAATTAAATGTAACATTATTCCATTAGGTCACCGTTTTCATCGATACCTTTAACGAATGTTCTTCGCAGTTTTTCTATGGCTTCTGTGATCGATTGGGCATAATTTTCATTTAAATAATTCACATCGGTCCTAGCAGATGCTCGATATTAAGTATATGGAATGCGTATATTTTCTCCTTTAAATGAGCCCATAAAAACGCATCCATCAGCGTAAGGTCGAGGCTATTCGGTGGCCATTTAATGGGAGCATCTTTTCCAATCCATTGACCAAAACCTGCACTAAGCTGATTTTTAACTGTATGAACATTATGGGTTAAAGCCCCATCTTACTGAAATACAACGTTTCTAATATTGTTTAATGGCACTTGATCTAAATAATCTAACTCTTTTGGCAGAAAACTCAAATAATTTTTCTCATTGAGAGTAATATCAAAAAAAATGTGGCCCAATTACCTTATTATTGAGTATTCCAAACCACACGCTGAGGTATTGACGCCCTTGGAACTAAAATTCTATATAACAGTGTATTTTTCCGATTGAATACGCCGCTGGTCGAAAATGTTGATTCGTCCAAAGCACTTGCCGTAAATAATTATTGTTATTTAATAGTTCTAACATATTTCGACAAAAAGCAACCCTGTTCCTTTTTGCTTTAAATCCAAATTTTTTCAACGTTCTCTGAACTTTTCTATAGGACTATCGTGGGTTCAGTCAAAGAAAATAGTAGCTTAGCGTAACTATTATTTTCTTTGGTTCAGTTTATTTTTTAATTCCTCAGATATATTTTTCGAATTGAGGTATTTGGATTCTCTTATATAGAAAGTAAGAAACCTCAGCATTTTCATCAACAGTTTCTTGGAACTTTGCGTGTAATCTGTTAAACTTTTTTTGCATGGAACATGCATTCGGAAATTATTAGCTCTAAGCTCTTGTTGCGCAGCTCTGTAGTTATAATTATTTTTTATAAACGCAACTTAAATTTTTGGCTTTTCTCTAAATGAATAAGGCATATAAGGCATTAAATTGCGATTTAAAGCTGACACTTGATAGGTAACAATAATAAATAAGTGTACTGTCAAATGGTTGTTTCTTTTGTTTTCCAAGGCACACTATTTTTTTTACAGCCGTTCTTTTCCAGTGCACTCTATTTAGAGGATACATTTTTGTTTTAGAACTATAATGTTTCGAAGGGGGTTGAAAATAGTGTAGGTTGTACTACAGTGACCAGCAAAAGTGTGAAACAAATGTAAAAAGACGACTGCGAGTGCTGGACCCCTATATTAATTGAGATAAACATGATTTCTTCATGTGTGCTAAACTAACCCTATATGCCAATTTTTTAATTTTTATATCGTAAATACTCGTAACAATAAAGTTAGAGGAGGTAGCATTATAGCCTTCTACAGTATCAAAATTTTCACATTCAATAGTCAATCAAACGATTGAACATACATGAAAACTTTAAATACAAAATATTGCTCTAGCAATATTTTGTATTTAAAGTTTATGAAGTATGAAAGAAAAATGAAATTAAATACAGGACGTTCCAAAAATATGCAACTTCTTGTCCCCCCCTACATTAATAAAGGTAAACTTGAATTATGTGTGTGCGTGAAAACTAGATTAGCAACCCTACATACCATTTTTTAAATTTTTTTGAATAATCTTAAATAATAAGAAAATTAGAGGGGGTAACATTATAGAGGATCATCCTGTACCATTTTTACATATTGCATAATGCAGATGGATAATGAAGTTGCGCCCTTAATGAAGTAACAGAAAAAAAGAAAAGAATCTTTCAAAAATATTGAAACCATATATATTTGGTAAAAAAGTTTATTAAAATTAGGCAGGTTTATTTATTACTTACTATTCAATCATTCTTTAAATATATTTTTATTTACTTACATAGATTATGGGTATTTTTTATAGATTTTTTATAAATGTATTCTCTGAACGCAGGGTTAGCGTTAATATAATTATTTTATATCTTATTTTTACTTGGTTTGGATGCAATGGCAGCTCGTGGTGAATTATATTGGGAGGTCAATAACAAATTAAAAAACAGGCATACTTAAAATAAAAATAAATATCTTATCTTTAAATTCTCTTGAAGTTCAGGTCTACTCTTCGTTCTTTAGAAAGGGAAAAATGCTGAATGACACGTTCGTTAAAATTGCACGCACATTCCTTTTATAAATAATTTCTCGATACTTAACATTGGTAAAACGGATATCTTGGCCCAACTCCTCAACAAAATGTATAAGCCCTCGAAAAACCCCTGGATTTTCAGACAAAGCCGTGTCGTCATGGCCACGTAGTGCCAGCTAGAATGCCCCACAAAATGTTACACAATCTATAATTTTGTTTAAAATATAACGATTTTTGGATACATTTTCATTAAAATCTCTAAGGGATTTTTTATAAGCTGTGTCTAGCTGAGTGCAAATATCAACACTTCCGACAGTAACATAGTTCACCGAACATTTCATGTGATCTACAGAAAACGCATATATTCAATTTTTTTTTGTTTAATGATGGACCAAGTTTTTCCTAATGTTATTAGAGTCCGGTATCTAATTCCTTTTTGTAATTCCTGCGTAGGTCAGAATAATAATTACACAGAAATTCTCTTTATGCATTACAAGGAGCATAAGATAAACCGTTTTTATAGTGTAAAAGTGGTTATTTCCTATACGTGGACATTCTTACTTAGAGTGCGTTAAGAATACGAGCCTTATTAACTCAAAATATTATACTGAGACAGCAGATGACTGGAGAGATGTCTTAAAAAATAGCAGACTGAAGCCCTCACCTTTTAAAGTGATAAATTGTGCAGATAAAGTCAACTTTTAGGCTTGAACAGAGCTCCTTTCATAATATTTCTCGAAGAAATGTCTTATACCAACAAGGACAATTAGGGTAATGAAAATTCACAAAAACGAGTAATGGTTTATATTACAGAAAGCTACTTATTACGGGAATTATTCTAAAGCTGTCGTAGTTCCCCCAAAAAAAAATTTAAAAAAAAATGAAAGAATACAGTTACCCAGGACCAGGGCCCATCAAAGCTGCCAATGTAAATCAGGCCTTGACCAAACCCATTACCCAGTCTTTCTAAAAAACATTAAAGTGACATCGAATTTTGGGACGATCCGCCCATCGATTGAAGAGAAAGAACAATCAATGTCCACCCCTCTTTTTCAGAAAACCACTTTGTTTTTTGTTTCAAAATATTTGTATTTCATAATTTTAATAATAATGAGTAGTTACTATAAAGTGAGCACAGAATTGTATGTTTTTTTTTATCTGAACCTATCGTAGTCTCTCTTTATATGTAATAACATACATACAAGAAAAACTGAAATACATCATAGCGCCTGCGGTATTGCAGCACGTGTTCCAGACAGGGTCATAGTTTCCTTGTGTTGATGTTGGTGAAACGTGAAATAAAAACGTTTCAACATAGATACTTAGTGTTGAACGCAATATACAATTAATCGGTAGGAAGTTTATCCATCATCATTCATATTCATATGAACTAAATCAAAATTTCGAGGTTTAAATAATCAAGAAAAGGTCTATAGTAAACTGCAGTCTAATAAATCGGGTCTTACGTCATGTAAAAATCTGAATTAAATCGAAAAAAGCAGTGTTCCTCTAAATGTATACATTTTGAGAAAAATATAAAAAGTTTTACCTTTCAAGTCACATGGTAATGAGGTTAAGTTTTATTTGTCAAGTTCGATTTGGGTACGTTCAGAATTAAAAAAAATGTATTTTATGCGGCTTATTAAAAAAAAACTTTAATTTGAATGTCTGTATTCGTGCTATACTATTAAAAATCTGATAATAAGAGAACCCAAAGGGTTGTAAGCTCTAAAATTTGGTCAAATAAATACATTTTTGATATCAGAAGCTCTAAATAAGGGATGCTACGTATTCTTTTGATTTGAATCCTAACTTGAGTTCAAGATCGAAAAACTTATAGCCAAAATTTCGTTATAAAATTTATATATTTGCTGTCTTCAATCAACTTGCGCACAGCACAAAAAGCTTTGTCTAAAATTCGAGAAACATTAAACAGACTTAGTACCACAATAAAAATAATAGGTGCATATATACACTATAAAATACTAGCAAAAAAATAATATTATAAAATTTAAAATTAGCTATCTGAGTCATCTTCAGATGTATCACTATCAGATTCAGAAACTGAAAAAATTACTGGATTTATTTGGACATCTAACATCTAACAGTTTTTCTCGATCCCACTACTCCATAATTATTTTTTCGGTATATTCTACCAGCTTTTTCCAATTGTCCTCTGATATATGATCTAAAAAGTCTTGCCATACCTTTAGAACTCCTTCTGATGTAAGTTCTGCGCCTAGAAGTTTTTCATAAAATTTTGCGCAGGCCCATATTAGCTCAATGGCATTAAATTGGCAGTGGTAAGCAGGCAAGCGCAAAACTTCATGTTCATGTTCCCTCAAAATTTCATCCACTTTGTAAATCAAGATTTTGCTGTTGAACGCAGTCCTGCTTTTGAAAAATTTGAAGCGGGATTTTGACTTTTTGTTAATAACCACTGAAAATGTTACTTTTTTCCACGATGAATTTGATTGTTTGTTTAAAATTCTAGAATGATATGACGCATTGTCCAAAACGATTAATGAGGTTCTATCTAAATTTGGAATAAGCATTTCCTTTAGCCAGTTTTCAAAAGATTCATTATTCATGCTACCTGATTACTGATTATCACAGTAATTTTCGATGTGGTTGAAAATATTAGGTTCGCACCAGAAACAAATCCACTGGATGAACCAGCAGGCAAAACAATAAATCTTTTTTAGAAACCACACCCTTTTTTTCTTTTAACTGATTTAGCCGAATTATCTTGTCAGGATTTTGACCCACTCCCGTTGGAAAAAACCCATGTTTCGACCAAAATTCTTTTCTTAATTTTGAATTCAAATTTTCAACATATTTTCTTAAAAAGGTGACCTGCTACATTTGATAGGTCACACAAATATCTTTGATTCCAGTCTTTTCTATACCTAAATCCTCGATGCTTGATTAATTTTGGCAAAGATTTAAGCCCAGTTTCTAAAATCTAAAAAATAAAATAGAGTGTTATGTGAACGTTTGATCTGTATAAGTCGTATATTACATTTCTTACTTCCATCTTCATGCACCCGTTTAAATCATGGAGTTTTGCTGTTTTTTCGCTGGAATATTATCGCGTTTTTCTTTAACAAATCCTTTGTACGGTTCTTATGTTCAACTTTAGCGCTTCTGACACTTTTTTCTGGACAGACTGTGGATTATTATTATTACGCTACCGTTTTCTGTACATTTTCTTTGCTCCTCTTCAGCTTACTAAATTTAGCACCATTTTCTTTGTTTTATACGGAAGCGTAGAAGGGCCACAATTTTTTTTATTTTTTAATTCTGAGTTTAAAGTCGGAATTTAACAAAATTCTGAGTTTAAAGTCAGAATTTAACAAAATTCTGAGTTTAAAGTCAGAATTTAACAAAATTCTGAATTTAACAAAATTCTGACTTTAAAGTCAGAATTTAATAAAATTCTGAGTTTAAAGTCAGAATTTAACAAAATTCTTAGTTCAAAGTCGGAATTTAACAAATTTCTGAGTTTAAAGTCGGAATTTAACTAAATTCTGAGTTTAAAGTCAGAATTTAGCTAAATTCCGAGTTTAAAGTCAGAATTTAACAAAATTCTGAGTTCAAAGTCGAAATTTAACTAAATTCTTAGTTTAAAGTCAGAAATTAACTAAATTCTGAGTTTAAAGTCGGAATTTAACTAAATTCTGAGTTTAAAGTCAGAAATTAACTGCCAAACCTGAAATTGGTGTCAGGAGATAGACAATTAAATATTAAGACAGATAAGTGAAATCCATTTCGTTGCAAGTAAACTCGTTTGAGATTTCTCGAGCTTCAAAGGTTCAAAATTGTCATTGTTCTAGCGCCATTTTCTCGAAAACAGTTAAATTTAGGCATGAGAAAAGTAACTCAATAAGTACTTGGATTTTTTAGAAAAATATAAAAATTTAATAAAATATAGGGCATTTCATTTAAAAAACGGATGATGCCTCCGGTTTGAGGTAGAAGCGGCAACACCGCGCAATTTAAAATATTTTATAATCAGAGTATATTATGTTCATCTATGGCCAAAGCGAAATTCTCAAAACATCCTATTCGTTTATTCTCCAGATATTTTTAATAGGACACTCAACTTGAATCACCCTGAAACAGAGGGGGAGCTCTGTCAGTATGTTTCGCGAGACACTCTTAAATCGTTCAAACATATATGAACCATTTCTTAAGACTTATTTATCGTTTGGTATTACCTTTTTTATTTTGTGAACCTTTTAATGTATATGTTTTCTTGTATACATTTTGGCTTTTTTTTTCAGCAATAGAAATAAATAAAAATACATAAAATGAACTAATTAAACATATGTTTAACTTGTCAGGGACTTATTTAACACTCAAAAATCAAAATAGGAAACTTTTATTTTGTACCCTCCCCCTTTTTTCATTTTTTTAACTATCTGTAGTTTGGTGGAACAATTCATAGCACATTTGCCATTATTCAAACAAGAATATTGAACTTGTTTTTTTGGTTCCAGTCTGTTATACAATCGTACAGACTAAATTCTGACTTTAAACTCAGAATTTTGTTAAATTCCGACTTTATACTCAGAATTTTGTTAAATTCTGACTTCAAACACAGAATTTAGTTAAATTCCGACTTTAAACTCAGAATTTTGTTAAATTCTGACTTTAAACTCAGAATTTAGTTAAATTCCGACTTTAAACTCAGAATTTTGTTAAATTCTGACTTTGAACTCAGAATTTTGTTAAATTCCGACTTTAAACTCAGAATTTTGTTAAATTCCTACTTTAAACTCAGAATTTTGTTAAATTCTGACTTTAAACTCAGAATTTTGTTAAATTCTGACTTTAAACTCAGAATTTTGTTAAATTCTGACTTTAAACTCAGAATTTTGTTAAATTCCGACTTTAAACTCAGAATTAAAAAATAAAAAAAATTGTGGCCCTTCTACGCTTCCGTAAATTTAGGATTTAAAAAACCAGCAAAACGTTTTTTGCTTTCCATTTTACTTCAGATTTTACAGTAAAGTTTTTTGGCGCTGACAATTATACTCCTCGAAAATGTGTGTAAACCAAACAGTGTTTTAAATAAAATTATCTCAAAAATTATTCGATTGATAATGAATGTATTATAATAAGGTAGAACAAAATAAGCTAAAGTTGAGGCAATTATTACTTTGAAGAAGTATTTTTTCGGGGTACCTAGTTTTTGAACTTTATTTTTAACAATTCTAAACCAACGTTTGTCTTAGTAGACATACAAATGCAGATGTTTTATAGTCACTGGAAATTATTATTTGCTCTCTTTCTCAGCAAATAAAAACATATAAGACGTTTTCAGTTTTCTTACGGACCACTCAATAGTAAACTAAGAATACTAAGATATGTAGGCTTAACGAAAATAACACTAGTAAAAAGTTTGTGTCTGATAAAACGATATACCCGACTTATTAGACTGCCGTCGACTATACAATACGTTATCGGCGTGGATATAAATATAAATAATATTTATAAATTAAATTACTAACAACTAATGGCACTCCTTACCTGCAACAAAAGATACAAGAAAAATAGCTTTCTAAAAAGACTGATGTGAAGATCAAACGGCACAAAACTTTATAAAAATACAAATACGAACAATAAAAAATGACATTCAAATAAATCCTTAATTTAAGTTTAAGACTTTCACGTGAAAAGCCTGCCTATATTGATGTCTTTGTCTAGCAAGTTCGTTCTGGTAATTTAATCTGTTAACATATTTCTTGATTGTTTTCATATTCGGAAGACAATATTTCATGTTTCATTCTTTTCTATTATTGATTTATGAAATACTAATCAATAAGAGAAATACGATGTTTAAAAAGCATGTCTTTGATAGCTTCATCGATTGATGACGCGAGGGTAAACATCCAGCTGCCCAACTGTATTGTCTTCTTTGCTCACGTAAACAATTCAAATTAGCGGCATTCGGTTATTTTTAACATTTTTCTTATAATGCTTGCTACGAAACCACCTGAATTTTGAAAAATTTGTGATTTTACAGTCGGGGATGTAGGAAGAATTTTTGCGTATTTTGGATTGTAAAACAAAACTTTCACGCATAACCCCATGAAATATTTTGGCAAATCTCGATAGATCTTTTTCTCGTGATATATATCTTTTACAGTTTACGAAACATTAGCGTTTGAATATTACAATAATAGTCTACCTTTTCAATAGTAGGCTGTTGATAATTTTAATACACAGATATATCAACAAGTTTAAAAGACAACTATACAAATCTATATATTTTTTCTACACAGGGTGTTTCACATAAAACTTCAAACGAGATTTTCTCTGGAATTGTATTAAAATTTGGTAAAAAGCATTTATTAAATAAAATTAATTAAAAAAAACCTTTGAAAGTTTCAGATTTTAAAAATTCGTCTACTTTTAAGACATGTTTGGTAAATGCATCAACTAACATACAATACATAGAAATAGGGAGAGAGGTTTTAAAAAATGAATTCATTTAGGTGTAAATTAAGAAAATTTACAAATGTACTGACGAATTCAAAGTGAAAAACTGTTAGATTAAGTACCTAGATAGATACAATTTTTCACTTTTTGCACTATATCTCTAAAGCTATGCAAAAACTCGGAGATATGGCGATTCAAAGTTGGTTATTTTTTATATATTGCTTGTGCAATCGCTTCCGATGCCTCGAGCGAGAAAATATATAGAACATTATTAAAATTACAGCAAAAAAAAATGCGACCTTAATGAATGAACTCTCTACGATTATCTTACCGGAGCTATGAGCAAAATCGTCATTTTCGTAAATATCTACTTTTAGCTTGTAAAAAGTCGCAAGTGCTTTGAATGCGCCATTTCTTTTCCCAATATCAGAGTTAAACTAGGTTCATATTGTTAATTTTAGCATTTACTTACTATATGATTTGCACATTCTTTACTTCACAGTTGATAGTAAAGAGCAATTTCAGATAATTTTATTTTTTGTGTGGGGGAGAATATAAAACAAAGAATTATAAAAATTGTTACAATTTGTATTTTATTAATTAACTAATCAGTCATCAATATTTATTTAGTTCTACCAATAAAACGTTTTCAAAATCAATCCCCAAACCGTCACCCTTCTTCACTACTGATAAAGATTCTTGACATTTTTATAACTTTTGCTCTGACATACCAGTCTTGCAATTTTCGATTTTTTTTGCACTTACACTAAATGAAGTTAAATAATTCCAATGGTGCTAGTGCACTAGTTATGATAGCCATCCAACCAATCCAGTCCGATTTTAACAGATCCAGCTGTTTACCCTACCTACATGGGACCTGATAAAATGATCGACGTCCATGGTAGTGCGTAGCAACTCTTATTGTTGGTAAACTTGCCAAATCAAATGATTTTTAATTGCGGAATGTGTAAAGCAAGCATATGGCGACATTGTCACAGAGATACATTATCAAGTCCTCGTTAAGTACCTATAGCAATATAATAAATAACTCTGCTTGTTTTTTGTTAGTTGAGGAACTGCTTCTTTCTTTAAAAAAATGCTTATCGATCTCTGCAGCTCAGCCTCATTGAGGAGTAACTCGACCATGTTTTCTTGTCAATCTGCCAAAAATGCTAAAGTAGTATCACAACCACCGAAGGCATGAAGATATCCGACGAATTGTCTTACTTTCTGATTTTTGAGGCTTTTAGTTAGTTGCGATTGTTTCCCAATTATTTTTTGGATGGTTATATGAAAAATAACTATCTTTAGATGCCCTTAAATATAAGCCAGTTTTCTGATATAATTCTAGGTATATTTTTTCATACGATTGTAACAATGAGAAAATTCTGATATTAAATGTTGCACATATCTAAAAAATAAAATGAGTAATATTTTCATTACAATATTTATTGAAATAAATTAATATAAATATACAGTCAAATAACAACTTTATCAACCAGTCAATAACAAAAATTTACCAAGCGTAGTGAGAAACTCCTGAGTCATATGCAACGTGGGCAACAGCTGGAGCAGCAGAGTATGAAACTCCCAAAAGAGGAGCGTGTGCAGCGTAGGCGGCTGGAGCAGCGTAGGCAGCAGGAGCAGCGTATGTAGCATGAGCAGCATATGCAGCAGGAGCGGCGTAAGCAGCTGGGGCGGCAAAGGCGGGAGCACTGTAAGCTAGAGCTGGAGAAGCAGCATATCTAAATCCGGGATTGGAAATTCTGACATCAGCTTTTCTTACGCTTGAGAAAGGAGTGTCGATGCTTTTTGAGTATGTTGAGATTTGACCAAGGTTTCCTGCACTCCTGTAGATGTTTGAAGATTGAGAGGTGATGGCTGGAGCCGAGTATGAAAGAGGAGCTGCATAAGCTAAAGCTGGAGCTGCAGCATAACTGACGGCAGCAGGAGCGAAGAGGTTACCAGCGTTGACGAAAGCGATTGTAGCACACAAAACGAGGAACTGAAAAATGAAAACAAAATGTTCAAAAATTAAATGAAAAGTTATCAAGCCTTCCTTATTGCTTTTATTCTCGATTTTGCTTTTTGGTTTTAAAATTAGAAAAATCCAAAACATTTAGTTTTTTTCGGGGATATTGGAATATGAACGTCAAATAAAAAAAATATGGACGAAAATTGATTTTTTTTTTAATTTGTTGACTTGTATATTCTAAAGAGATTTTACAGTTGGGGACTGTGAGAAAATTACGTATCCGGTTTTTGATTTTCATTTCCGGTTTAGCATGTGGTTATTTAAAAACTAGTTATATTATATGTGATATCTTTTACACTTTTCGAAACATTATATATATAAAGATCAGGAGAAAGAGTTTTATCGATCTATGTTAAAATTTCATGGGGTTATGCACTACGAAAATGTTATTTCTTAAAAAACCAAAAAACACAAAAATACTAAATATAATCTCAATTGCCAAACCCTATTTATAACATACAGGGTAAAAAAAATCAAAATTCAATTGCTCTGAGATATATTTTTTCTATTTGAAATTTGAAGTTCAATTGTTTTTTGTAACCATATTCCGAGAGGCCGAAAAGATATATATATGAGGTTGTTAATTTTTTGTTCTAACAAAAATACACAAGAGTAAAAGCCTGTTCTCTTGAGTTACCCTGTATGTACACAATTCTTTGAGTAGTTTATAAACAGAAAAGATGATTATATGTGGTATTATTTACTGAGAAGTTTCGTTTTGCTTGCATTAATTAATAAAAAAATCAGTAAAAAATTTTGCGTTAAAATGAAAAATATAACAATAGTAATAATAACTTTTTAAAAGAATTCATTCTTTGTTTATTTTATATTTTAATAATTAATTATATCGTCTTACCTTGAAAGCCATTTTTCAAAGTAGATAATTAAACTTGCTGAAAAAGTATATTGGTGGTTTATAACTGCAGAACAACTGATATTTGTACTGTAACCCAACTGCCTTTTTATATAAAACTTATAAGGGGAGTGAAGCAGTAAAACCACCATGATTACAATTACTGAAAACCAGTTTAACGCTCTTACCTAATTATTATCAATTTATTATTGTTACCAATGGTTCCTGATTAAAACAAATATCACCTGCTCTTGACTTCTTTAACAAGTGAAAGGTTACAATGAAGAGTACAAAAATGAGGAATATGGACCATTACGTTAATAAATATAACAACGGAAAATTGTTTATTTTCTTTTGATTCGTCTTTTTCACTTGGTTAGTTGACTAAGGTAAAGGTGTTTACAAAAAATTTTTTTGTTCATAGACTGATTTTTACTTGTGATTATATTTACTCAGTTTTTATGATTAAAACTAAATTTTGATAGATAATAATTAAAAAAGAAAAAAAAACTGTTTTCAGTGTTTTTTTTTTTTCATTTACATAGTAATGAAACATTGATTTTTTTACATTTTTTTATCATTATCTGATCCAGATCGGTTTATACTTTATACAGTATATCCGCAGGTATACGTGATAAAGAGGTCTAAATACAATTTTCGGAAGTCCTAATAAATGCTTCTACTTATTAAAAAAATCGGTAAAATTCCTTTACCCGTTATGATTTTTTTTTACTATTTGTTAGAAATAGTGAAATTCAGAACATAGTCACAATAATATGTGTTACATGTACTGTCTTTTCAAACATTTTTATTGGGCGTCATATTGGTCCATCATATTGGACTACCTATGCCACACTTGACTTTGGGACATAATTAAAAAAAAATCAATAAGTAGTTTCTACATTAACATATACCGCCATTTTGTTGATTTTGGATACACGGTAGACTATAACTGTATACTTACGCATTTGCAATTCTAAAAAAAATGATTGGTTTTTAACCGGGCGGCTATCCCCGCCCTTTTGTCTTGCCGCTCGTGTGTCCCGCACCCCCAGCACCCCCGGGTCGGAACGCCCTTGTGGCCGCTCTTTTGTTCCGCCATCTTGAATTAGTACACAATTTTACTAGTTGATCTCTATACCACAATTAGTTATGGCACACAATATGCAATCAATCCATTAAGCAGTTTTTCAGACTCAGTTTTTAATTAATTTATTAAACCATTTTGTTCCGCCATCTTGGATTCGCACCAAAATTTGACCAGTTGTTTCCAACATAATACTTTGATGTTTGTACAAAATTTGAGATAAATTGGATAAGTAGTTTTTTAATAATAATTTTTTTAACATTTCACTAAGCCGTCATTTTGTTTCGCCGTATTGGATTTTTACCAAAATATTACCAGGTCATCCCTATATGACTCTTAATTTTTGATAAAAATTTGAAGTCAATCGGGCAAGTCTTTAAGCTAGCCGCAAACTGACAGACAGACCGACAGACGGACCCACGGAATTGATAAAACATATTTTTGTCACCTAGGGACGTGAAAAACCTGAGAGGGTGATATTTTTTAAGGATTACAAACATTTTATTTGGCCGCGAATTTGCTCGGCCATCTTGAATTAGTTATGGCACATAATTCGAAATCAATCCATTAAGCAGTTTTTTTTCAAGCTGCATTTTGTTCCGCCGTGTTGTTTTTACCAAAATGTTACAATTTGAAGTCAAAATGAAGTCAATCGGGTAAGTAGTTTTTTAGCTAAGCCGCGAAAAGACAGACAGACTAATGGAATTCAGAAAACATGTCTTTCGGCATCTAGAGACCCTGAAACGTGAAGATCTGAAAAAATCTCGGAGGGTGATTTTTCACGATTACATTACTTTCCTTTTACGAGGGAAGTAAAAATACGTTTCACGTTGAACATTTTTTGTTATGTCATCGAGAATTGAAAAATATGAAATATAGTCGAGAGTAAACTAGCTTTATTTTTCATTTGAGAATATTGCGTAAATTATGGGTGAAAGTAGCGGGGTGGAGGGGGGGAGGGGGGGAGAGGAAATATAAGGCATTACCACGAATATATAACGTTTTTTTTTACGTCGCTAATTATCATGAGGGTATTAAGCTTATGTTGTGTTAACAAACAAAAAGCCAGGGTCTTTTTTTTTTAGTCGTTTACCCCTCACAGCAAGGCATTCTAAATACGTGATTAGTGAGAGAGCTGTATTTCAGTATTACTATGCAATGAATACTTAAATAAATAAATAATATTAAATAAATTAATGCAAAGGAATATGTAAAAGTACGTATTAAAAGTAAAAATACAAAAATTATGAGATTTGCGGAATTTTATTTTTTTTCTGTATGTTTAACTCATATAGCGTGTAACAAAAGTAAGAAAACGGCGAAATATCTCAGGTACCTCTTACCTGAATTTAATGATAATATGTACCCTTGGGTATGAAATTATGCCGGATCCAATGATAAGTTCCGCATTGCTGCTAAGTTTACCGTTTTTCTGTTATAAAAAGATTTTTTAATGGAACGCCGTATTTTATATTAATTTTTAAAAAAATCTACTTAAATTTATCAGTACTTTTTATTTAGGGCGGTTTTTACGAAAGTCAACAGTTTTTGCGAAAAGGGTCTAATATCCATAATTTAATGCATTACCTTTTATTAAAATACTAGCACACGAAAGGTCACCTGATATGTTTGACACTGTCAGTTTTGTTGATTTACAAAAATGGATCGTTTAACTGAAACCCAAAGAATTTAAATTTTAATTGGGGTTATGGGCTTAGAATGCGAAATCTGCAAGGTATTTATAACATTTTTAATCATAAATATCCTAGCAGAAATCCAATAACTAAATCTATCGTAAGTAAAATTAACAACAAATTTCGTGAAACTGGTAAGGTAAAAGATGCCGTACGGTCTGGCAGACCTAAAAGCGTAACAGATGTTGATAAGGCTCTGAATGTTTTAATCAGTTTAGAAGAAAATCCGCATCTTTTCACTAGAACATTAGGAAGACAACGTCTCACACATGTTCCGTTTGGAATTCTGTGAAATAATAATAACACGTTACCACAATACCAATCTAATTTCTAATGAAGTAACTTTTTTCTGAAAAACTTAACGGGCATAAAAGCCACATTGAATACGTGAAAATCATACCCAATTTCCCCAAAAGATAAATATTTGGGATGATATAAATAATCGGTCCTTTCTTCACAGAAGACACATTGACTGGAGAAAGGTATGTGAATCTTAGGACCGAAATTGTCCCAGCTATGGGAGAACTATTTCCGAATAACCATAAGTTCTTTACTTTACCTGCTGTATTAAGTATTTAAACTTGATGTTTTTAGGTAAGGGTGGGCCAAACGATGAAATATGGTTTCAGTAGGATGATGCTTCACCGCATTTTGCTCGGAATGTTCGCCAAGATTTAGACATTTTTTTGTGGGATTGGACGTAGGGGTACATTCGCTCTGCGGACTTGACGCCCTCGACTACTTTTTGTGAGGACACATTAAAAATGTGGTGTAAAAAACCAAACCCAATAACCTCGAGGATTTAAAGGAGCGAATAGAAATCGAATGTAGACGAATCGAGGAGGCTGGCATTCTTTTTAATGTATGAAATGTTTTCCTACATTATTTGGCCTACATCAGGAAGTAAATGGAGAACATTTTAAATACCGTACTTAGTTTCATTACTTTATTGTTTATTGTATTAGGTATTTCTTTTTTGTATTGTGTTGTTTTCGTTGTTTTTTACAACCTACTTTCAAAGTTGAGACGCTATTTTCTGTGTTTTGGTAGCAAGATGAAAAATTACTGTGTTTTCCGGTTTGCCAGAACGTATCTTTTACTTTTACAGTTTCACGAAATTTTTTGTTAATTTTACTTACGGTAGATTTAGTATTGGATTTCTGTTATTATATTTGTCATTAAAAATGTTACAAACATCTTGTAGGTTTTGCATTCTATCCCTATAACCCAGTATAATTAAAATTTCAATTCTTCGATCCATTTTTGTAAATCAACAAAACTCGACATCAGGTAACCCTTTGTGTACAGGTATTTTAATAAAAAGTAATACATTAAATTATAGATATTAGACCCTCATTTTCGTAAAAACAGTTAACTTTCATAAAAAGTCCTCTTACTAAAAATTATTGAAAATTTTAGGCAGATTTTAAAAAAGTAGTATAATTTTCATTTTTTTTTCTTTTTATAACAGAAAAACCGTAAAGTTGGCAGCAATGCGATTGGATCCGGCATAATTTCATACTTAAGACTACATGTTTCATTAAATTCAGGTAAGCGGTACCTGAGATATTTCGCCCTTTCCTTACTTGTGTTACACGCTGTATTTTCGATTTAACCT
The DNA here is from genome assembly GCA_030620095.1 of Kuschelorhynchus macadamiae. Lineage (NCBI taxonomy): Eukaryota > Metazoa > Arthropoda > Insecta > Coleoptera > Curculionidae > Kuschelorhynchus > Kuschelorhynchus macadamiae. Next base: position 230,392 of record JAUTXW010000292.1, on the reverse strand, counting down.
GAGTGTTGAATTTAATTTGAAGTGCAGGGTTTTCCACGTAGAAGTTCGCTCCTCCCCCCCCCCCGGAGTTAGGGATTGCCGCATTTTTATTAGATATCCCAAAAAGCTTTTATTCATTTGAAAGCTTAGCTTAAATACTTCCTTAAGGTGTTACTACATTTAATCTAATCTAATCTTTTTTTCCAAATGTTTCCAAAAACTGCATTTTTAGGATATTTCTTATTTATACTTTTTTATTTGACATCTGTAATTCTGGGAATTTTTTTCTACCAGATTGTCAATTTTTTAAAAACTATTTGTATAACCGATATACTTTACATTGAAAATTTTTAAAACTAACAGGCTCCCCCGTAGTAAAAGTAAGCATATACCAATAGTCGAGTTTTGGATTCCATGGTTTTACATTCAAAATACTATTGTTATATGTTATATTTATGGAGAATGTGACAAAACATTTCAAGAATATTTATTAGATTTCGGTCTTGTAAAGAATTATTCCAACACAATTTCATAATTTTTGATGTTATAATAAAAAGTTTACTTTCTGTTAACTATTTTAAAAGAAAAAATTAAACGGATGAACCACTCTTCACATTAAAAAAAAAACAAAAAGATGTTCGACATTTTCTCTGCATTTCGACGCGAAAACTCCTTATTATGACAATTTTAAGAAATGCTATGTTACATTATAGCACCGAACATTAACGTTTGTTAATGTTCGGTGGTTATAGTAAGCATCTTGACAAGTAACTTTATAAGAAGTAAATTTAATGATAAACAAAAAAACTCAAAACAACAGAAAAAGTTTTGACAATTATTTACTTTCTTACACCATTGCCGATTCTGATGATTTTTAGTATATAGTTGGAAAGTTCATAGACATTCTAACCCTAATCTCCCTCTTTTTTTCTCTTTTTTTATGAAAATTTGCTAATTCTGCAAGTACTCCAAACAATTATAAAAGACGTAACAATACTCTCTTCTTGATTTTCTTGCCTTATTTTTTCTAAATAATTAGGACATTGGGAACACTCAAAAACAACCATGCCTCATCCTTTTTGGTCTAGTAACTTTTCCTTCATGTTGGCATCTTGACATCATGGAAAACTATAGAGCGACAATTTTAAAGAAAAAACATATTAATTGATATAAATTACAGTGGCTGATAGGCATTGTAACACAAGTTAAGGTGGACCGGTGTCAGCAGAAGCGCGGAGGTACTAGGTGAATTGGTACCGGGTTAGCCCCAGATTAGGCGCCGTAGGCATTATCAATAAAACCCTAACATAAAAGGCGATCAACACTTATCAACAGCCCTGGGCCGATGACGAATGTTAGACTTCCGCCAATGATGCTATTCGATGTTAGGGATTTAACGATGATGCCTACGACGCCTAACCTGGTGCTCACCCGTATCTGTATCAATAATCTTTAAAGTTGTATCTCGATAGTTTTTCATGATGTTAAGATGCCATTATGAAGGAAAAGTTATTAGTCCAAAAATATGGAGTACTTCTGTTGAGTTCCACAATTTTTTCGACAAAAAAGGCAAGAAAATAAAAAGAGTTGTTTGTAGTAGTTTCATACAGAACGAGCGTATTTTCATAAAAAAGAAGAAAGAAAAAACCAAATTGGGTTTAGGATGTTTATGAACTTTGAGGATGAATAACTCAAAAAACGAAAGGTGACCGAAAAAATTTGACTTCGCATTCGTGATAAGAACTCCAGAATCCATCTATATATAATATATAATAATATAAAATTTTATTAAAAATAAATTCGGCAAGATGGCATCCCCAACACATGAATTCTCCTTTTATTTATCACTCAGCTGAATTAGGACATATGGTTTTAGTTACAAATAATAAATTTTTGTATTATAAGGCATCATATAATCAATCTTTTACGTATTTTATAAGTTATATCTCGTGAAAAATAAGTTTTTGGCAGCGATACTCTAAAAACAAGTTAAGTGCAACCTTCCAAAAAGTTAGTTTGAAAATATTAAAAAAACGTAATATTTCAAATATATGTCCTAACAATTGTTCAATCAAGATTACGTTTTTTTTTTAATAATTCCAACACATAAACACAATCTTGTATTTTGATCTTTCAAATATATGTTCAAATTGTCAAATTCCGTAGGTCTAATTATTTACAAGACCATCAGATTTGTTTAATCAGATGTTCAAGTTAAAACAGAAAGGAACGTTTTAAGATTTCTGGATAAGTGCAATTTCTAACACTTGCTCTAGAAATATTTAGCAAGCATTTCGCACTCTTCTAATAGGTACACTATTCTTTAAAGCACCAGATATTACATTAAGTTCGTTTTGTTTCAGTTAATCGCACGGATCTAGATATTATAGTACTGGCCACAGCTTGATTGTGCTGGGTGATGATGTGATCTTGCATTTAAATATCTGTCGGTATGTGTTTCTGTACACATTGTATTCAAAGTGTCCGTTATGCAGTCTTGTGATCAGAACATCTAAAAATGGATGTTTGTTGTTTTCCTCTAACTGTAGAGTAAATTGTATTCTAGGATGTATTGAATTTACGTGATTCAGAAAATTTTCGAGCTTTGTTTGTCCATGTTGCTATATAATAAAAATGTCATCCACATAACGAATCCATAACTTGGGCTTCAAACTTTTGGAGCACCATCTGTTTGTTTATAATTTTGACCGTTAAATGAAAAATAAGTATTTTAAAGACAATGCAAAATAAGAAGTTCATCAATAAATCCCGAAATACAACAAAAAATCATATCACAGGAAAAGTCAAGCAGACGTCCTAAACTCTATGGTTTACCAAAAATACAGAAACCAGGAGCGCTCATCAGACCTATCGTTAATGGTGGTAATTCGCCGCTACGAAAACGGGAAAAATATGTTGCTAAATTATGCAACAAGCGATCGAAAAACCTGATTTATTTGTCAAAAACTGTTTTCTTCAGAACGCCAGTAGTAAACGAATTTACACCCGGAATGAAAACACAGCATATATATATATATATATATATATATATATATATATATATATATATATATATATATATATATATATATATATATATATATATATATATATATATATATATATATATATATATATATATATATATATATATATATATATATATATATATATATATATATATATATATATATATATATATATATATATATATATATATATATATATATATATATATATATATATATATATATATATATATATATATATATATATATATATATATATATATATATATATATATATATATTAGTATATGTCTTGAAACATTTATATTGAACATCGTTTTGTTCCATCGTATTGGATTCCAAACAATATTTTACCAGTGTGGCTTAGACAGACTTATACCTCACATGATTTCTCGGCATAATTTAAAACAAATTGAATAAGTAATTTTTACATTAACACATACCGCCATTTTGGTGGCTTTTTCACGATTACAATACTTCTCTTTACGAGAGAAGTAAAAATTGTTTTGATTAGGAGAGCTTAGAGGGCTTTTGGGGAGGGCTATAGCCCATAGATCCGCCACTGAAACAGATAATCATAACACGGCGCCGAACTTTTGCACACATATTTAGCATCGCGTAGGCTACATTATTTAAATACACAGTTTTAAATTTGCACGTTGCGAATTGCAAGAGTTATTAACATCAGTAAAAAGACTCATTTTCCTTATGCACATCGTTGAAAAATGTACGTTGCGACGTACTTCTATAAAATAAAGGGAATATTATTTTTATCACAAAATGTATTAAAATAAGTTAATATAAATATAGTCAAATAACAACTTTAGTCAATAACAAAATTTACCAAGCGTAGTGGGAAACTCCAGAGTCAAATGCAACGTGGGCAACAGCTGGAGCAGCAGAGTATGCAACCCCCAAAAGAGGAGCGTGCGCAGCATAGGCGGCGGGAGCAGCATAGGCAGCGGGAGCAGCGTAGGTAGCATGAGCAGCATATGCAGCGGGCGCGGCAAAGGCGGGAGCACTGTAAGCTAGAGCTGGAGAAGCAGCATATCTAAATCCGGGGTTGGAGATCCTGACATCAGCTTTTCTCACGCTTGAGAAAGGAGTGTCGATGCTCTTTGAGTAGGTGGAGATCTGACCAAGATTCCCTGCACTTCTGTAGATATTTGAAGATTGAGATGTGATGGCAGGAGCGGAGTATGATAGGGGAGCAGAATAAGCCAAAGCCGGCGCCGCAGAGTAGCTGACTGCTGCTGGAGCTAAAAGGTTGCCGGCGTTAACGAAGGCAAGGGTAGCACACAAGACAAAGAACTGAAATTGAAAAAGAATTATATTAGTATATATATTTGATTGACTTAAAGAAGCAAGAATTTCATAGTTTGCAAATAGTATGAAGCTTAGTTTTATTTGTCAAGGAATTAAATAGTTAGTACAAACATTTTTATTACATATTTTGCAAACACACGTTTTCATATGCGACAACATTATAACTGTATAAAATCGTGTAGTTAACCACACTATTTTTTTCTATAGAAGGGTACTGATATTTTTGATATCAATTTTTAAAATTATGTTTAATATCTTTATTAATTATGAACAACTGTAATTAATTTAAATATTTTCTTACCCTGAAAGCCATTTTTGTGTGATTAAGTTTAGCTAACTTGCTAGGAAGTTTTAAGAATTATTGATGGTTGATGATTGTAAACCAACTGATACTTCCACTATAAAACAACTGTCTTTTTATACATAAAATTACTAAGGGAAGTGAAACAGCAAAACCATCGTGGGTACAACTAAAAACAAACCTGTTTAACGCACTTATCCAATCATCCATTCATTATTGTTACCAAAAGGTTCCCGTCTAAAACGAAAGAAACCCACCGTCAACTTCTTTCTTTAGACCACGAGACATTTTCAAGTGCAGAAACAAGGAAAATGGATTAAGGACGTTGTAATGTGAAGGTTATTGTGTAATTGGGTCCTTTTTATTTTTTGTAACATAGTCGCTTGTTGTTCTTTATGAATAAGGTCGAAGTAATCAAGCGCCCTTTACGTCTTTGTGGTTCTTGTTAATCGTCGGTCGAGCGATTTAAGTTGCATTTTGTAATAAAAATTAAATAAACGTAAAATTGTTTTTACGGGTCGGAAAATGTGCATTTTAAATAATTCACATATTTGATCTGTTAGAGTATCCCCATACCTTAATTAGATTCTATTAGATGGCCCCTCAAAAGACAGTCTAAAGAAAAATCGGTAAATTCTTCTTTATCCACAACTTCTCTCCTACAGATAACAAATAATAATAAATACATAACATAACACACCAATACCGGGTGGCGCAATACTATGACATAATATCATATCTCTCTCATTTTTTTTATTTTGAAATTTTTTTTATGAAAATTTTATAGCAAGATGAAGAATATTTTTAATTATACAGGGTATTTCACAAAAGTGAGGCACCTAAGAATCAACTTTTTTTGAATGGGACTCCCTACATATAACCTACTATAACTTCTAACCTACAACGATTTCAATAAAGAAATATTGTACCAAAGAAGATAAATATCTAACTAAGAGTTTAGACAACCGCATACGTACTAATTTTATACAGGGTGTTTGCTGCAAATATGCCAACTTGGCAAAATTGAAGCTAATTTTCTTTTGGTTTTTTAAATGGCATACCCTGTTTCTAACTATCCTATCATGTTCCGTTATTAGTCTTCTTTCACTTTTATTAAGGTGATCTATCTCTAATAGTTTTTGCCATATATTAATTTTTATTAATAGTGTCGTTGAAAATGCATTAAAACATATTGATGTAATTTTAATCTAGTTAGCCATATTTTTGTATATAAAGGAATATACCCCAAAGTAATATTGTTGTTCTTTCAATTTATCTGCTAGTATCTAAGGACGCTAAAAACCTAAAAATACGTAAAACCTGAGAGGGTGCTTTTTTTGACAATGACAAATATTTTATTTGACCGCCATTTTGTTCCGCCCTCTGGAAATAGTACCACAGTGTTACTAGTTCAACTCTCTGCCAGAATTAGTTATGGCACAGAATTTGAAATTCGTCCATAACTCTTCCATAGTGTCCTTTGGTCAATGACCCCCCAAAAATATTTCAGAAAATACATTATTCGTTTGACCGTTCCTCCTAATAGTTGTAATAAAACGCGAACCTTGGGAAAAGTTAAATACGCTACACTATAAGCTGCGCGCGGCGGTTCGAATGGTCTCGTTGCGTTCCTTAGGCATAATAAAATACGCTATACTAAGCTAGGCTGGCAGTCCGAATTGCCCTGATTACCTTAAAGCTTGACGAAAGTACCCGAAGATTTCACAGCTTCCGGCAGCCGAACGTGATGGCAAATGGAATATGAAATCGCGATTTAGGTCATCAGCCGATCTCTTCTCATAATTCGATCGATCGGTCGCGGCATCACGTCGGTATGCGGAAGTTCAATTGTTCAGAGGTCGCGCGGTCGATATTCTAACTCGATATTGTTTCGGACGTTTTTAATCGATGAAAACTGATTTATATGCTGTTTTTTGTAATATATATTTTTTATTTTTATGATGCATGTGTGAGTTGGAAATATACATAAAATAAACTATTGGTAGTGAAAATAAACAACTAAAAAGTGCTTAGGAACTTAATTTTGCAAAAATAACCAATGTCAAGGTGGTTTATGTTTGAGTTGTGAATTTAGATGAAATAAAATGTCGGTAGTGCAAAAAATTAAACAACTAAAGAGTGCTAACGAACTTAATTTTGAGAAAATAACCGAATTCAAGGTAAGTGGTCGCAATTTGCCAGAACTTAGTATACGACAAACTAGAAAAGACAAAATTAAAGAGGCTCATCGAAACTTTCGCAAAAGTATGTAAGATTTAGCTAAGTGGTTGTGAAGTCTCTAACTCATTTCACTATTATGTTTCTTTGTTGTTTTCTAAGTCCTCGGAAAAAAATAAAAAAACATGCGTTTTCGGTTCGGTGAACTATGCTACGGTCGGAAGTGTTGATATTCGCATTCAGCTAGACACAGCTTATAGAAAATCCCTTAGAGATTTTAATGAAAATGTATCCAAAAATCGTTATATTTTCATCAAAATTATAGAATGTGTAAAATTTTGTAGGGCATTCGAGCTGGCACTACGTGGCCATGATGAAACGGCTTTGTCTGAAAATCCAGGGGTTTTTTGTTGAGGAGTTGGGCCAAAATAGACTATCCGCTCTAGCAATGTTAAGTATCGAGAAATCGTTTATAAAAGGAATGTGCCTGCAATTTTAATGAACGTGTCATTCAGCATTTTTCCAATTCTAAAGAATTAACAGTAGACCTGAAATTCAAGAGAATTTAAAGCTCAATTTAAAGATAAAATATTTCTTTTTATTTTAAGTATGTCTATTTTTAAATTTGTTATTGACCTCCCAATATAATTCACCACGAGCCGCCACTGCCTTTAAGTAGTTTTTTCAAGCTGAATTTTTAAATATTTTATCAAGCGCCATTTTCTTCCGCCTTCTTGGATTCGTACCAATATTTTACCAGTTGATTCCTATATAATACTTGATTTTTGTGCATAAATTGAGATAAATTAATTTTTTTAGTAATAATTTTTTTAACATTTCACTAAGCCGCCATTTTGTTCTGCCATATTGGATTTTTATCAAAATGTTACTAGGTCTTCCCTGACCCTTAATTTTTTAGCAAAATTTGATGTCAATCGGGTAAGTGGTTTTTTAGCTATGCTGCGAACAGTTTGACCGAGAGATGGTCAGGCAGACCTAGGGAATTGAGAAAACATGTTTTTCGGCATCTAGCGACCCTGAAACGTAAAGATCTGAAAAAATCTCGGAGGGTGGTTTTTTCACGAATACAATACTTCTCTTTTACGAGGAAAGTAAAAAGCAATTAAGTGTGCTAAACTATATAAGAAAAGCGTATGTATGTGACGGATATGCAGAAAGTCTAGAGCATTCGGTATTCAGATTTCCACCATATTATTGCATATTTAATCCAATCGAATAGTTGGGCAAATTGTGTTTCACACGTACAAAAAGTAGAACAGTCTTATAATCATATTTCTAACAAAATAGAAGTTAATTATTAATGTAGATGTTTATAATAGAGATACTGATTTCAATAGTGAGTAATGAGTAAACTGTAATAAATAAAACTACTTATATACTAGTAATAGCATATTTTGGTTTCATTTAAAACACATAAATTAAACACGGGATCCAGACCTGTTACAACAAACTACTAAATTTACGGTACTTAATCCTAAAATATATTATTATACTAGTAGCAGTCAGGTGGCCACTTTCTTATACATCTAAATGTACTATACCTTTTCGTACGTTTACGCGCTTATTACATCTGAAAGCAGATACTTCTAAACGAGCCATCAGCGCTGAGGTCTGACCAAACTCTCCGTGTTGAACGGCACTTAAAGATGTGATTTTATTACGTATGTGAAACGGCCATATCTTCTCAGCAGGAAAGCTATTGTAGCCGTTATGTGGTTGATAAAAAGGCGAAGAAGAAAAAAAATCAGTAAATTTCCTTTACCTGGAACTTCCCTCGTTATGAAACCTTCCTTTTATTAGGAATAGTAAAGTGTAATACAATTTAGTTTAGAAACCACATATATACCTTTTAAACATTTTTATTAGGAATAGTTTCTATGATATACTTGATTTTTGGGGATAATTTAAAATAAATTCAATAAGTAGTTTTTACACTGATACACACAACCATTTTGTTACGTCATGTTGAATTCGTACCAGTTTATTCCTATATCACATTTAATATTTTAGCAAAATTTAAAGTCATTTGAATAAGACTTCTTTTGTTGATTTAAAAAAAAATTCATTTGGCCGCCATTTTGTTTCACCATCTTGAGTTCGTACCACAACTTTGCCAGTTTTTCTCTATATCACATATATACTAATAAGTTGTTTTTCATTTTTTTAAATATTTTATTAGGCCGATTTTGTTTTGGCTAATATAATATAAATAATATTCGATTTTTGTGCAAAATTTGAGGTAAATTGGATAATTAGTATTTTTAGTAATATTATTTTAACGTTTCACTAGGTTGCCATCTGGCATATTGATTTTTTACTAAAATATTATCAAGTTATTCCCATATAACCCTTAATTTTCAACGACAACCAGTCAATCTGGTAAGTAGTTTTTAAGCTGTGCCGCGAACTAACAGACATGCAGACAGACCGACACGGAATTGATAAAATATATTTTTCGGCATCTAGGGATGCTAAAACGTGAAGAAATGTAAAACCTGAGAGTGTGATCTTTCTTCGTTTACAAACATTTTATTTGACGGCCATTTTGTTCCGCCATCTCGAATTAGTACCGCAGTTTTACTAGTTCATCTCTATACCAGTTATTTATGACGCACAGTTTGAAATCAGTCCACTAGGCTGTTTTTCAGGCTGATTCCTACATAATACTTGGTTAATTTTTTTAACATTTCACTGGGCCGCCATTTTGTTTCGCCATATTGGATTTTTACCAAAATGTTACCAGGCTATCCCCATATGACCTTTAATATTTGACCAAAATTTGTAGTCAGTCGGGTGATTAGTTTTTTAGCTTTGCCGCGAACAGGCAGACCGACAGACAGACAGACCGAGGGAATTGAGATAACATTTTTTCCTGCATCTAGGGTCCCTGAAATGTACAGACCTGAAATAATCTTGGGGATGATTCACATTATATCATTCATGTTCAGATTTTTAAATTATTTGAACGTCAATAAAATCTTTTATGAATTACATCATAAACTCTGTATATTTATATACCCGATTTGGTTATACATTTTAAAATAAATAATTACCTAACTTAGTAAATCAATTCGATTATATATCACCTTCATGTTGATTGTTACTAAAATCTGACAGTATCAGCTGTCGAGTTCCCATAAGCTTTGTTTTTAATATATATGTTTCTGTGTTTTCCAGGAAGAATCCCATTTGAATGTTTATTTCTCTGTAGCAATTTCGTATCAGTTATAAAATGATTCATGGTGAGGTCCTAATTTATATTGCTGTACCTATTATATCTATATCTCCTACGCAACCGAGCATCAGCATGAATGTGAAATACCTCGTATATATACGTTGAATTTGAACATCCTGACCATCCGTCAACGCGCGGGGCTTGACGTCAGTGGCGTATTTAGAATGCTTTACTGGAGGGGGCAAACATTTACATTTGGTTACTTTATTTAAACATGCGATTATGTCACATACGTCTCGACGGTCAGTACTGACCACACGCTTCATGTGAAACGGCACTAATTCATGCCAATCAAAAATTTGTTCAGTGGACGATACCACTAATTCGGATTTTGACGAAAGAGGATTTCTTTGCCAGTAACCTTATTCGTTTGTGTATAGTTATTTAATATTTAATTAATAAATATTTAAAACACTTTACGGGAGACAAACCACAAACCATTGCTTGAAACCAAATTATATAATTGATTTCCCATAAAATACCAGCACTATACTGTTGGACTCGATACGATTACTGGAGCTGAGAGCAATACCTTCTTCCTACTACCTAACTACTTTGTTACAATTTCCAATTTCCTTATTACTCTTAAGAAGCATGCTTATATTTTCCTTACTGCAACAACTGTCAATAATCTATCCGTATAAGTGATTTTGACCTGAAAATTATCCTTCGTTCTCTAAATTACCTCATTAATCTGCAAGCATAATGTCAAGTATTTGCAAGATGTGAACCAAAAACGCATTCGGCAACAAAAAAATTCGACACAATAATTTAGAGCACTCAAATACCAAACAGGCGTAAAGATTGGTCAAGACATTGATAATATCATTAATGTCTCGTATCCGCTGTGTATTTGTGCCATTGTTATGCAATACCAAATTATGTGCAATCTTTAAGAATGAACGAACGCGAACCACACGCTCATTTAGAGACTATTTAGTAAATAAGACATATTCTTATAAAGTAGAGCAAAAGTAAGTATTGTGCATCTGTTTAGAATGAAACTCGAAACTTTTGCTCCCTTTGAATCTTTAAACCCGTCCTAGCAAGTCTTAGCTGCTTCCTGTTTTATGGATGTAGTTCCATGGTTCAAGAGCTTCTGGAAACTGTGTTTCGTCTTTTCACATTTGTAAAATTCGCTCTTTCTTTGTTTTTCATTTTTAGGTATGCTGTTAGTTGGGGGCCTATATTCTGTTTCTTATCCTAAATGGAATGCCCCATTTATTTTTATTGCAATAAATTGGCCGTCTCAAATTTAGTGAAATCCTAAACTTTTACGCATTTACAGTAAGAAGTACGGGCAGTGGCGCAACTAAACATAGACTTTTGGGAGGGCTCAAGCCCTGACACATAAGATAATATTGATTATAGCCTAAAACCATTTTAACCATTTTTTCGTACGGCTATTATTTAATTATAAACTCCCGATATTGTCTAAGTTTTTATGTTTCGACTATATATGATTTGATTAATATCTATGATAGCTGTCAAAAAATATATATTTTTTTAATAAATTACGACACTTAAAGTTACATAGAACGACGAAACTCGAATATAAAAATTTTAGGGACTTTAAAGTTATCACTTCTCCCGTATAGCATATGTTTTACTCGACCTGTTAACAGGAAACCCGCCAAAGTGCCTCCTCCTTTTTGGTCTACCCTGTATACTAGCCGAAGTAGCACAGATAATCATATATGGGCTAAAATTCTGTGATATTTGCTAATATCTCTGGTTAATTAGCTAAAATTGCTAGCCAAAATAACAGTTTTATTACGGTATAAATGGGGTAAAAATGGCCAATTGCCAAATATACGACCCACTCTTTTGATTTTAAGATTGGGTTTATTAGCTACTTTTTGACTTTAAAATCGAGCTTTTTTAGCTTAATTCTGATTTGTTTTTTAGCCGAAATTTGAGTAACATTTTTTCCGAAATTTACCTAAATAACTTTCCATTTTTCGCCTTTTCTTTATTTATATGATAAATCATCAATTATTGTTTCAAATTATGTAGAAATAGTATTAACAGAGCCAATCAGTGTAAGAATTTATGAGCCAAGAGAAAATGCAAACAACAAATCATGGTTTCCTAGAAATACGTACACTATGACTTATTGTGTAAAATATTCATTTGACGGTTGGTGGGGACAAAAAGCACTTGGGTAGGAACTTTTACTTTTAAAATAATCTAAGATAGGTATGTAAAACACGCTCCCATTCTTGAAACTAAACATTTCGTTTTCAACACTTTTTTGGAGATGTAATTTACTAAGAAAATTCATTAAAGAGTCCCTAACGTAAAAAAACATGCATGGAAATACGTTTTTATTGGTAGAAAGAATATGTTTGTTTAAAGTGATCAAGTAATGGCTGCTAGGAATTAGTTTAATTTTAATTTCAATCATGACGGATTATAAAATGCTTTGGGTTATTTTTTAAGCAAATATTCCTTGAAATTGGACACCTTGTAAGCAAATAGTTATCAAATGGGAATAACACAATGCAAATGTAGCAACATTTATTAAAATTTTGCCAATAAAAATGCCTACTTGGTTTGCCTTTAGTACTCGCTAAAAAATGGCTAATTTAAGACCCAGGAGCCAGCGTAACAAAATTAAACGACGATTACCCCAAGTCGGCGTTTTTCTATAATATGTGGCGAAATATTTAATCTTTTTATTAGACATGTTGTATGGCATATAATTTATATTTCGTTTTTCTAGATAAATCTTCAATTTGGTTAAGTATCGTTCTATAGATTATAAACGTATATTTGAAAATGTGGAATTTTTTGGCAATATTAAAGCAAAAAAAAAGCGAAATAAAACTACCCAATTTTAATTTAATTTTGAAACAAAAATATGATAATAAAAGCCATATCTTTTAATCTTAATTTTTGTTGTCTTAAAATATCACAATCTCGCATTCTTATATACCTATTATTACTATAATTAAACTTAAATACTTGTTAAAATATGTTTGGTTGGCATTTGGCAGCTATGCTTACTATAATTTAACTTCAATACTTACTAGAATATATCTGGTTATATTGTGGCAACAAAATTGACAGATATTCCTACTTTTTAGCCGTCCAATATTACAAAAAAAAGTTGGAGGTTTAATTATCCTATAAAAGATATTTTTTGGCCAAGTAATTATGCTATAGCCTATCTGCATTAAAAACTGCGACTTTTGGAGCCAAAAAATCTAATTTGAAGCGAGCTTTCATGGCTGGAAAACAAACCAAGAATCATTTGCCAAAATTTCACAAATCTCTGGTTTTTATGTGTTTTTTATGGATAACTGTTAGGTAAAAAAGCTCATCAGCTAATTTGTGCTACTTGGGAGACAAACATGGTTTGAATACAAAAAATTAAATAACAGAAGTTTCGCCGTTTTTTGGAATATCACCTCAATTTTATCTTAAATATGTATAGTCGAGAAAGATTAAGTATCTACATCAATGACTTCCATGATTTTTCAATGTTAGAACATTTACCCCACCTATTTCTGTTTTCAGTTTGACTATTATCGGTTTTGCGTAATCAAAAGTTTTCGTAAGCCCAGATAGTGTCCAATTAAATTGGTCATATATATACAAGATGCTAAATTAGAAAAAAACTGTTTATTTCGTAACTATAAAACGGAAGATGCAAGAGAAAAATAAACTATGCTACGGAAGAATACCTTTTTACCCATTTTTACAAACAAAAGTGTTTTGGTTGGCCCTCGCCAATCGCTTGGCGGGGGGCTAAACTCCCCCTAGCCCCCCCTAGTTGCGCCACTGAGTACGGGAACGCCCAATTATCTTTTAAACCGCTAAAGTTGTGCTTACCAATTCGGTAATTATGGATTTGTGAGCATGCGGAATTGAAAAATGGTATCTGCAAAGTTATCATATTTCCCAGTTTTGCGCTACATGTAGAATCTTAAAGGTAATGCCTCGTTTATTTTATTGAAACGAATGGCTTTTGAGTTACTAAGCTGTTTTTCTTCTTAAGTGATACTGGTGGCTTTCCACAAAGAAACAAGTATAAATTACTTCTTAGTCTTGCGTACATTGAAAAAAGCAATTATTTCGAACCTACATTATCAGCCGTTCATTCTGGAAGAAGAAAACATAGCTTATTATTACCTAAAAGGGAGAAATCCCTTATTAAATAAAAAATAAATATACGTAGGTACATTCTAAAAAAATATATAAATAAAAAAATAAATCTTATTCATACGTAAGTCATAAATATAATATAAATTGCGCCGTTTGTAATATTTTTTTCGCCTTTGGCATTGATTTTTGTACACCCTTTATTAAAAATCGAATTACCCATACGTTAATTTTTTTTACCCCTAGACAACATCGCTCTATTAATATTAACCATAAGTGAATAAAAATTATAATTAAATGGCGCCCCGTTTTTACCCTTAATGTCATAATAGTACCTAATTTTTCTACAACCTGTTTAATATACATATGTATTTTATTTATAAAAACTTACATTTCACCTTATAAGATAATTTAGTTAATACGCCGATAAAAATTGTTTTAAATTTCAAATTTGTCTAAATTCACTCCCATCACTGATCGACTTAATTTTTACACCAGTTTAGAGAAAATGTAGACGTTTCCTGGTGTATTTACTTGATTTATTTAAATTTATTCATCCTCAACGATCCATTACATTGAAGCATATTCCCCGATGCGCAACGTACCGTTATCGTGCTGAAACGTGTAGAAGGTTAAAAAAACGAACTTCTAGATTTTCTGATCCAGGCAGAAAAATGCGCGTTTCGTAATAATAGCCCCGTGCGGCTATTATAACGAGTAGGCGCTGCAACAGTTGTTTTTGAAGCACTTGCCGTTGCCATGCTACAACAATGACAAATTAAACGCATTATCACTGTCAGTTAAGCAGCTTAATATTGTATTAATTATAAAATTATAAGTTTAGTTATGGCTTTTGTTTTAACAAAGACTCAACGTATTGATATTTTGATTTTTCTCGGATATGGAAATAAAACCAGAACATACCAAGAAGTTTGTGACTTGTTTAATGACCGCTATCCTAACAAACCAATAAAAAAATCAATCGCCCACAGAACTTGTCGACGCTACCAGGAAACAGGGTCCATAAAATCTTTACCTAAAACCGGACGCCCAGAAACTGCTACAAGTGCTGAAAATAAATTAAATGTTTTATCACAAATAGAGGAAAATCCAAAAGTAAGCACCAACCAGCACTGAATTCGTCGAAATCATGATGGAAAATATTAACCAAGATCCTTATTTTGAGCACAAAATTGTATTCAGCGACGAGGCTACTTTTTGCTCGAACGGCCAAGTTAACAGGCACAATTGTCGAATTTGGTCTAGAGATAATCCTCATTGGATGGAAGAACTTCATACGAAACACCCTCAGAAAATTATGTATGGGCGGGGATACTGGGTAACAATATTATAGGCCCTTATTTCACAGAAGGTGTATTAACTGGCCGTTCAAGAAATTGGAAATGCGGATGAAATCTGGTACCAACATGATGGTGCACCACCGCATTATTCAAGGGAAGCAACGCAATTCCTAAACAAAAACAACCAATTCCCGGGGAGGCTGATTGGAAGTCGTGGTGCATTAGAGTGGCCATCTCGATCCCCTGACATGACCCCACTGGACTTCTTCTTGTGGGGTCATTTGAAGGATCGTGTATACAAGAATCGTTCAGAAAATGTAGACGAACCCCGCGAAAAGCACCGAAGTTGCACTTGTAACACCGAATATGTTGAGCAACACACTGCAAGAGTTTTATGACCGACTTGTGTATTGTCTGATAAATATGGGAACCACTTTCAATATTTAATTAAAAAATAGTGTCTTTAAAATACGTATTCTGTTATGTTATTGTTGTTTTAGTCCGTTGACTTTTAATATCCTTCTTATCTTAGCGTTATTGTTGTTTTCTTGTTGTTGTTTCGCCCGTTGGCTTTTAAACACGCTTTAAGTATCTGCCACTGGGAAGTTAGACCAGTCCCAAGCCTGGATAAAGTGTGAGGGAAAGCCGCCAATATCACCTGATAAAAAAATAACTTGCGAAGTCATTAATTTCAATAAAAATAAATGGGTTAAAAGTTTCGTAAGCACAACTTTAGAAGTTTAAAAGATATTTAGGCGTTCCGGTACTTTTAACCGTGAATGCAGTGAATTTTGAAAAATTGGGATAGTACTAAATTTGAGACGGCTAATTTAGTGCAATAAAAATAAATAGGACATAAATTTAAGATAAGGAAATAACTACTTGGGAAATCTGGCAACAGTGCTAATACAATTTTTCAATTCCACGTGCCCAAAAACTTTGAATTTTGTAAGCACAACTTTAGCGATTTCGATGATATTTAAGGGTTCCCGTACTTTTTACTGTATATGCGATGTTGTCATATCACAACAACTAGTATAGACACAATTTTGAAAATTTGGGATATTACTAAATTTGAGACGGACAATTTAGTGCAATAAAAATAAATAGGGCATTCTATTTAAGAAAAGAAAATAACTACCTGTGGCGTAAATTTGGAAAATCTGGCAACAGTGCCGATACAATTTTTCAATTTCGCATGTCTAGAAACTCCCATATATATATATATATATATATATATATATATATATATATATATATATATATATATATATACTATCTAGTTTCAACTACCTTAAGAAATAAATACCAGTTATTTTGATATTAAATTATCGGAAGCTTTTTTATATTAATCGGCTAAGCTGAAAAAAATTGCGGTCTGCAGGCCAACGCAATATGTATTGTTCGTGTGTAGGCTATTTTGATCTTTTATATGCTAATTTTTGTAAATATATTACACTATTTATTTAAATTATACATATTGATCCATTGTTGTATTGCTTAATTAGATCATTTAGATCACTAGATGAATAAAGACACGAAGTGATTTTTGATGGGCTCATTTTTATTTTAACGTTTAGTTCCTTGAGCCATCAGTGGACTAAAAAGATATTTGAGGCCAGGGGCGGCCTGTCATTTGAGGGTCTCCTTTTTTGTACGATGGACATTATTTTTATGGACAGGAAGCATAACAAGCAGACAGCAACGTAGCCAGAAATTCAGTTCGAGGGGGGTCCAAACCTAGAAATTCATTTCGGGGGGGGGGGGGCGATTGGGCTAGAAAACGCTCAAACCATAGAAAAATTAGTAAGAAGCATACCTATACCAAAATAGATGCGGTTCCAGACCCCCAGAACCCCCCCCTGGCTACATGCTTGCAAGCAGATGCTGAAAAACCAGAGAAAGTAATAATTGTTTTAAATATTAACTTATCTCTAGAAGTATTGTGGTAATGTTAAGAATTAATATTCTGCTGTTTTCAATTCTAATACGTAAATGGCTTAGCTAGAAGTTAAATAAAGATATACCTAAGACGCTGATTTATTGGGAAACAAATCTCTTTTCTTCTGTTTCTTAAACAAAACCATTTTTTTGGATTTAAGTACACCCAAGTAACTAAAAAATACCTATTAAAAGTATTTAGCTGGCTCGCAAAAAAATCTGAATTACAAAATACAAATATCAATATATTGTTGGTTCAACAAATGCAATTAAATAGGACATTTTTATCATTGAATCTAAAGTTTAGATACTCATTTTGCGCTTCTTAGCCTGCCTTTTGAAAGCAGCCTCTGGGGCATCTCTCGTAATAGTCTAGGAGTAGACGGCTAACATCTCACAGTTCCGTTTTCCCTGATACCTTCCTTTCCATGTTTGAAATATCCTGGTGGAACCTCTCACCGTGCTCGTCAATTACAGCACCACAATTTTCCGGAGAGTAATCCAGATGAGAATCCAGGAAATGAATTTTCAACGATATATAACACCCTAGATTTTTATAACACAATAGAAATTGGGCAATCAGGTCTTTATAGTTTTCTGCTTTAAAAAAAAATTGTTGTAACCATTTTAAATGCATTCCAAGCTTCTTTTTCCTTGCCTTCAAGTATGGAATCGAATTGCGCATCTCCGAAAAATTTCCTAATCTGGGAACACACAAATATTCTCTCTTTAACTTTAGCGTCACTGATTCTAAGGAACGTTTCTTTTAAATAACTTTGTGATTTCAGGTACTATTATTAATAGCATCGATGACTGAAGAAGTTGATCAGTTGTTTTCATAGGCTACTCTATAAATAGGCTTCATTTAGTTATTTCAATTAATTTAATATAAATATATTTATTTTCAGAATAAGCGAGATAAAGGTAAGAAAAGGGTTTTCTCAGTTTTCTTTTTATTAAAAATACACAAGCAAATTTATATTAAAAATATTTTACATTAAATTGTGAAAGTGAATAAACTTGGCCATAAGTTGGACGCATCTTCTTTTTTATCCATTTACGTTTTCATTTACAAAAACGCCGTTCAAAATGAAAAATAAATTAAGAAACTACATTTAGGCAATAAACTTAGTAAAAATGGTGAAGCATTACATTAGAACAAATAAATGAAAAATTATTTTTTTTTGCTATTTTGCATTATTTATCAAGCAAAGACTTACTCAAATTTTACATTGTGTGTGTGCGTGACGTTGTGTCACCAGTAAAGTCCACGACATACGGGATTTTTTAAAAGGTTTGTGGGTAAAATTTGACTACTATATTAGTTTTTGCTTTAAACCAGATGTAAAATAAGATGTCCTTTTAGGTTGGGTTAGGTGCCCAACTTAATAACTGTTGTTGAACAGGGACAAACCAGTATCACTAACATTAGTAAAACCACAGGATACGCAAGGTGTAAGAAAAATATTACTTAAAAGTAAATTTCGGGCGTTTAAGCCTAAATTTATTAATACCCTAAAGGAGCGTGACTTTGGCATTCGTATCGGGTTTTCCTTCTGGTATCAGGGACAGAAAGAAGAAAATGTCCAGTTTCCATATAAAATTGTCTGGACGGACGAGGCTACCTTTAGTGCGAATGGAACAATAAGTTCTCAGAATTGTCGATGAAAATCTGCACTTTGTAATTGAATGTCGCGACCAGTATTTTTTAAAGAAAAATGTTTGGTGTGGGTTGCTTAATAATCAGCTAATTGGGCCTTATTTTTTTGGACAAAACATGAGAGTTGAAAAACTTACGGTACCAGCATGATGGTGCTCCAATACATCATACAGCAGAAGTCAAGCACTGCATTAATGATATGTTCAGGAGAAAAGTTAAAGGACCTGATGCGGAATATTATTGGCCACCCAGGTCGCCCGATTTAAGCCCATTGGACTTTTTTCTGTGGGGATATCTTAAACAAAAAGTTTATAAACATAGACCGTTTAATGATATTCAGCATTTAGAAAATACTACTCGGGAGTACTGTGGGAATAAAAAGCCGCAATTTATAAAAAATGTCATTAAAGATGTCTTCAGGAGGACCATGCTTTGCATTGAGCGTGAAGGTCGACATACTGATATGTAAATTATTAGTTTATTTAATTTTTTAAAATTTAATTATTAATTAGTTAATAGTTCATTTTATTTGTGATATCATATATCATGTGATTTATTATGTCAAAAATTTTCCGTTATTTTAATTCTTAATATTTATAAGAGGGCCTTTACAATAAATTATAAAAGCATCGTGATCTAATTATTATTACATTGTTTAAAATTGCATGATTAATATTCTGGAAAAAAATAGGTGCATCTTGAAAGGAACATAAGTCGTGTCAAACATGGCATAAACATTAGCTTCGTCTAAGATAACTGAAATATCCTTAACGAGTCACGAAAGCCGCTTGGTCATCTGGGCTTACTTGATTTTTGATCTGGTTTAAAAAAAATGTATTAGTCAAATTGTATCTAGATATAAATGTTTAAAAAATCTATAGGTTGCGGATTTTATTCTAGGTATCGGTTGATTGAAACTAGATACTTTTATTTTTTTCAACCTAAGGCTTTTTCACCTAACCAAATGTAAACAGTCCTGAATTAAACCATCAAAGATCACCAAAGTCATTTTTTCAGTTTCATTTTTATTAAAAATAAATAAATATGTATTAACTTAATAAGTAACTCAATTTTAAAATACTTCGCATTAAACTATGGGAACTGGATTAACTTTGCAACACGTTGGACTGATTTTTTTGGACCCATTTAGGTTTTTATCTACAAAATGGCGTTTAAAGGAAAAAATTAGTTAAGAAAATGCATTTAGGTGATGAACTTAATAAAAACAAACAGTTTAATTCAGGTTTGCCTACATTCCGTAATGTAAAGTGGCATCAAATTTAAAAAAAATTAAGTCAACCGATTGAAATTTAGGGTATGGCTATAAAATCAAAATAGAAACAACTTTTTCCTTTACAATTTTTCAAAATTTTGAGCAAAAATGTATTTTTTGCCATTTAAAAAAAATGTCAAATTTGTCTTTTGTATTTTTTGAATACTTGAAGGACTGTGTGCAAACCTAAATTTTGTTTAAGTCAATTATTAAAAAAAAATCCCATTTGTCGCGGACTTTACTGGTGACACTGTATAACAAAAATGATCCGATTTATTTACACAAGCTCGCGACATGTTGCTCAAGACTCTAATTTCTCAAGTGCGAACAGCTCTTGATTAACTGGTGGTTAAAAAACAACCAACTAAAAATGTAGGATTCATGTTATATGTATTTAAAACCCTTATAAAGTACACCTGGTATAACAAATCCAGGTATTTCTGATTTAATGGTCGAACTTTCCAGTACATTAAGGGTATGTAGGTACATTATCATAATAAGCATGGATCTATAAAACGGGAATCAACTGAGATTTTTGCAACATTGATTGTTAATTAGTATAATAAAATAAGATTTTGCTATTTTTGCTGTTCCCCAGTGTTTCGGTGAGATTTGTTGGTGCCCTAACGGACGAACTTCCAGGCATTTTTTTATTGAATTGTTTATTCGAGAGAATTTCTTCTATATTCCCACTTTTCTGTGCAGGGTATATTCTCAGGGCACATTTACATCTTTAAGCAGTTCTTCTTTTTAAAACATGCAACATTATATCGGGGGCCCATAGGAGGTTAAAGACATCAGATTCGATAGCTTATTTTTTCTTGGATGATTATACAGTTATACAGAGCAGGGGCGTGCGGTGAAATTTTAAAGGGAAGCAATTTTTAGAAACTTACCTATTTGTAATGTAATTCGATTCTTCGATCATTTTTTGCAAATTCGTCAATGACGTCATAAAAACGACGATGCTCCGACATATTTTGGAGAAGTTTATTTTCAATAGACCACAGCGATGTATGCGAAAGTCTCTCCTGCCCCGTTGAATTTCTCACAAAATTTTTTATACGTTTAAGTGTTGAAAAATTGCGTTCTACTGATGAACTTGTGGCAGGTATTGTCAATACTATTTCACGACACTTCGGTGTAGGCATCTTCCAGCTCCTTGTCTTTTAAAAATTGCATTAGTTCCTTAGCGTTATTTTCGCTATATTCGCGCTAACGTCATCAGTTTCGTAAATCACTTTTAGTTCAGATCGCAGTAACACTCGGTCGAAGAACTGGCCATAATGAAGAAGAAAAGATTTAAACTCATCTTCTGGAAAAGTTTTTCCTTTAAATGCATCAAAATTGCAGAGCTCGAGGAATTTAAAATCATTTAAACCGTTATATCTATAGTTTATTTGTTGCTGAATTTGATCGATTATTTCATAAAAGAGGCGTCTGTATGATGTTTGAACATCTCCCACCTAGTCTGTTCGAAGACGCTTGGCTTGTGGCTCTACATTTAACGTCATCGTTTTCTCCCAAAATAGGTCAGTCATTTCTTTTTTGGCTTAACATGGACTTAAAATCATCCACTTTTTTTAGGCAAAAAACAATATCATTTGTTTTAGTTGGTAATATATTAAAAACATTGTCCGAGAATGGAAATATTTCTGAAAA
This sequence comes from Kuschelorhynchus macadamiae, assembly GCA_030620095.1. NCBI lineage: Eukaryota > Metazoa > Arthropoda > Insecta > Coleoptera > Curculionidae > Kuschelorhynchus > Kuschelorhynchus macadamiae. Next base: position 208,379 of record JAUTXW010000292.1, on the reverse strand, counting down.
TATCTTCAATAAATAATTAAAATGAAAATCTCGTTTCGAACAGTCCAAAAACCCCCTCGAACTATTTATTGCTTCCGAGTCCCGCGTTTCATTATTTTCTATTATATTCTCAAATAGTTCAATCAGTGATTCACGATTTTCAGATACTGTTAACACAAGTCTTCCATTATAGTTCCACCTTGTAGGAGCTACTTTGGGCAATCGTTTGTGGACAGTGGAGTCCAAAGCTTGTGTACGTTTTGTTGACTTGGGAAAAAAAGCAGCCATGCCACTTAAAGTAACGAAAAATAATTTACACTCTTTAATGTGATTGATGGACTGGGATAAAACGAAATTTAATTTATGAGCAAAACAATGGACAACCACAGCACTTGGGAAAGTTTCTCGAACTAATTGTCCCTAATTGTCCTGCCATCACAGCAGCTCCATCATAGCTTCGAACAACTAATTTTTTCTCTCCATTAATTTCTTTAGTAAGGTTATAAACTACGGTATATAATGCATCTGCTGTACGATTTTCGGACACATTCTTAAAACCTAAAAATCGCTCTTGAATACTTCCGTCTATTTTAAGGTAGCGTATTACTATAGATAATTGGCTAAAATTAGTGATATCAGTTGTTTCGTTCAGAACAATAGCAATGAACCACGCCTCGCCAATCTCCTGCTTAATTCTTTTTAGAATAATGGTTGCAACAGCAAAAATTAAATCATTCTGGATTCGATTCGACGTTCCGAGAAAAACGCTAGACTGCTAAATGATTTTTTAAGCAATCATTATATTTAGCCATTAAACTAAGTAAATCTTGAAAATTTCCTCTATTTGAAGAAACCCTTGTTTCGTCATGACATCTAAATCCCAATTCGTGCTGTCCGAGAAAACAAACAACATCGATAAGTCTTCCTAATATCTGTCTATTTTTATCGACTAGTTCATTGTGTTGGCGGTGACTAATTTCCAACTGTTTATTAAGGGTTTATTAATTCTGGTTTTGCCGAAGACTTTTTCTTTTATGACGGCCTGTAAATGCGCTTTGGACATAACGTGTCTTTTTACAGCTTTATGGAAATTGCTTAAATCGGAAAAACAAGTTTTATTCCAGAGACCTTTTTCATTTTCAAAAAGTAAACATGGCCAACAAAATAATTTACTTATATTTTCACACCCTGTTAGCCATTTAAATTGTTCGTATTGTTTTTTCCGGATAAAAATGTCTAATACAGTTTTTCATTTTTGTGGTTTAATTTTTCATAGGCGGGTTTGCCCTTCCTTTGGAAGTTATTTGAAGCTTATCAGGGAAGTTTAATGTTGAAAATCCCTTTATTATTAAGACACACACCACACATTCACATACACTCCTCTTACTAAATTCTCCAACATTTTCAACGTTATTACCGACAGCAGAAGTTGACGGTATTTGCATATCCACGTCCGTATTATTGTTTTCCATATCGCAACACCCGGATGCGTAAAGGCAGACAGTACCATTATACAACGCTCGTATGCGTTCAGACGTGGTACACTATGACGGTCATTTTAAGCATGTTTTTGACAGACACTACGTACCTTGTGGTAGCGCAGTAGCTCAAAACGGATGCTCGTATGCGTTCAGACGTGGTACACTATGACGGTCATTTTAAGCATGTTTTTGATAGACACTACGTACCTTGTGGTAGCGCAGTTCAAAACGGACGCTCGTATGCGTTCAAACATGGTACACTAAGACGGTCATTTTAAGCATAGTTTCGATAACAAATAGTATTGAGAAGTAGCGCAATTGCGACTAGTTTCAACTGATGATCGTCGACGCGACGGCGAACCGAATTCTTAGAAGTCTTAATAATAATAATAATATAGGTGTATTTAATATTTAAAAATTACATTGTTTTATATTACATATACATGTCAACTTTAATGAACTAAATACACCCCAAGAAGTATTCCTTGTTTTGGGGGAAACACTTATGTAAATATTTGTATCAATTATTATATTTATATTCTAAATTTAATTATTTATTTTTTTATGAAGTACGAATTTTATTCAATATATGAATTATAATTAGAATATTTCAATTAACATTTTGGTTTGATAATTCAAAATATTTCCATAATCTTTGATGAACTATTTCTAGCCAATATCCATTTTTTAACTTCCAATTTATATTTACGAAAAGATTTAATTTTTTTTATATATTCTGGCAAATAATCATAAATAATTAGGCACAAATATTTATAATTCTTTTTTGATATCTTTTTTTGTATTTGTGCTTTTATTGATATTTCTTTTTTAACTCTTGTATTGTATCTGTGGTCTTGGTATTTAAAAAATGTTTATTTTAAATATATTTTTTATAATATTATAAATAAAAATTTCTCTGATACTCATTTTGTGTGAATCTTCAAATAATTTATCAGAAGGATAGAAAAAATCTTTTTCATAAATTATTTTTAAAAATCGTTTTTGTAAAATTTCCAATTTTTTTATTAGTAACTGATTTCTGAAGGAAATCCTACTTCTTCGCATATGGAGCAACCACTGATTTTTTAAAAGTTTAATAAATTATTTGTTAATGGTTTTAGTTTTTTTCACCTTTGACTATCACAGCTAAAGCTTGGTTTGACCTGCACTGCAAATTTCTTAGCATCAATTCTGTTTCGTTCATCTTGTTCCAGATCACAGACAAGCGCACGATAACGATACTGCAAATCCACAAAACTAAAACAAAACAGTTTTGCATCTTGTTGACCGCGTAAGCCCCCTCCACGCTTTAATGACGCGCGGTGGGCGATGCCATGATGGCCGCTGGTGTTGTAAGCTGGTATGAATTGTCTACTCATAACTAGCGTTTTACTGAAGACATAGCATACCACGATACAGCGCGGACTTTTAATGATGTGCGTTGTATAATGGTACTGTCTGCCTTTACGCCACCCGGATAGCCGTTCAAACAAAGAACCTACTCCAACGATAGCTTCCGCCACCACTTAAAGTTCAATAACCTCTTTTCAATACAGGACTTGGCTGCAGAGAAGCTAGCGGCCCGCGTAGGTTCTATTCGATATTCTATTGTGCCTGTGTCGGAGTCAAGGCCACATTTATTATGGGCTTGATAATTAAGATAATATTTTAGCATTTTTAATATAAACTAAGTTAATGGTTTCCTATTTCAAAAATTACATTTTAGAAGATATTTTGTAGTTTTTTTTGGGGAAGCACTGCTTCTCTTGCTTCCATCGACTGCACGCCTCTGATATAGAGCAAATCAAATATTCAACTTCCTTAAAAATAGAAGAAAAAATACCACACTTACTTCGCTTGGTGTTGCTTGCTCATAATGAAAAATCATTTTCGTATCGGCTTCATATGTGACTTCTAATTAAATAGCAAGTTAATGGAAATCAAATACGGTACTTTTTAAAGAGCCTACATGCATCTATTTTAATAAACAAGTTAAATGTTAAATTTTTTTATGTTAAAAAAGTAAAAGTACCTCGGGTACTCACTACCTAAAAGTTAGATTGTTTTAAATTTTTTTATTCATACACAAGTAAGGTATACATATTTTTGAAGTCGTGTCCTCTTCTAATTATCTTTATATGTTTTTAATCATCCCCAAGATAGGATATATTGGGGGAGGAGGAATCACAGAGCTTTAGTTGAGCGCGTTGTTGCGGTATCATTCTTCACTATAAAAGGAGTAAAGTCAATACGAAAGAACAGTCATTAGCTAGTCATCGGACAACTAACCCCAAGACGAAGACCTCTAGGTATCGAGACCTGGGGTATCCCAAACCTGATAGTGTATCGTCAGGCTGGGTATTATAACCAAACGAAGTCCTCTAGGTAGAAGACCTGGGGCACCTACGATGAAGTCCTCTATGGTAGTAGACCTGGGGCAATCTAAGTAAAAACCTATTTGACAATAGTAGTGTCATGCGCGATAATTGACATGAGAAGGAATATTCGAGGAATACTTTTTGGAGTGACTTCAAATCTTTTCTTAAGTTGTTGAGCTAAGAATTTTATTTAATACCTTATCCCTGCGGCAGGACAAGAAGCCACCATCGGGTGAGTGGCACTCGTCACTATTAAGTGGAAAAAGGATCTGCCACCTTGTAGATAGTTAACAGGCGGTTGGCTTTTCATTAAGTGAGATAATAGTGTGAGCCCCAGACCGAAACTTACGAGGAAGGCCCGTGGTGAAAGTTATAGTAAAACAGGCTAACGGATTTTTCGGTAGCTACGAGTAGGAGAACCCTGCGAAAGCTCAATCCCATCAATTCATATCAGATTTCCCGGTAGCACAATTAGGGAAACCGAGATAAATGGTCAGATTTGGGATATTGACATATATCTCAGAAAAAGTATGTTTACGAGAAACGGCACTGAGTGGTTTCTAAATAGATATAAAAGGAAGAGTCCTGTAGGAACAAGATCTCGTCAATTGCTTCTGGTTAAGAATCAGATTCGTGTTATTAATCTATACCCCAGAAAAGTTGTGTTTATGAGATATTGACTGAGTACTAACTGGTTCCGGGATAGATACAGAGGGGAGAGTCCCGTAGGAACGAAATCCCGTCCATTGTTCCCGGTTTTCCCCACCTACTTGGAAAAAGACATATTACAAGAGCTCTAGACGAGTGCTAACGGAAATTCCGGCGGGAACCGACAGGAGAGACCTCCCAGGAACATCCTAGAGCTCGGTGACCTTGATAAGTATATAGCACAAAAAGTTATACTCGTCTATAGTTTAATTAACGTTTGGGCAAGATTTCCAATACAGAGAGAAGAATCTGGGATTAAAACCTTCGCCCGACAGAAAAGTATACAGTCTGGAGAATAAGCAGCCAATTATGGCTGCAACTTCTCAAAAATGAAAATCTTCCTTTTTCTTTATTCCTAATATTTTTATTATTTCCTCAATTTCTTTTCATACATAAAAAAAATTATATGGTGTTACTAGATTGTTAAAAAAATCGGTAAATTATCCGGAACTTCTACTTACTTATGGATATAATGAGAACTCTATTAACTTCTACAAAAAGTTCTAAGCTTGATAATCAAATTAGGGAATATCTGTTACTCGATAAAACTTTCGATTCCGATCAATTATATCCTATTGAATTAGTTCCAGTCTTAATCAATAACGAGGACGACGAATGTAAAGAAAATGAAGAATCGGAATGTAATTTTGTAAATATGTTTTTAGTTATCAATGTCTAGTACCTAGATAGTTTTATAGTTTGAATTGACCTTTGTTACATCCGACACAAATCAAAATGTATATTCACAACACTACAAATTTTTACCCAAAGACTTTTGGGTTATCCTGTATAATATAACCGTACACATTTTTTTGGGTTGAACGTTTTTGATAAAACAACAAAATTCAGCATTTTTCATACTGCCAATTTTATCGGTTTCACTCTATTCGCTAAATTAATTGTTAAAAATTATGATTTTATTATTGTTTTTCATTCTTCTGCTGACATACTTGATTATTACAAAATATAGTTAAAATTTAAGTCTATGTTTTTTGTCCATTGGTTCCTATCCCTTGTAACACTGTACGCTGAAGTAAACGTCCTATTTTGTCTCTAGTCGCATGTATGTAGGGAAGAACCACACTACCTAAAGGTGCCTCATTATCCTTCTCGTCTAGCGGAGTTGGATTACTATATCTTTTAATTGAACGCCTAATATCTTCATTGCAATAGCCATTCCCTCCGAGAGCTTCGGTCAGCTTCGCTGAATACTGGTAGATTAATAACCGATTTCTTTTGTGATAGATAGTAATGCGAATTTGCATTTAAGTATCTATTTATATTTGTCCTTCCTTTGAACGGATACATCTAGAATGTTCCATTGGATTCAATTTCCATTATGAATTTGATATTATGGTGTTGATTAAGGAGGTCCAGAAATATGAGCAGATTATCTTGTCCATGAGGCCAAACAACAAAAGTATCATCTACATATCTGAACCAGTGTTTTGGTTTTAGTGGAGCGGATGTTAGAGCAATATTCTCAAAGGCTTCCATAAAGATATTCGCTACCACAGGTGATAGGGGAGATTACATAGCTGTCCCTGAAGTTTGTTCATAAAAAGTTCCTTGAAAATGAAATAAGTAGATGTAAGACAAGCTTCCACCAGGTCTAATAAGTTCTTATCAAGATTATTATGATCCGATATGTCTGACATAATGGAAATTGAGTCGTTGAAAGGAAGATTTGTGTATAGTGATTCTCCATTGAAACTGACCAAAATATCTTCGGGATCCAACTGCATTGCCTTAAGTTTTTGTACTGAAGATATTACGCGTTCAATTAAACGATATAGTAATCCAACTCCACCAGATGAGAAGGATAATGAGCCACCGCTAGGTAGTATTGTTATTGTTAGTATTATTGTAACATACATACAATTTTCAATACACATAAGAAACAGTGGCGGCAATTTAGGTGAAGTAGGGGAAGTGCTACTTCACCAGGAAAAATAAACAAGCAAACATCTAACTATATTTATTATATATTTCTTAAAATTTAAGTTTTTAGATTCATTTATTCACCTAATCGGCAAAAAATAAACTGTACATCTCGAATAAATATTTTACTTGACCGTTGGCGGCATGTCTTTTTAAAACTTTCAATCGAACATGACAACGCGTACGTGATGACGTCGACAGCATGGAAGATTAATGTTAACCAGCGCCATACAATGTCGGTGAATTGCTAACCCAGTACACTACACCCACGTGTCGTTCAGTTTGTTGTGTTCAGGTGGTTGTTTACTTTTATTTTCACGGATTTGGCTGCAACCGGTTACTTCCTTTGTAGTTTACTTGACTGTTTTGTGTTATATTTATTTATAGTGTTGTTACAACTTTATTTGGGGTCGGGTTTATTAATTTACATTATTGATGAATCCAATCACGGATGTGGTTTGCATCTGGTTGGAAACTCCATTTAATCGATAGAAGGAACAAGATCAAAGTTTTAATCGTCATCCTGGTTTTCGGCGTACAAATGGTTATGTAGTAGTCAAATATTACAAAAATTGTTTTGCTGGCCTTGTTTACTAGTTTCCAATAAATATTCAGTGTGGAATAAGGAAGGATTTGCGGGTATGTTAAATATATGAAGGTCTTTACATAAACATGAAGACTCGGCGGAGCATTTAAAATTAAACATTTGTAAAAAACCAAAGCACTATAGCAGACACTTTAAAAGAAAATGCTAAACTATATAAAATACATTTTAACGAAAACGTCCGATAAAATAGACTATTAATGTGCTTGGTAATTGACGCAGTTTTGTACCTTGCGAAACAAGAGTTAGTCTTTCGCGGCCATGATGAGAGCAGCGAGTCAATAAATAGGGAGAATTATTATTAATTGAATTTAATTGAATGCATTTTTGATTATTTAAATAATCATGTAAAAATTGAAATAATGAACACACAGTTTTTTTCTGTGCAAGTGGATGACACCACTGATATTACGCAAACCTCCCAGTGCTCCATAATTTTAAGATACGTTAATTCAGAAGGTTCAGTAGTCGAGAGATTATTAGGATTTTATAATGTCAGCTCCCATAGAACGTCGGAGAATTTGTATTCTCTATTGGATCAAATTTTGGACCAATTTGACTATAAACATAAATTAATAGGGCAATGTTACGATCGCGCAAGTGTGATGTCTGGTCATCTAAATAGCCTTCAAAAAAAGAAAAGAAAAAGGGCCGCAGGCTGTACTGGTCCTGATGCAGCAAAGTTTAAAAATATTTCTAAATGTCGAATTTTTTTGCAAGCCTTAGTGGTATTCCCTCATTTTTTTATCACTCAGCCAAACGAACGTATGCTCTTACATCTGCATCTACGAGGCGTATACCAACAATTACAGAAACTCTTTGGTCTTAAAATTCGAAGTTAGTAAATGTGATTGTTCAAGTTACGTTCTCCAAAAAAAATCGTTTGACATTGATTTTTGCATATCCAATATAAAACGCTGTCGTGAGGCGCTCTGTAAAAAAAGAAATGAATATTTTTTTTTAATACCATGTTTGATAAAGCAAATTCTATTACAGAAATAAATCATTACAAACGTGAGGTTGCTAAGCTTTCACCTGAAGAAATTAGGGCTAAGTATAGAACCCTTTTTTATGAAATATTGGAACTTTATTTTAATGGAAATGACACTAAGCTTTCAAGACTCTGAAAAACTTACATTTTTATGTTTGGCAGGTTCTGCTAAATTTTCCGAATATAGTTTAAATTTACCGACTGGCCCGTTTGAAAATTTGTTACAGTTATATGGGGAAATATTTTCAAAAAGTCAACGACTTAAAAATGAGCTTGGTCTTATTTTTGCCAATGATAGTAATTGAATATATCTCCGCAAGAACAAGTGAAAAAAATTAATGAAAATAAAGATATTTTAACCAAAGCATATAAAGTGTTTTCCCTTATTTTAACAATACCGTCGACAAGTGCTTCAGTGGAAAGAAGTTTTATGAGGATGTTATAAATAAATTTGCTGCTATGAATTAGTATAAAAAATTTAGGTAAGTCGTAAAAAAAATATTCTGATTTCCACATATAAAAAATGTGGAAAAAAAAAAATATTTTCTTGCTTCATTGGCCTCTTCCACACTTTTTCACCCGCGGGAGATAAGAACATTGGACAATGCTTAATATCAACTGGACTTAGGAAACATGAACGATGTATTAAAAAGAAACAAAATGTTCAATCTGCTCTAGCTGAACACCAGCATACCACTGGTCATATTATATATCTAAAGGAAACCAACCTGGCATCTGTTCCAGGATTTTATAAAAGAAAATCTTTTGAAATTTTTAAACATACAAAAAATGTCAATAGAGATACGGGTTACGGTCTACATCACACGTGGCAACCGATCTTAACACAGGGTCACAGTTCGCCGAGCACAAATCGGGTATAAAAGCCTGCCTGAGCCTATTCAGTGTTCAGATCTCATGAGGTAAAGATCCCTGACGGTGCCTCGTGCAATCGAAGGCGAAACTTCGGATAGCAATTCCAGTTTGACACGGTCTAATCCCAGGAACCATGATCTGTTAAGAGAATTTCCAGTTTAGTTCCTTTACGGAATTATTTTACCTAATTACTTTATATTTCCCTCATAAGGAATCCCTACTTTTGTGTAGAAAATTAAATACTTAACACAATTTATATATGTAACTACTAAATGACTACATATATGCGAAACTGAACAGATCATGATATAATAAACTGAAGGTATGATATCGCGCATCGGTCTCCTACGTCATCGCGTGATTAGCGCCGGCTGTCATTGACCTTCGGCCATATGATTTCAGTGCATTTTCATTCATGTTTAAAATTGTTTGCGGATTTCTGCGTTCTTTTTTGTGCTTATTAAATTAAACAAGAATAAATATGAGGTGTGCTGTGTTCAGGTGTGACGTGGATAATCAGACAAAGAATTTTAATAGGAATATAAGGTTTTTTAAGGTCAAAGCACACTTGTACGACCGGAAACGAAGCGAAGGTTTTAGCAGGGAATATATTCCGTTCGCAGCGCCGCGCTTCCCTCCGATTCCGCCTAGTGCGCGATACTTTATGACCACTTGTGACTTTCGCGACTACCGAAATGCCACGAATGAAACTGAACCACGTGCAGCAGACGAAACGAACTCAGTTTAGTTTTAATGTGGTTTTGGTAGAAGTTGCTGACTGCTAGCAAAAAAGAGTGCAGAAGACGAAACATTTTTTTTTATTTTTATTTTAACTTTAAAGTTCAAGTTTATTTTACTTTATTTAGGAAGCACTTTATTTTTGTTGTTTACTTACCATAAAGATCATCTTTGCTTACTAGTTCACTTAACAAGGATTTCTTAAATATTTATTTTTTATGTTTAGTGCCTATATTTATTTTATACAATGCGAGTCTCTAACATGGAATAAATTGTTTTTTTTTTTCGGGAAAATGCTCTGACCCGTCGATTAGTATTTTTAGTTGAGAATTTTTTGATCTAAAATGTTTAGCATTGTTCGAGCAATTTTCCGAAAAAAAAAACAACGCAGCGGTAATCGATTTACAGAATTTATTCCAAGTTAGGACGCACTGTATTTTTGCATACTTTAAATAAATAAACTATAAAAATACTCGTATTTTCTTACCTCGGACATACTGCTAATCGTCACTCTGCACTCACAGCACGACGAAATGTAGTATTTTGTTTTCCAATATTCGGTATTAAGTCCGCCAAAAGAATATTAAATTGTGCATGAGACACATGAAAGTACTAATGAAACTTTGTAGGATCATCGAATAAAAACAACTGAATCGGAGGAACTGATCTTTACAAAATTTAAATGCTCTGCAAAAATGTGCTTCGACCTATTAAAATTCGCGGCTCTTCGCTTCGCTTCGCTGCCCCAGTGTGCTTTGACCTTTAAGGGGGAAGAGAAGCGAAGAGAAGTATTATTAAAATTCGCGGCTCTTCGCTTCGCTTCCCCACAGTGTGCTTTATAAGGAGGGAAGCAGAGCGAAGAGCCGCGAATTTTAATAGGTCGAAGCACACTTGACCGAAGGGAAAAGAAGCGCCGCGAAATTTGAATTTCGCGCGCATTTTTGCGGTGTAGTAGCATTTAAATTATTGTAAAGAAGAATTCCTCCGATCCAGTTGTATCATAGGCGCCATTATATGCGACGAAGAAGAGATGAGGAAGCGAAAGCACTTTCCCTTGATTAATCCTAGAAAGTTTCATTAGTACTATCGTATGTCTCATGCACAATTTAATATTCTTTTGGCGGACTTAATACCGGATATTGAAAAACAAAATACTACATTTAGGCGTGTTGTGAGTGCAGAAGAACGATAAGCAGTATGTCTGAGGCAAACAAATACGAGTATTTTTATAGTTTATTTATTTAAAGTCTGCTGCAGGTGGTTCAGTTTCATTCGGGGCATTTCGGGAGTCGCGAAAGTCGCAAGTGGTCGTAAAGTATCGCGCACTACGCGGAATCGGATGAAAGCGCGGAGCTGCGAACGGAATATATTACCTGCTAGACATTTCTGTTCGGTCGCGGGCGCTTCTCTTTGTTTCGCTTCGCGCAAGTATGCGTTTCCTCGTAAGAAACAATGAAATATAAAATAGTCGCCTGCCTTCGCTTCGCTTCCGGTCGTAAAAGTGTGCTTTGACCTAAACTCTCCCTAAAGGCAAAAAATGTTTACGCCAATCGACACGCACAGCAAACGCAAAGCTAAATTTAACACAAATTTGACTCGGATATACGCAACTTACAACACGAGTTACTTGGATATTCTCCTAGAAACGGTCGAGTTCGAGCTTTGAAACAAGAAGCTGTCCCTTCTAAATATTTACCTGCAATCAGAAAAGATAAGGAAGACTCTCAGGACGTTTCATCATGAAAATAGAAGAAAAAAACAAATTATGGAAGGCTTTTTAAAAGGGTATTTGGGTCTTATACATTCTTGAGATTGTAATTAATACTAAAATAAATAAATTTTCATTAAATAAGTATTAAAACTTTTGTAGAAGGGAAGGCTTGGGTCAAAGTTTAACAGATGAGTACCTGTAGTAGAAGTATTGGGTAAATATTTTTAGTAGTTACCAGTTTAGAATATTGGTAATTGTTCCGTATACCTGTTTTCGCTATTATCAGCGCATACGGATTATTGTTAAATTCGGCCTATATAAGCACTGTGTAAAAGAATTTTTAAAAAAATCTCTTATAATAGCGAAAATAGGAACAATTACCAAAATATTGAATAAATGAGCATGTCTAGTTTCTTATTTTGAACAGATGTTCGAAGAGGCCTACCTATTTTAAATATCTACAGTATGGGTAAAAAAAATTAACTATTTTTGTGCAAATAAGTCTTTTCTTTTTTATAATTTTTTACACAAATTGAGGGTAATATTTTGTAGTAATAAATTAAATTTTGCTTTTTAGAGTCAATACGGACACAGAAGTTGATGACCGGGATGAGGTTATAGCTAACCTTAAAAAAAATTTTTAATTTTGAAACAAAGACAAGATCTACTGGTAAAACCATTTAGCAACGAACAAATAATACCCATTTCCTGCCGCTTAAACTCTTAAATCTTGGTTAAAAAAAAAATTGCCCCAGGAATTTTAACAAATGTTTTTAATGTCATAAAGCTATCTGAAATGAGTAATCTAGATAAGATATGTGCATCTTCGATGAAATGAAAATTCGAAAAAGCTATTTGTATAATAAAATTAATGACGAGCTTATGAAACCCTGTAGTTATGGACAGGTAGTCGTGTCGATATTTTATGACTATGACTGCAAGATGACCAAGGAAAAATTATTTAAGATCATACAGTTTGCAGAATCTACAGGTAATATTTTTAGTGCCACTAAAATGTAGTCTATATATAATAATACATAAACAATATATAATCTATATAATACAATAAAGATATAATTAAATCTTTATTAGAAATTATTGAAAATGTAATTTAATTGTACCTTTTTCAACAATACTGCCAAAAATGAAAAACATTTTGGTTTTGCTGATCGCCCTCATCTACTCAGGTTGATCAGAAATAATTTTGTTGATCATGGATTCATAACAAATAGCAAGGAAATAAATAAATATATTGTTGAAGAAGTTTTAGATGTAACAAGCACCTCTTGATTTAAAAATTAGTTACAAAATTTCAAAAGATAATCTAAACGTCCAAGGGGCCTCTCGGCAAAAAGTAAAATTGTCTGCTAAATTATTTTCGCACACCATTTCCTAGGTTATTACTAGGTGTGGTACTTTGGGTTATTTAAAGCGTGCAAACTGGGTTGAATGTGCAGATTTTTTTAAACAAGTAAGTGCATTTCCTTTTCTCACATTTTCTATTATCTAATCACAAGTACAAATTTAAGGTCAACGATTGGTTTGATGTTATGAATGTGAGAGTTCCAATAAGTGACAGCAGGGATCGAAGGAAAGCTTTCGGAATGGCCCTCGAGCAACAAAAAGGCATTATCGATTTAATGACTCGAACTATCGAGAACCTCAGAGTGACTGGAAAAAATTTGTATTACCATTTCAGAAAGGTAAGATATAAACTTTATGCGAAGTAAAATTGATTAAAGACATCTGACTATTAAATTTTAGGTATTATTATGACAAATTCGTCTTTTTAAATTATTGTTTGAGGATGTCCAGCGAAGATTTTCCATAAAATATTTATTAACGTACAGATTAAGCCAAGACGTACTGGCAAACTTTTTTGGTGCCATGCGGGCAAAAGGAGGGCTGTATGACCATCCAGATGCCTTAGAGTTCAAGTATAGGCCTAGATCTTACATTCTGGGTCGTAACGAGGGGTCATCTTCAGTTTTGGAAATGTTGAAGATGATGACACACTAAATATATCAATTGACGAAGTGAATTTATGTGGAAATGTTTTTTCTTCAATTACCATAGATGAAGAACATGAAGTTCCTTTAAATAATTTTGAAACGGAGTTAAGCGAGGTTGAATATGATGGCTTAGAATATCTGGCAGGTTATATTTGCCACAAAATTAAACAAAATGATGCCACTCAGAACGCAACGCAAGATTGTACATGGACTCCTCATCTTGGTGAGGGAGGGTTATTTAAACCGTCTGCAGAATTCATGGGACAGATGTAGGCACTTGAAAAAATATTTCAATACGTTAATTCTGATACTTTATTAATCACAAAAAATTATTTAAAAAGGTTGATAAATCCAAGTTCTTTTATTTTATATTCTGAAGAAACAAAAAGATTATTTTTTCAGTCTAGAACGTATTTTAGAATAAAGACTCGTAATCGAGATTTACAAAATTTATCAGTTTCTAGAAAAAGAAAGATGACAAAAATTACGAATTAAAAAAATTAACCACCAGTTTTCTTCAATATATCGAATTTATAACATATTTTTATAGCTCAAAATTTCTTTTCGGGTTGAGGACAATAAATAAAAGCTCCTTTAATATGAAGTTGCCGACCTATTAACCTATATTTGGTTTTTTAAGGCTGAAAAAGAAATATAATTTTCTTTTTCTTTAAAAAATTGTTAGATATTATGTAATATGGCTTAAAAAAGAAAGAGACAAAAATTAAAGGATATTCTATATTATCTAACAATTTTTTTAAAGAAAAAAACAATTACATCTTTGTTTTCTTTTTCAGCCTTGAAAAAGACCAAATATAGGTCGAAACGTCGGCAACTTCATATTCAACCCGAAAACAAATTTTGAACTATCAAAATATAGAATGCTATACTTTCACTATATTTTTAGATATTCTTGCGTTATAAAACTAGTTAATTGTTATCATACCGTGTGTAACTATTTGTCTAAACTTTATTTTTCATTTATGGAAAAAAATTAATTTTTCATAAAAAGTTTTACTTGTTTTGAAACTTCAATGACAGATTATATAAAGATTCAAAAGATGACCCTTGCTGATCAATAGATAATTTGATGTTTTTGATAAAAAAAGGTAAATTGGAGAGGCAAAATTTTCAACAAATTTTTGCAATGTCAACTCTGAAACAATACATAAAAAAATCTCAGTCCACATTTTCTGATCTTTTTAAATTATTTCAACGAGAATATAACCTCTGCAAATTACAGCAATAATTGGCCATGGTAAGTAAAATCAAATTAATAAGTGAAAATATAACTGTGAGAAAAATTGCCGCTATAATTTAGCTGTCAAATTACTTTGTAGATTGTGTTGCATTATAGCGTAAATAAAATAATCCAAATTAGATTAAAATTTAATTTCCACTTGCGATATTCTTGAACAAAATATCACTCGTGCAACAAAATTTAATGAATAAAAGCATTCGTGCATATCAGCAGAAAAAATACGTCTACGTTATTTTTTCAGTTGATAAGCATTCATGCATTTATTAAAAAATTGGTTGCCAAGAAAGTTTTTACAAATTTTCATAAATTTGTATGCACTTGTGATATTTCTACTCATAATATTACCGGTATCTTCAGTTACATGCTAAAGATCTTTATCCGTTATGAGGAAGATTTTAAATTAGTTGACATTGAAATGGGCCAAGACCAATAGACTAATATGTCAATAATCTATATCAAAAAAGACAACAATTTAAATCTGGACGAAATAGTCGACATTTTTAATAAAAAAAGAGGTTTTCAACTAGAATAAGGCTATATTTTATTTAACTTTATTTGTTTATATATTTACATGTAATATAGGAATAAACTTGTTCCCTGTCATACCTGCATTTTTTTTAATTAGACCTCCTCCCCTCAAATGGGACTTAGTTACGTCCCTATACTTATCAAAAATCACAGATATAGCATTTTTCAGTTTTAAATTGAACTAATAATAAACATGTAAAACTCTGGAAAAGCTACCTTTTACCCGGGATGAAGAAATTTTTTTTTAAAGTTAAATAAAAATAGAATGTTAAGACTATAGAAGCATTATTTCGTAGATTTTGGACACATATTTCTCTACCACGTAAATTGTATGGATCAAACAAATCAGTTCTCTAATTAAACATTTATTTTTTAAAATGCTGCACATGGTAATAAAAATACTAAATATAAAAATACATTAAGTATTAACGTTGAAAAAAGTATTTAATAAAAATAACTATATCTAATCATTGACGACAATATTCGTCAATTTTAACAACATTAATTGAACATAATAACAGTAAACTACCAATATAATAAAGACATGGAAAAAATAAAAACTCTCTAAACATATTTAAAGAAACAACAACTGTTTAAACAGATTTGAAATATGCCTAACTTTATTAATCTCAGGATTTGATCGTCATACATTGTTTTTCAAATCATTGTCATAAATATATTCGTAGTAAAAAATCTAAATAAATTATAGCCAGACAACTAATCGTTAAATGCCTAGCATAAAGAGCTTGGTATGTATGTTGAAATAAAACAATAATAAAAAACAACTTTCTGGGGACTAATATAAAAACTACTTCACAGCCCTATAGCTATAGCAAATATATCTATCTTGGTTTGTATAGAAAACATTAAAAAAAATAAACATAAAAATCATTTGAGAAGTTATGCGTTTGTATATATGTATGTCCTATTGTTTTGGAATATTTGGGATACTAAATACATGTTGTGACCCAAACAAACTTATTTTTAAGCGTGTATATATTTTCTTATTTTTAAGATCTGCTTAAAAGTTTCGTAGGTCACAACAAAATGAAACATAATCCTTTTGACTCGGTACAAAGGCTGGTTGTGCTACTTAAGAACTCTTAAAAAGTTGAGACAGGAAAGAGCACTTGCTTTTTGCTCTTTTTTATTTTATTTTATTCCCAAAAAATATAAAAAAATAAAATTACGTTACTGTCTTTTAGTTGTTCAAAAATTTAAAAAAACTATAAGTTTTATTAAATTTATGAGATTATTCAACTCAGCTTACGAAATAAAATGTTTGATGTAATGCATTGTAATATTATACTTTACCCCCCTCCATTCCTTTTAAAGTTAAACATGCCTGCGCCGATGCTAGAAAACCTAAAAAGATTTTCCTTTTTTAATTATCTCGTTATTTGACCCTCTTCAAGTACCCAATTCAATTTATTTAAATCTGCTATTTTTTTAGGCTTATACTCCGATTATTATATATAAGTACTGAAATTCAAAAATGTATATTATTACAATGGTTGGGCAAACTTCATGAAAACTAGTCAAACAATCGAACCTTTAATTTCGTAAGCTGAATTAAATAATCTCATGGAATACGCAACTTGTCTTTCTAGGGGGGGGGGTGAGTAACAACTAACCATTTTCTTATTTTCTATCAAATTAAAGAAGTTAATACAAATTATCTGAAAATTTCATGGTAAAAAAATCCACCACCCTCACAAAATAAAAAAATCAATCTTAAGAGCAAACGGAAAAATAAAGTGGAACACTTATTTAAAGAAACTAATTGCTTTTGCTTTTTAAAATTTAACATAATCTAATGCACTCCAAATATTTTTTGTATGTTTAATAAATAATTAATTTTTAGTTGTGAATAATGTTATGACCCAAACAAACTTATTTTTAAACATGTATATATATTTTTTTATTTTAAAAATCGACTTTAAAGTTTCGTAGTTCTCAACAAATGTAGCTAAATCCTTTTCACTCCATACAAAGGCTGGTAGTGCTACCTAAGAACTCTAAAAAGTTGCGACAGGAAAATATGTAATGAAAATACTGAAAAAATTTAAAAAAACTAGCGAGTCACTACTCGTCCTCCTAGAAAGTTAAGTTGAATACTACATAAGATTATTCAACTCAGCTTACGAACTAAAAAATTTGATGACTTCCTAAAAACTCAACTCAATTTATTTAAATCTGCCAATTTTTTTATGCTTATACTCCCATTACATGTAAATGTTGAAATTCAAAAATGTATTTTATTACAATGGTTGCGCAAACTTCATGAAAACTAGTCAAACAATCGAACATTATATTTTGTACGCAAAATTGAATATTCTCATGGAGTATGCAACTTAACTTTCTAGGACTGAACTAGTTTTTTTTATTTGTTGGCAAATGAAAGACGGTAACAAAAATTGTCTGAAAACTTCAGTAACGTAAAAAAATCCACCAGCCTCAATATTTTTATTGCATATTTTTCGGAGACAAAATAAAAATAAATCTTAAGAGCAAACCGAATCATAAGGTAGATCGTTTATTTGAAGAAAATAATTACTTTTGCATTTTAAAATTTGACAATCGAATGCGCTCCAAAAACTTTTTTATCTAGTCAAAAAGCTTCTTTAGTTTCTGTGTTTTTTTTAGCCATTAGCATTAGTACGTTTCTTTTAACTTAATGGTAGACTTCAGCGATTTTAGACTTGGATATTTATTTAATATTCCAGTATGACATTTACTTTAATTCCAAGAAAATACAATCTTCTTTTTGGAAGTAGTAAAAAAGTAGGTAAATATGGCTTTCCTCATAAATAACACTAAAGATAAAACTTAAATTTGAGAATAACAAAAAAGTCAGTAATATCCGTATATACAATCACATGAGAAAGTCTTGCATAATTATTATATGCTATTCATTGGGTAGTTAATTTCTTGGTGATTTTCATTGTCAGTTTCAGATTTTTTTTGTCTCTGAAGAGTTCGAGACTGCTACCTTTTGTTGTAAGAGAAAAAAATGATTATTTTTTATCTTCTATAATCATTTTATTTGCGCACGTTTTATTTCATTATTTTTAGTTCCCCATTATCTGAAAATACATCCTAAATTTTTTTATTAAAAATTGCTTTTATCTGTTCCTTAGGAGACCTTCGCATAAGCATGTCTTTACAAATAGAACAAACAAGGTCTTCTTCTTCATAGTCACTGTCTAATTCCTCGCAAGCAATTTCATATTTATGACCACAACGTAGATTAATCCGTTGTATTTCTAGGCATCTATAGTCTTCTAATTCTTCCATATTACATCTGATATTATGCCCACATTCTAGTTTTTGCTTAAGTTTTTGTGTACACAAGCCACATGGTTGATAGCAGAGTTTTAGACATTTATGCTGTGGATTTTTGCAAGACAATCTAAAAAAAATGTAAACATTTAAAATATATATTTAACAAAATCGATTACATCATGCACGGAAACCAAACATTACAATTAATTACGCGTCCGTGAGAACAGGCCGGGTTAAATACCTGCATTCTGCTCACCGGAACTCATTCAGTGTCATATAAAAAAAATATATATAAGAAATTTCAAATGGAACTCTTGTTTTGTGTATGCAACCCTCTTTATTGTATATTTGTTATTTCTGCAACGATCCACAGTCGACGCTGGTAGCACTTTTATGCGAGTTGACGGTTGGTTGACGTTTGACTCCAAAGGGCCAGTGCCAACAGTGGTTTTTGAATTTAAATTGTGTGTATCTGATTATTATTTGGTTGACATACATTTTGGGGATCTGTGTTACTGAAAACAATGGACATGGACGGTTACCGAAAACGTTTCAGTAAATGTGTCGAAATAAACGAATAATGGATTAATCGAAATTAACGATCAATGTAATATTAAAAAAAACTTAAATCGGTTATTCGTTATTTTGCTTAAGGTGAATTGGGGTAAATGCAAGAACCAGGGTTCTTAGCAATTTTCAAATTCCCTTATAATTTCACGGAAATTCCAGGTTATATTTTGAGAAACTATATTTCTTTTATAAAAGCCAACAAAACGAATGAAACTAAACTTAAATGAAATTGTAAAAGAAATATAAAATATTAAAGAAATTCCTATAGTAATACAGCAAACAGGGTTACTTTAACTGGAAGAAGTACACATTTTTAAAAGGATATTCTGTTCTATTTAAAATTAATTAAAAAAATGCAGTTATACAAAGCATTTACAAACAAAAAATTAATATATACTTGTGACATGTCATTATTAAAAATTAAATTTAAAAGGATTGTAGAAAAATAAAAAACAAGTATTTCCAATTTCTCGTCTCAGTCCCCATATTTCCAGTTCCTTTTCTAGTTTTTTCTTTTTTATTTTCTAAATGATAAAGTTTACTTCGGCTCATTGTTTTTTTTTCGACATCAATTTCTGTTTCTTTCCCTTTTCGGCGATTTTGGTTGATAAGTTTTGTAAGCATTTTTAATACATACGCTTATTTTGTCGGATATATTAACATTGAATGCACCACCTATTTGATAAATTGCGTCATATACTTGTCTTGGGCAGGTAATCGACTCCCCCAAAATATTTTTATTTACAGAAAACCCCGACTCAACGGTGGCGTTTCCATGAGAAAGGATCAAAATTAAATTACTAACATGCCACAATTTTCAAAGTAGTAATTTTGTCCCAAGATATTGGAGAAAAATGTATCCAATCGAGTAGTTTGAATATATGTTTGGCAAACATTTATAAATTCGGGGTCTATTAGGTGCTAGCTATACCGTTGACCACTTTTTTCTGCAATTTCTGCAGAAATTATTTCTTTTTCGTACAAATACTTTAACATATTTTGGGCACTTATATGTGAAACTCCTTGATCAAGCATGATGTTTGGTTTTAAGCATGTTACATATTTAATTTAATTAACTTTATTAATTAATTAATTAATAATTACGAGTTCGACTGCGCTACCGTTCGGGTGTGCTTTGTTTTGCGTTCCTCGCAG
Source organism: Kuschelorhynchus macadamiae (assembly GCA_030620095.1). Lineage (NCBI taxonomy): Eukaryota > Metazoa > Arthropoda > Insecta > Coleoptera > Curculionidae > Kuschelorhynchus > Kuschelorhynchus macadamiae. The sequence continues at coordinate 188,164 of JAUTXW010000292.1, read as the reverse complement.
TCGAGCTGCTTCGCAGTACGTGTGTTTGTTCTGTTTTGTTTTCGCTGTGTATTTTTGTTTCGAATTTTTCATTTTCTAAATATGGCTGAATACAAGTGTGACAATTGCCGTAAAGAGTTTTCAGAGAAAGACAAATACAATAAACTTCGTTGTAGTGGCGAGTGTAAACGATATTTTTGATGAATTGCACGGGCCTTGATAAGGCTACCACAAAAATCTTGATATTACAAAAATCAACCCACCTCCGATTTTTCTGCGCCCTGTGCGACTCCCCTAGTTTGAAATATCTCAACGATAAAATCACAAAGGTATCTCAAAATTTGATTCCACATGAACTTTTTGATTCAGTCGCAAACCGTGTATCTCAATTGTCAAGTAGTGTACCGACAATTTCTGAAATGTATGACATTTTAGTGAAGAGTGAATCCAGGTGGGATCTCATGGAGAAAAAAATTGACGATATCCATAATCTCTCGAGGGAGTTTTCCGCTTACAAACCAGATATGTTATTAAAGTCTCTAAGGGATATGGAACAGAATATTTTCAATATTTCCCAAATCCTCTTCAACAATGCCGAAGAAGTGATAAAAATCCAAGTACAGGACTCCTCTTCAATTCAATTAAAAGCAGGTATTGCTAACATTAAGAGCAACCTAACTTGTGTAACTGACTTGATAAAGGAGTTATACTCCAAATATGAAAGCCAACATAAGTGTAAGCATATCAAAAATACATACCCTACCACCATACCCTTGCCTACACCAACTATGGAAACTACCTGCTCCACCGCCTCTACACAAACTGAGGTAACACCTACGGATATTCCCAGTACTACTGAAGGCTCCAGCAAGCTGGCTTGTAATAATACACAACGGTGGCACTATGTAGTCGTAAGAAATCTTCCTGCAGGGTTTACGCCTAACAACATAGTTCACTACGTTAAGGAAAAGCTTGGGACTACAGAGTTTATTCGATGCTACCACCTAATCAATCATATCTCAAATATTGATTTTAAAATTGGAACTCAGTCAAAAAAGTCAGCTGAAAAGCTTTTAGACAGTAATCTATGGCCACATGGCGTAGTAATAAAACGGTCAGCTGTATCCGAACTTACAGAAAAATCTACACCGAACCTCCCACGTCCCTCCACACCGAAAAAACTGCCCACCAACTCGAGCTCCGTCAGTTCACTGGTTGTCTCCTCTCCAATTTCTCCAAAGGGCACTATAATATCTTCTGACAAAGAGGCCATTGCTGCCTGCAAAGCAGATGTCTTGTTGAGCGACAACTGCTATAGTCTTTCCAAGAAAGCTCCTACTGACCAAGAACCTATTTTTGATCCAATGTCTCCCCCAACAGTGAAGCTTACGCGAACCGAAAAAAGTTCTGATAACCGTTTCCTCATGTCTAGACTAAGAGAACCAGCCATTTTAAAGGCCTTCAAGTTATATCTCGCCTTCCTGCACGACCAACCTGCGCCAATTCACTTTGAAGGGTTTACAAATACAAGCACCAGGCTGTTTTTGGCTTCTGAAGGCATTCCTATAGATTATAGAACCCTACATAAGATATATTTCGATTTTCATGCTGCTTACGGATTTAACGCAGCAGAAGTGGAAGCGGATCTTGCAGCCTATGGATCCTACATATCTTCGGAGAGATCGATTCATCTTCAGAGGACCAGAGAATGCCATAAAAATTATTTTACCAGCAATTCTCCCAAAAAAAATTTTTAGAAAACACTAGATTCCTCAAAACTTCCTGTTGTTACTAGTCTTAATATGGTTCTAATTAATATTGCTTCTCTAAGAAATAAAACTGACGAGTTGTACCTATTTCTGGAAGAATTGGAGTTCCCCCAACTTGTTGCAATTACTGAGCACTGGCTGAATCTAAACGAACCCTTTTATATTGAGAGGTATACCACAGTAGCTAGATATGACAGAAAAAACTCAGCTCATGGGGGAACACTGATTCTATCCCTAAATGGAGATTTCATGTCGGTATCTAAATATGATCATTTGTTAGCGGATAGCTCTTTTGAATTCTCTATAGTATATAATCAAAACCTTGATCTTTATGTAATTTGTATTTATAGATCACCAAACTCTGATGTACAATCATTTTTAAATAGCCTGGTAAGTTTGCTAGACAGCCTACCGATTAACGGTAGAAAAATTCTATGCGGGGACTTTAATATTGACTATGCTACTGTTTGTGCCATCCAGAAATATCTAATTTCTATATTCGACTCTTTCGGTCTTTCAATGCATGTATCCTCGCCAACTAGAATTTCAAAAAACTCTTCTTCTATCATCGATTACATGGCGTCTGATTTTTGTCCATCAGAGGTGCAATCACAGGTCTATAACTCAGGTCTTTCCGATCACGAGGCGGTAATTTCCAGGTTTAGTTTACCTATTAGGCCCTTACCAAGATCTCGCCATCGGGGCAGAATTTTCTCGGCCGCAAATTTCTCAGTATTTCATAATATTTGCTTTAACACCAATTGGAATTTTGAATCTGATAATGTCAACACAAACTTCAGAACTTTTTTAAATAAAACTTTAAGTGCTTTTAACAAGGCCTTCCCGCTTAAGAATATCAAACCTAAGCGGCATAAACCGTGGACCACGAAAGGAATACGAATTTCTGCTAAAAATATGCGCTCGCTCTCATATATAAAAAAATTCACCGACTCCTTTCTTATTCTCGACTATATCTCTAATTATAGGAGGATCTACACTACTCTTATTAAGTCAGCAAAAAAATTACACTACCGAAAACGTCTAACAAACTCTAAAAACGTTTCAAAAGAAACCTGGTCCATCATCAATAACCTCAGAAACAAATCAAACCCTGTGACTCAGATCTTGCCAGGGGCTAATGATCTAAATGATTATTTTATTAATGTAAGCAAAAATGTTACCTCTAGTATCTCGCCAAGTTTGGACCCTCTTTCGTTTCTCCCTCCTTCAAAAAATTTAGCTGATAGCTTTTTCTTAAGTCCCGTTAGCAACACTGAACTATTGAAGGTAATACATAATATCAAAAGTAAATCTTCGTGTAGCACTGATGGCCTATCAATTAGAATATTCCTGAACTTGCCACTCCCAGTCATAGAGGCCCTTACAACATTAATAAATGAGTCCTTTATAAAAGGTGTATTCCCTGATTGCCTTAAAACAGCTATAATTATTCCACTTCATAAAGGCGGCGAAAAAACTAACTCTTGCAATTATCGCCCAATTGCACTACTACCAGTGCTATCAAAAATCATCGAAAGGCTACTGAAGAACCGTCTAATGCCATTTCTCCTGAAACATCAGATAATATCCCCGGAGCAGTTCGGATTTCTACCCAACAAGTGCACCAGTGACGCCATGTTCACGTTGCTTAGAGGCGTCTACTTATCTCTCAATAACAACCACCCAACTGCCTCAGTTTTTTGTGACTATACGAAAGCCTTTGATTGTGTTAGTCATGAAATTCTGATAAACAAACTACATTTTTATGGAATTCGTGGTACTTCTTTAAATTGGTTCAAATCTTATCTTGGAAAAAGGCAACAACTTGTAAGGGCTAATGGTTCCGATTCTGATTGTAAGTTGATTACAAGTGGAGTCCCTCAAGGTTCAGTCTTGGGACCTATTCTTTTTTTGTTATACATTAATGATATCACGAACCTTAAAATTAATGGAAGAATCTCCCTTTTTGCTGATGACACAAGCATAACATGGAGTGATTTTGATACAACGTCTTTACACTCTAGTATCTCCAAAGACTTGGTTATAATTAAGGCTTGGTCCGATTCCAATATGCTTTGTTTTAACGTCGATAAAACGGTGGCGTTATCTTATAAGGGAACTTTACAACCACTTCAGGTACATAACAGCAATATTGAATACGTAGAGTCGGTTAAATTCCTGGGTTTAAATATAAATAGCAACCTAAAATGGTCTAATCATATTGACACCTTAACTAAAAAACTTTCTACCGCCTGCTTCGCCATTCGATCAGTTTCAAAAGAACTAGACGTTCCTTCTGCCAGACTTACTTATTTCTCTTTATTTGAATCCCACCTCCGCTATGGCCTTCCCTTTTGGGGCTGCTGTACCACCGAGCAATTTCGTAGTATTTTTATGCTTCAAAAGAGAGCCATTCGTTATTTGTTTGGTCTAAATAATAGAGCTCACTGCCAATACTATTTCAGAAAACGTGAAATATTAACACTTCCTGCATTATTTATTTTGGAAACGGTATGTTTGCTGAGAAAACATATAAACACCCTCCCAGAAAGGCCACAACATGTATACCCTACCAGAAACTCTAGGCATGATATTTATCTTCCCATTCCTTCCACAGAATTAATAAAAAAATCAATTATTTACAACGCCATAAAACTTTACAACAATCTGCCAGTACATTTAAAATCTATCCCTATGCTTGCACAATTTCGAAAAAACACCAAAGCATACCTCATTGAGAGACCATTTTACAGCGTTAATGATTTTTTTTTAGTGAGTAAGTCTCTTTAAATTGTCACTAAACTCGCTTGTTTACTTAAATCTTTTGTGAGTCATGTCCTAACTCATAGCATAGAATTTTGTAAATCATTATATAGGAAAAAGAACTGTCGAACATTCACTTAAAACTTAATTATTTTTGTTAGGTATTGGATTAAAAACAATTTAATTCTTTTTGTATACTACATTCTACACTAGTTCAATATACCTTCTGTTTAACATCACAATTATTTGTATAACTATAATAACATAGAGTTTAAGGTCGCATAGTTGCAATTTTCATTTCAATGTCATCGAAATTATTCACCTCGTACATGTGTGTTTGTTTACTTTTATAAGGTTATCATGATTCATTATTTGATTTATTGAAAATGTCTGACATTCCGGCAAAAAATAAGTTTATCCTTTTCAGGAACATTAGGTCTTTTAATGCTGTTTTAGTGGTAAACCAACATCAGTCTTATTAGTTGGTAAAAGGATATCTTTATTACCAAAATTTAATTTTAAAATTTGTTGGAGACCTTTATCCATAACTTGTGTTTTTAAGATTTTTTTCATTAATTCGTTTAGTATTTGTAATAGATCATCATACAAAAAAGGAACCATAGATTTATCCCTGTGATTTTTTTTAAATGGCTCTAAAATGGCGGCAATGTGTGAAAAAAATGTGTCTTGGTCTTAAAAACGTATCTTTTAAAGCCTTTTTTGTCTTAGTAACAGAAACATTTGATGGAAGCTTAGTGGCTTTATCTTCCATCCAAATTTTAAGGGGAAATAAAATGTCCAAAGCCCTTTCACAGACTCGAACATTTTCTGCCCATATAATTTTACAAAATGTATAGAAGAACTTGTCACAATTTGTAAGAGCCGTAAAACTACCACTCCTGTCCGAGTGAATCTTTTAAAACATAATATGCTCCCACTAGAAAGTCACAGCGGGCAAGTCTGAATATACAGAGGATGTTAAATAAATTTCTTATGTAAGAGCCGCAAAATAATTTTAAGTAATACAAGGGATGTTAAATAAATTATAGTTATATAATATATATGTTAAATATAATTATAGTTATATAAAGGCGACGAAATAGTTTTGGGTAAATACAATAAAGCAACGTTGGTGGAAATATTAATTTTATTATTTTTCCAGGTTTAGTATAAAATCATCTGATTTTTTATTCTTTTTCCTGATTTGTATTCGGATTTCTGAATTACCTGACTTCCAGGTTTTTCCAGGTTTTCCAGGTCGCTAAGAACCCTGAAAAACGGGACAAATGCGACAATTGAAAGGCGGCAACCAAATATTACTAGGCTCTAATGAATTTTAAACTCTCCACTATAAAACAAATCAGCGAGATTGGCCAGTTGTCGCAGCAAAATATCCTGTTCGTGGCGACGTATTTAAGGTTACTTTACAAGTGCATATTAAAATTGTTTCGTTGAGACACATTAAATAATTTTGAATTAAGGTAAGCTTTTTATTTTTTTTTCTAGATCGGTATATTTTGTCTTGTGTTTCGATTGGAATGTGAAATATCTTAAAAATACCGCCCAAACAGAAGAAACATCGCATATCACATATACCCCTTGGAATAAACTTCAAGGTGCTAATGCGATATAGGTAGATAAAAAGTACATTGCATTTGGCCCGTTTTTCAGTTGTTTACAATGGTAAAAAACCGCTGTTTAAAGTTCAATACTAATATTATAAACATATTTCAAATTGCAAAAGTTAAATATGGTCTATTACTAATATATAGTTGTAAGACTAAAAAGTATTACGTCAATATAAAAATATATACATATACCTACTTAAAAAGTACCTCAAACCCCTAAACCATAACAATAAAACTTTTTATAATAATTTATTAGAGTTTGAGTTACTTGCATTTATAAATGGTAAGAAATTATCCCCGAAAAACCCGACCAGACCAATTACACGAAAGCTGACCTAAAGGAAGGTGTAAAAAAAGTGTCGTAAAGACGGATGACATATTTAAGTAGTTCGTGTATATTCCCTACCCAACAGCGCCCTCTACGGTCAAGTTACAGGTACTCGTGGTAAAGTAAAAACAATCTAAAAAACTACTTTACCCAAAGAAGATGAGGCAAGACTGGTTCGAGGCTCAGCAGCTTTAGAAAAATGAGGTTTTGTCCTATCTAGAAAAAAAATTATTAGAGCTAGTGGGCAAATACTCCAATAAGTTAAAGACCTCTTTTCAAGATGAAGTATCCGGCGCTGACTGATTTATCTCTTTTAAGCGTCGAATCAATTTAAGCATAACGGTTCCTCAAAATGTGGAATATGTCCCTAAAAAGCTAAGGATCCTTTTTAATTCGTAACTATTTTGATACATTGAAATTAACTTTCAACTGGATACTCACGACAAACCGTGCTAAATATGACATTTGGATGAAATATCCATGTCAATCGATCCATCAAGAACTAAGGTTGTAGTCTTTAAGTTTGTACTCGTACGATAAGTACACCGGGTAGAGAAAATACCACTGTGCTAATGTTATCTAGTGCATCTGGAATAAAAGCACATCCACTTATAACATTCAAAGGAATAAATGTTTGGGACCAATGGGTGGCACCCGAAGGTACTGATTTTTTTGGCGCAGCCTACGCGGGCAGTAAAAATGTCTGGATGGAGGCTGATATTTTCAGAAAATATTTTATGAAGACTTTACTTCCATTCATAGGTTACCCAAGTTAATGTTCATATTGTTTCAGTAGCAATAGAAAAAAACATAACAATTCTTAAATTGCTACCCCAATGTAGCCATTTGCTGCAACTCTTTTCCCAGTTTCTAAAGGAAACTTGGAAACTAATAGAGGCAGAACTTATTCAAAATAGATTTCGGAAAGGTGCAATTCTACTATTTAACGTGACCTCATTTCTGCAGATAAATTTTGTCCTGATACAATGAAACGTTGGAATGAGGCACGAAATAAAATAAAGCCCCAAGGTACCACTGAAAGAATACTAGTTATTTTGTGTTTTTTCTCATTTGCATTGTTTACAGAATATATGCTAAAAATATTTAAACTAGTATAATGAATTTTTGGACTTTTTATAGATACACTTGATAAATTCGTATTTAAAATTATTAAAAATGGACTTTTACCGGATACTATTGCTCCAACCACGAATACTTCGGGGGCTATCTCTTCATTTAGAACTACTAAATCACATTTTAGGTGTTGCATTGATTTTTTAATCTCCGACTAACTTCATATCGAGGTGCAATTAAAATATTGTTACGAATTTAATCTTTGATATAAATTTGTAAGTTTCTAGGTGAATTTATTTATTATTTGTTATTTTATTGAAGTAAACTTATCTTAGTTTTAATTTATGAAACGACTAGTGTTAAAAATCCTTAGTTAATCTTCTTTTCACCCTGAACCTGAACCAACATAAGCTGTTTATTTATTTATTTTGTTAGTCTTTCGTTGCAATACATTTAGTACAGATATAAAGACAAGTCAGGTAAAATACAACATAATACAATACACTTATTAACAAGAACCACTAACTATATATGAACATACTGTATAAAACAGTTTTCTATAAGAAAAAATTTCAATTTAAGTTTAAATTTATTTAAATTAGTAATGTTTTGAATCTCAGTAGGTAGGAGGTTAAAAAAGAATAATCCGGAATAAATTGGTGATTTTTTATATTGAGCATGTTTGAAACGATTTATATGAAAGTTGTTTTTATTTCTTGTCTCATAGGAGTGAGTTTCTCCGATTTTTTTAAATATTTTTCGTTTGTTAAAATATAAGTTAATAACTTATATAGGTATATACAAGTAACCGTCAAGATTTTGTTATCTTTAAAGGTCTGCCTGCAAGTCTGAATATAACCCAATCCAAATATTAGTCGTATGAATCGTTTCTGAAATACGAATACCCTGTGACACTCGCCTACCTGACCCCGGAGCAGAATGTGCGCGCTTATATGGGGATATACTAAAGAGAAATAAATATTTAGCAAATATTTCCAGTCAAAATTTTGTCTAAGAGTCATGAAACAATAAAACGTTTGTGACAATCTATTACATATTGAATCAATATGTTCTCTAAAATTAAGTTTTTTATCCAGAATGCAACCTAAAAACCTTGCAGAAACCTCGGTTTTTATTAAATGATTGTTGTGAGTAATTTGGATGTTACTTGGTTGTCCATAGTTTCCGATGAATTCTAGACACACTGTTTTTTCATAATTAATTATTAAATGGTTTTGTTTACACCAGAAGTCAAAGTTAGTCAGTACAGATTTTACTTTTGTTTCTAATACTTTTTTTGTATTTGCAGTTACAAGAATCGTGGTATCGTCTGCGTACATAAACGTTGTGCCATCTTTTATGTGATAGGGCAGGTCGTTTACGTAAAGTAGAAAAATTAGGGGTCCTAAAACTCCCCCTTGGGGCGTTCCAAGTTCGCATTTATATGAGTCGGAGTATTCAGATCCGACCTTCACAATTAGTGATCGCCCCGTCACGTACGAATTAAGCCAACTGCTCATAGGATGACGAATTCCGAGTGAATGAAGTTTTATGCAGCAAAAACGATGGATCCAAGGTCTCGAATGCACGCGACAAGTCGAACAGAAGCGCTACCGTATATTCATTATCAATATGGTCATAGACCGTCTGCACGAGAGCGGTGGATGCTGTATCAGTAGAAAGCTTTTTGCGAAAACCGTGTTGAGATACTGTTAAGATTTTCTTTTTATTTAAATAATTGACAATTTGATCATAAACTGCTTTTTCCATGATTTTTGAAAAACAACTACGTATGCAAATTGATCTATAGTTTTTATAATCTGATCTGTCGCCCTTTTTATGAATTGGTACCACTTTTGATGTTTTAAGTGCATCGGGAAATTGCCTTAGTGTTACTGATTGATTTATTAGATATGCTAAATGTGCAACTAGTGTGTAATAGTTAATAGACTGACAGAAAAACCGAAGAAGACTCCGAAGAAATTTGATTTAGCTTAGTTTGAGATTTCAAAGTGTAAACAAGTAGACAGTAACAAGTTTTAGGATACCTTAGTTACTAGTGTTAGGTATAACCTTTTCCTGTACTACCTATACGTTGTGTTTTGAATAAAAGGAGTGCATTATTATTATTTTTAACACAAGATACAGAAATTAGTAGTAATGATGGCAGCAAATCTGGATTCTTTGATGAACTTGACGATGAAGAAATAAAGAAGAACCAAGACATGAAGAAAACCCAAGAAGATAAAAAGAAAACCCAAGAGGACATGAAAAGGGGCCAAGAAGACATGAAGAGAAGTCAAGAAGACGTGAAGAGAAGTCATGGAGAAAAGTCAAGAAGACATGAATCAAGAACTGGGAGACCTGAAAAAAAATAAGACATGAAGCAAGAAACCAAGGAAGAGATATGAAGAGGAACCAAGAAGAACTATAGCAAGAACTTACAGATGACATTAGGAAGAACCGAAAAGAGATAAAAAAAGAACTTAAAGAAGATATGCGGAGGCACCAAGAAGACGTAAAATAAAAAATGCAAGAAATGGAAAGGAATCAAGAAGAAATCATTAGAAAAACGTTGCTTGAACTGACACTAACCAAGGAAGACGTAAAAGAGGAAATGGAGAGGAAAGTGCAAAAGCAAATTCTGGAGGTTCATAACCAAATGCAGCAGGAAGTCTACGTTCCCAAATGCAGAAATTTGGAAACCAAAGTGAGTTAAAATTCGACGTTGTCTCTTTATCAAATGTAATTAATCCATCTACGTTTGATGGTAAGGTACTTATCGAAACAATTTGGGGCTACTTATCTGAAACAATTTGAGGCACCACTGAAAAGGCACGAGCCATATCCGTAGATAAACAAAACGACTTTGGGACATTAGTAAGCCATCTAGAAATGTGTTATGGTGAAGCACATCTACACGAGGTTTATAAAGTGCAACTTCAATATCGAAGACAAAAACATAACAAAAGTCTTCCAGAAATTGTGCGAGAAATTAACTTGACTTATCCATCATATCCTGAAGAGATCAAGCAAGAGTTGGCAATAAGCAGTTTTATTGAAGGCGTTCGTGATCCTGTTACCAACCAGGCTTTAAGAATGACTAGAATAAAAAAAGATTTCAGAAGCTTTCGCACATGCCCTTCAGTTTGAAACGGCTAAACAAACATCTAGGGGTCAAGGAAAACTACGAAGACTACAGTACACTCCAGAATACCGAAGTATAAATGAAAATGATTCAAACATCTTAAAAGAACTGCAAGAGATTCTTCTTAAATATCAGAAAGACGAAAATAAAATTTTAGCTTTCCGATAAAGAAAAGGCATCCGTTGTTGGAAATGTGGTAAAGAGAGACGTGCGCAAAGCCGCTGTACCAGCAATGGAATTTCTGAAGATATTCAGGAAAATTCTCATTAGCCAGTTTTAAGGGGCTAAAGCTGGCCAGGTGCTACCAAAGCCCATTGACATCAATAAAAATTAAAGTATCCGGGCTGTAGAATCATGGCCCTAGCTTGGTAGTACCGGGGAAGATATGCGGTTGCAACTTCGAAATGGTACTGGATACCGGCTCAAGACACACCATCGTGAAGCCAGAGATTATAGCTTCTTGTAGGTCAGAAAATCCGTACAAAGAATATGTCTCGGAAACCGCTAACGGTGAAATTATCCCTGTGAAAGGCATCCATGAAGCTCAAGTAACCCTGGGAAACACTATCTTCATAAATAATGTTTTCGTCGCAGATATAATGGATGATCTCATACTTGGTCTTGATATTATGAACCAACATAAGTTTGTCCTTGACATACCTCAAAGAGTCCTCTGTACGAAAAATGAAGAAATAGTTATGAAACTGCAACGGAGATCTAATTCCACTATCCGAGAAGTGGTTTTGCTAGAAGATGCTACTTTACCTGCCTTTTCGGAATGTGTGGTGAAAGCGACGCTTGATGTTTTCGAGGAAGAAATAATTTTATTCGACTCAGTTCAAGACTGTTAACTACATGTCAAAGGAAGTTTACCAGCAAGAACCTTAACTTAACGCAGAGGAAACATGATGTGTCAAAACGATTAATCTAAAAGGACATCCCCAGCAAGTTTTGACATACCTTTATAAACTGTTCACAAAGATACTTTGCAGCTATCTGACAAGTAAATTGGATTTTTAACAACCTGCTTCCGAAAACGCTTTAGTACAAATGATTATCTGCAAAATACTAATAGAGAAAATTGCGAAGTACCAAATTTGTCAATCGGGTAAGTAGCTTTTTACCTATCTCGAGAACAGACAGACCGACAGACAGACACATCGACGAAATCGACAAGCATGTTTTTTGGCATCTAGGGACCCTGAAACGGAAAGATCAGAAAAAATCCCGGAGGGTGATTTTCTCACAATTACAATACTTCTCTTTTACGAGGGAAGTACAAACGATATTTTGACCTCCGAATAATTTAGTATCGATGGGGACTTTTGACATCGTTTGTGATAATAATTGAAATGTCTCTTCCAATTTCCAGTTCTATGTGAATGTTTCTGAGATTTGGTTTTTTTGTCTATTTTCACTGGATAAGAAGCCGGTTATAAATTAAGGTGCACCACGGTAAAAAAATCGCTATTCATTAATTCTCAATAATGTATTCAGAAAAAATTGTGCATTAATGTTATACGATTATGTAGAAAATACATACATAGGGGTATTCAAAATAGATGCCTTCATTTGTGTAGTGTTTTTTAACCAAAATTGTAAAAAGGGCTAATATTCGCTGTGTATTACTAAACTACAATGTAGTTCAGATTTTAAGAATAAAACTTGTGTAAAAATTCCAATAGCGTGTGGTGTTAAAATCGTCAGAACAAAATTATTTATTTTTTCTGAACAATTAAGTTTATATTTTATCTAACCCCACGCATCGATTTTGTCAATTGGGGCGACATTCGGAAATATAATTCGACAGAAACGACAGATTTATCATACTGGCAACATACATAAAACGTTGTTTCGTTTATAGACTGCAGGTTTATCAAAAAGAAAATACTTTCTTGGGGAGTAGTGTTGCGATTTTGTTTAAAATATTCTATCTACACCGGGGAATCTGCAGTTATGCACTGTTGAAGGCAAATAGGAAGGTATACACAGCTATGTACTTATACCTACTGACATAATATATAAATACAACTATTTCTGAGAGGGTGTAATAACTCTGAACTTAAAGACAATAAACTGAATAAACGTGTTGCTTTTTAGGATTAATTTATAAGGTATAGTTTTATTGATTGCTTATAAATATATTTCATAAAATCTTACATAAAAACGAAGATATATCAGGTTAAGATACTTAACCCTTTTTAAAACATAATGAGTTCCCGAGTAACACATTAAAATGTGAAATAACTTGAATTTGTATTAAATATGCCTTAAACCCTAACTCGCTTTATTTTCACAAAACCCAAATTATGTTTGGCACTTGTGTAATTTAGAATATGGTAATTGCAGTAATCCGTTATGTTTTAAAATAAAAAACTTAACTAACCTTACAAAACATTGTGTTTTGGATAAGTACTATGTTCACTCGTTAAAAAACATATATTTTAACACCGATTTTTTTGTTTTAGTTACGTAACATCGAAATTTCAAAAGGGATTCACCAAGAAGTTTATCTACATCCAGTTGGCGTTGCTACGATGAATAAAACCATCTTTACATTAAAAGTTATTTTTTATTTGACATAATTTTTGACTAAAGCTTCTGTTCTTGATTGATACACATTTTGTGCATAAAAAATGTACAATATTATCCAGAAAAAAGTATTTTCTAATATAATGCACAATTTTCTGTTTAAAATGTTCACAATTTGTGCAAGAATTATGCACGCACATATTTTAGAAAGGACGCACATTTTGTGCTAAAAAAATATACAATATTATTCAAAAAAAAAATTCTAATTTGTTGCACAACCTTGGAAATAAAATTTTCACAATTTGTGCAATAATTATGCACAATATTGTTTGAAGAAAATGCATATTGATGTTATTAAAATATTTGCTATACAAAATTGTCCAAAAAATATGCATTCTCTTGTGCAAAAATCTTATATATTATCGTATGTCAATTCAACACAGTATTGTTCAGAAGATATGCACAATTATTCAGAAAATATCTACGACTAATTCTGACCAATCTGTGTATATTTTCTGCATAAAGTTGTTCAAAGTACACATTCAGACACAATTTGTGCACTTAATCTACACAATTGTGCAGAATTTATGCATAATTTTTTTAGAGCAGTCAAAAAGTCATGATAATAAATTAAGATAGTGGACTAATCAAACTAAATAACTTACTTTTTACAGGGTTCCCTACAAATGTATTCCTGATGTGTCGGGTCTTCTGTGTGACAGCGATTTTTACATCTGTGCCCACAATTCAACTTGGTGTCGCAAATTAAATTACATCCCCCATTGGGAGCAAATTTATCGAAATCTTCCGGATTTTGTACATGGGTTATCTCTCCATGTCGTTGGCATTTTAAAGGTAAACCTTCTCCTACAGCATCTTGAGACTGTAATGACGTATTAATCATACGCCAGAGCTAAAAAATTAACATTGGTAATAATATTTTTTATTCAATTAAAATATTACTAGGCCAATAAAATTAGATTCTTAGCTTTTGTGGAGACCTTTACTTTGATGTCCATAGCATACAGATCCTAAAAAGTACCCTAAATTCGAGCCGGTAAGTAAAAATAATTATAAGCAAAATTGTAACTTATAAGTCCTGTACAGGGTTTTCAAAGATACTAGTGCCATTCAGGGTTCCCTGAAAAAGATACAAAAAATTTCAAATATAAGAGCTTTAGGGTTTATCCTGTCCCGTCAGAAAATGTTAAGAAAAAAAAGAAAGAAAAGACAATCGGAAAGTGGGGACACATTCATAAGATGGAGTTTTTTTAAATGGGGCACCCTGAATATTTTTCATTTTTATGGAAGATCTTTCTTTTCCGATTCCAAAAATATATAGTTTAGACACTGCTTCTGCAGGAGTTTTCCTAAAACAAAAAAAAATTTAGGGGCGATGAAAAATTTCAATAAAAAAAATTATTACTTTATATTATTTAACCGCCAATCCTGAAAAGTCCATCCTGTGAGATATTTGTATCATTTTAGCATAATTAAAAGTGGCTGTGGGTTTTACCCCCTATAGTGGCATAACTACAATTGTGCAAGTGGTGCAGTTGCGCTAGGGTCCGAGCCTTTAGAGGCCCGGCGCGCGGTTTCCCGATTAAAGTCTACAGAAAAATAGAACTATCGATAGAACTAAAAATTATCGATTTATAAAAGCGCGTATTTAAGTAAGGAAATTCCCCATGTGTATGGACTTTAACGCGCACCAAATAGGCAAACAGCCTTTTATTTTTACTTGGCCTCCATTTCACCAACAGCTTCATTTCTGTCGCAGCAGGCAGAGCGCTTTACGTCGGAAAAGATCAATCGAACAAAATTTCTACGGGGAATAGGGAGCGGAAATGCAAAATAATTACTGAACTGATAGTTTATTTTAAGTTATTTGCTATTTGCTTTGGCTGGGCCGCGTTACCCACTAGGGCCGTGAAGCCCGTCGAAAAGAGGCCGCTGCAACAAAAATCGTTTATATAATTTTCCTTGTTTCATTTTATCAGTAAGTACGTAATTTTAGATATTATTATATTAAAGGAGATAAGTGTCTGTTATATGGAGAAGAGGACTTTTTTTTGGTCGTCAGTTTATCCCACGAGCTTGGGGCCCAGCACTGGCTGCAATACTTTGAGGGGACAGGGCCGATAGGGGCCCGTAATCTCAAGCGGGCCTAGGGCCCTAAAAATTGTAGATGCGGTAATGGCTTTGGGTGATAATTTTTTGTGATCTGTATTGAGTGCTAGACTAAAACAGGCGTATAATTGCAGTGATACTGATTTTATATTTTGTGAATATTCAGCGTTGTAGTTGTGATAAAATGAATTACATTATCAATCGGGATCAGCTAAAAGAAAAAAAGCTGCGGAAAACGAAGCAAAATTGAAAAAGCATGTAAAAATAGATATTTTTTTTTAAGTTACAGACAAAAGTAACACCAGTCAGGCGTCTATTCGTAAGTCGGTGTAATTAAAATTATTATTATACTTTAGAATGTTGTTTTTCCTCTATTTCTGATGCATTTCTGAATATCACACATCAATTTTCTCTTAATATTATCCCTAATGAAATCTGAATAATTTTTCAGATTGCACTATAGAAATGTGTGAGGCGGAGTGAGGTTTTTTCTATTTCCGGATATGGAATGGGGCCACACCTTCTGATAAACAACTCATTCCGGTTATTAAGAAAATTAGTCACAGGTACATTATGGGCCGGTGCGTCATCCTGCCTCCTTATAACGTTGTTATATGTGTAGAGAGGAAGTTCCACTAAAAGTTGTTTAATTTCATGTTGCAGTAGTTAAAGGTATCTTCTCACCAGTTAGGCTACCCTCAATGAAGATTACTGCCTGTATTTTGTTTAGATTTGTGGTCGACCAAAAGAGTTTTTTCGATTGAACATCCGACCTGTTGTGAATGTTGCTTCATATCCGCATCTTCATGTAGCCTCATTGTGATATAGCTGCAAAACTGCAATCTTTGCTGCAAGTGGTTATCGGATAGCAATTGGACAGGCATAACCTTGTAAAGATGAGATTTATAGGTGGTCAGACCCTTCTAAATCTTTCCGTTAAACCAAAATAATAAACGGTTTGCATAAATATTGTCAAAATATGTTTTTGGAATCAGGAAAGAAAGATCTTTCATAAAAATGAGAAACATACAGAATTTTCCATTTAAAAAACCCCGTGGTTGCCAATTTTTCTCTACTTTCCGATTGTCTTTTGTTTCTTTTTTTTTTAACACTAAAACATATATTTGAAATTTTTTTATAACTTTTTCATGGAGCCCTGTAAGTATGGTACTAAAATATCTCTGAACGTCCTGTACAAGAAATGCTTTTTTGTCCAAAAAATACTTTTTTTCCACTCCGCTGAGGCTGGTGAGTATATATATATATATATATATATATATATATATATATATATATATATATATATATATATATATATATAGGCCTTATTACCCCCAGCATTTTTTATTTTTTAAATTCTTTTCTTTCTATGTATGGGGTATTTATTTATTAAGTTGTATTGGGTTTATATAACATTACAAATAAGTATGACCTTAGGCCGTATTACCCATCTCATGATGTAACTTCTTTTCAGTGAAGTAGACATCCATCGATGAATATATACTTTTTGAGATAATTGCTAAAAACAATTTAGCACCTTTCACCCCCTACAACAAAAAATCCCACGACCCAAATGTTGGGTATTTTTTAGGATATGCTTAACATATTAAGGTAAAACATTTTTTCGAATTTTCGCCTTTATTGACATTCTGTTGACCAACACGTCGAATTTTAAAATCCCAGAAAGTTTTAGGCTCTATTTGCAAACAGGGTCTGATCAAAAAGTTATCACAAACTGTTATTTTAAAAGGAATAATGTTCCTAGTCGGCTGCGAAAATAAAACAATAGCCTTCTATTTTTCCATTCAACTAAATAATTAATCTGTTTTATAAAATGGAAGCCATGGAAGAAAATTTTTTGGAATAAAAAAAATAATACTATTTTCAAACATGACAAATACTGCTAAAATTACAGATTCCGTCGTTTGTAAAAGCCAATGTGTTTTAGAACAAATTAAATAAGGTGGCTTTAAATTTTATCAAAAAAGTTATATATAGCTATTTTATTTTTCATTTTTTCGATTGGCAAAGATTTAGATTTGTCATGGTTTCTATCAAAATACCGAAAATAAATGAGTCGCTATATGTTAGAATAGTTAACTACTGCAATCTATTACATCCATGACAATAAAAAAGTTTCTTACCTTACTACTTTTGCCCTTTCACAACTCACTCTTGAAAACTAGACTAGCAACATTCTTAATAATTGCATATTGATTTCTTACACAAACAAATAAGATACTTAAATTTAATATCGGCCATTATGCAGGACATTTTTACGTTTTTGAATTAAACATTAATGTATTAAAAATATATATATTTCAAACGAACAATTGTTAATAGTTTATTAGTCATATGAAACAAAACTTTATTTGGGTCAAATAACACATTCATTTGGTTAACGATATATTAATTTAAATGAACGGCATAAGTTCAAACAAATTTTTGACAGTTTTTAAACAAATATTTGTTTCACTTATAGGAATCGAACATTTCTATTTTTTTTGTTTAAATCAAGTGATTTAGTTTTCATTGCACACACACACACACACCCACCAAAGTAGAAAGGTTAATTTACAAAAGATATAGGTTTAGAAGTTCCAACTCACAAAGCTGTTCTCCGCCAATTGTGCCATATTTCCCATTATATACAATCCTTCTTTAGCCCGAGACAGGGCAACACAAACTCTATTCTCGATCGACAAAAATCCAATCTGATTATTACGATTATTTCGGACCAACGAAAGTAAAATAATTTTATTTTCTTCTCCTTGAAAATTATCCACTGACGTAATTTGTACATTTTTTAGTGCATCATCGGAATTTTCTTTTTGTTCACGCACTAGGACACCCACTTGTCCCAGATATGCTGCCAAAATTGTGATATCGTCTGAAGAATAGCCGTTATTGAGTAAATAGACGGCCAACCGTATTAAAAACTTAGCTTCATGAATGTTTTTCTTGCTTGAATTTCCAGCGTCAGCTTCGATGTGGCTGTGAATAAAGAGTTAAATTAGTAAAAGATACTACACTAAATAGTTATGGAAATCATTTTTGCCTAATTCTTAGCAGGTTATTCCAAGTGTTCTATGACAAGGGCATTTTTCCCAAAAATCTGAAAATCTGCTAGTGTACAGCAGCTTGTTCGCAAAAAGGGATCCACAACCGTTTATTTTTATAGATAGAAAGTTGCAGTTTTCGCGACACTATACTACTTTCTCGTAAAACTAAAGATGCCGTTAACAAAATTATCATAGCCCTTTTAGTTTTTAAGATACAGGGCTAAATTAAAAATGTTGCATTTTCAGGCACCTCTCGTATCTCAACTATCAGATAACTTATGGAAAATGTGAAAACTGTTTCTTATATAACTTTTCCCGTAGATTCCGGCTTCGGAATTAGTATACAGGGTCAAGTCAAAAAGTTATCGGATCCTAGTTTGTTTTAAATGGAACACCCTGTATATTTACAGACTATAAAATTTGTCTTTTGTTTACCTTTTCAAAAATATATGATAGTATGCACTTTTTCTGAGAAACACGCAAATAAATGACAATTTTCTGAAATTAAATGCATAATTTAATAGTAGGTTATGGCTATTGTTTATGACAACAAACAAAAATAAATGTCAAATATTTGTCTATCTCATCGGTTTTTGGATCGACTTTTGGTTTTATAAAGCAGTTTATAAACGGTCGTTTGGTATTTTTATTTAACTGATATTTATCAATTTTTTCGAATAATGGCAGCGTATGAAAATTATGAAAAATATATGCTGCTATGTTTTATACAGAGTAAGTAAGTAAGTAAGTAGTAAGTAAGCTATTAAGGCTATGAAAATCTGTATTATCATTATTTGGCAGACTTGTTATTTGGTCAGACGTATGCTTTTTTTCAAGTGCTAGAATTTTTAATCGGCACAATATCAGGAACTGGCATAATTAAAATCAGCATTTAATGTTTGAAAGGCCACAACAAGGAGTTGGGGTGTCATGTTTTATTTTGGGCAGATATATACTCTATAGGATTTTTGAAGGTCTTACAGCACGTAGATACCTAGAAATCCTTGAGGAAGGTATTCCAGAACTGCTCGAAAATATTCTATTACCCAACTTAATGCTGTTTAGCTACAGCAAGATGGTGCCCCAAGTCACAACTCTAGGCTCTAAGGGAATTTCTTGATAATAACTTTCTTCAAAGATGGATAGGTACCAACGGACCTGTTAGATGGCCTCCACGATCTTCAGATCTCTCAATTTTAGATGTTTTTGAAGGGGCTGTATACAAAATGAAGTATATAAAACACGATATGATGACATAGCACAACTTCGAGAGGCAATTCATTTAGCCTTTCCAAATTTGAAAATGAGACCAATGGTTCTTTTTAACGCTATTCAAAGAATTACAAAAATATGTCAATTTTACATTAGAGAAAATGGTCTTCAATCACATCACCTTTAAAAATTTGTTTTTTCTTTTTTTTAATAATGTTATTTTTTTGTGTTTGTTATATTGTTACTTTATGCTATAAAACTATTACTGTTATTAAAAACTGAAACTTACTGTTATTAAAAAACTCTATAGGTATTTTTATATAAGAGGATACTTATATGCAAGATATTCAATATTAGCAATATGTAACTTTCAATTGTTTATTATTGTTATTCATGGCCTATAATTAAATTATGCATTTAATTTCAGAAAATTGTCATTTATTTGCGTGTTTCTGAGAAGAAGTGCATACTATTATATATATTTTTGAAAAAGTAAAAAAAAAAGACAAATTTTATAGTCTATAAATATACAGGGTGTTCCATTTAAAAAAATAAAGTAGGGCCCCATAACTTTTTGACTGTATACTAATTCCAAAGGCGGAATCTACGGGAAAAGTTATATAAGAAACAGTTTTTACATTTTCGATAAGTTATCTGATAGTTGAGATACTATTTAGCCCTGTATCTTAAAAACTAAAACGGCTATAATAGTTTTAACGGCATCTTTAGTTTTACGAAAAAGTAGCAAACTGTCGCTAAAACAGCAACTTTCTATCTATAAAAATAAGGAAGATACCCCGCAAAAGTACCCAAAATGGGACACCGTGTACACTCCACTCTAACATACAATTTCTCAAACTTATTTTCAAGACTGATATTGATGATAGACGTAGAGTTATGACTTTATTTTTTTTATCATGTTTACTATCTGACAAATTACCTCCCAAAACCCACCGCATTCAAATGAATAATCAAATGTTTGAAGACAAAGATTCCTTTAGCCTCGCTGGTATCACTTTTGTGAAAGATCTTCGCTGGCATGAGCAAATCACTTCAATTGCCATAGCAGCCGTGAAGAAATTAGGTTTCCTTTTCCCAAGTAGAAAATACTTAAAATGTTATTTTAAATTGAAGGAAAAAGTAAGCGGTTATATTTTATCCCCAGAATTAACAAAATTAAAAGAGAGTCACATTATTTTTGGAGCTTTCAAAAGTTGATAATAAGTATAAAGAAACAGCAAAATATTTAAATAAAATCTACAGAGAGAAACTTAGGATTTCTGGAAATGTGTGGAAAATGACAAAAAATACACAATTCAAGTAATAAATCAAAAACAGTGTGGCAAATTATTAATAATCTCCAAAAAAAAATATTAACTTAAAAAAAGTAGAGTTTTTTAAAAGAGATGAACAAATAGGTAGTGGAGAAGTTGCCGAGAATTTTAATGAATATTTTATAATACCAAATTCCCATGGCGATATTGTCCCTTGTTGCTCATCCTCAGTTTTCCTCTCCCCAGTCTGTGAACCAGAGGCTTTAGCTTTGATAAATAGGTTGAAGAATTCAAATTCTAGTGGTCCTGATGCGATTTCTAATAATATTCTTAAAAAATTTAAGTTTTACTTGTGTAGTGTTATTATATATTTAATTAACTTCTTTCACTGAATGTGTGTTTCCCAAAAAGCTTAAACTTGCAGCGGTGATTCCTATTTATAAAAAAGGTAATCCGAATGACTACAGTAACTATAAGCCAGTAAGTTTGTTGTCAAGTATATCCAAGATATTTGAACTTAGTATAAAAGACATTTAATTAACCTGACTGATTTAACTTTTTTGAAAAGATTTTATCCTACTATCTGAGGCGCAACACGGGTTTACAAAACAGAAGAGTACTGAAACAGCGCTTACTTTTTTTCATAATAAGATCGTGGATGCAACTGATAAAAAGTTATGCACTAAGGAGCTGTTTGTTGACTTTGATATAGCTTTTGATATGGTAAACCATCAGATTTTGTGGAAACTATCAAGATACGGTGTTCGAGGTCAATTTCTTCAATTGCTTAAATCTTACCTTGAAGAGCGTTTTCAATATGTAAAAATCAACAATGAAAATAGTACTTCTAAACTTATAACTCAGGGCGTTCCCCAGGGTTCAATTTTGGGCCCCTTACTATATTTGATATTTGCTAATGACCTTATTTTTTATCTTTCTAAAGACACATCAGACATTTTTCCTGTTTGTTATGCGGACGATACTAACATTCTGATGGTTGGGCCTGATCTACCGTCTCTTACAGTTATCGCTGAAAATGTTTATAGAAAAATAATATCCTGGTCAGAGAAGAATAATTTAATATTGAATAAGGCTAAAACGAATATTCTTTGTTTTACACACTCAAAAAGACAAACTGACAATAGTTTTGCATTGTTTGAAAACTCACCTGACACGCTTGCGTCCATAAGTGAAACGAGGATGTTGGGTGTGGTGTTTGACGACGGGCTTACGTGGACTACTCCTATTGATGCATAATGTAGTAGGCTTCGGAGAACCTGTTATGCATTAAGCTATCTTAGGAATCACTGTGGTCAGGACACTTTGTTGACTTTATACTACGCTAATTTTCACTGTAAAATTTGGCATTTTGATTTGGGGCAGAGGTAAAGAAAGCAGACGGGTCTTTCTATAGCAGAAATACGTGTTAAGGACAATAGGAGGTCTTTCACATAGAGAGTCTTGCAGGACGCTGTTCAGGGGTTTAAACATTTTAACAGTTCTTAACCAGTACATTCTGGAAGTATGTCTTTATGCATTCAAAAATAAATTGTTACTTCAGTCAAATAGACCATCCCACAATTACAATACACGTGCTAAAGACCTGCTGTAACCGGATAGTCATCGTACGTCTTTTTTTCAGAAAGGCACTTTATTTGCTGCTTGTAAATTTTATAATGCACTTGATGATGATATTCGTAAGTCCCGCAGTATTCCTATTTTCAAAAATAAAGTCAAGAAATTGCTTTTGGGAAAAATTGTTATTCTTTTCAGGATTTTTTTTGTATAACCTGACATGTTTTTGCTTTGTTTTTTTTTGTAGCTTTGACTTTTTCTCCAATTATTGTACAGTGTATATTTTTTTGTATGTTGCACTTTTCAATTGAAGAAATAAAACATTATTATTATTATTACTTTTGTTTTACCAACTTGTATACCCTTTTACATTTCGCAAATCAGACCCAACCTTTATTGCTCCCACATAGGGAGTGCCGCCTCTCTAATCATTAATATTCTTGACTCTGACAAAAGAGCTATTTGCCTGATTGATGATCGAAACATAACAAGAAAGCTCGCATAACGGTTATATCACTAAAGCATCGTCGAACTGTGAGTTAACTGTCTCTGTTCTACAGATACTAGAGTCCAAGCGATGGGTACAAAAAAAAGGGTTTCTATTCTCAAAAGTTCGGAAAGAAATGAAATTTGGTAAGATGGTAGATATAGATTCCCTGAAAGTACACCCGAGTTGCTGCTCGAGGGATGAGGGAATGAAACTCTGCTCCGTGACGTTTTTCGGGAAATAGCGTCGTTGTGGTAAGTGCTATCGAAAAAAAGTTCAAATGAAATATGTATGGAACATGTTCCTTGCACTTTCGTCTGCGACCAATAGTTTCCGTTCTATGGCACGCCAAAGTTGGGTTGATTTGTAATTTTCAACAAAATCAGAATTTCATCGCAAATTAAGACTATCGAACCATACTGTAATTTTTTTTTTTCTGAAAGAATATCATTTTCTGAATCTGCAGATGCCCGATTTGATACATTTCATCTTATATAATAAAAGGTATGATATATAGTCGCTACATAATCAACAACTTGCTTGTGTTGTTGTCTGCTGAAGACAGCATGTCTTCTATTCGCCTCAAAGTTTGCAATATAGCGATGCTGTTGCGAAAAATATCTTATTTGTGCGTGCCTCCAGTAGATGTGATACTACGTCGTACAATTAAGGCAACATTCGATGCCTCAAAACTTAAAAAGAAAACGCCATAGCTGGCGAACAGTTTACGTTGAGGCAGTATAGTGTAGGAAGCGAACATCGTAAATTACACTCTCTGATGTATACGAGCTTTGTAAGGGCCGTCTCCAAAAATTCATTTATCTCGCGGCGCTGCGACCAACATCCGATGCGTGCCATCATCATTCATTGCGTACTTATCGTCAAATAGAGCTGGCGGGGAGTTCAAAAACCTCCAGAACATCATGGATGGCGAAGAACACCCACAGGACTGGACGCGATACGGATCGCAAAGGAACCAGCTCAGGTTTTACTTAAGAGCATCTCGTGCAGATGTCAGAAAGGTTCTGGACCTGCTTGTGGTTGCCGTAAAGCAGGTTTAAAATGTTCGGTTCTGTGTTTACACTGTACTGGGACGTCCTACGAAAATATTCCCGACGGGATTGCATTAGACGACGACAATGTAGAAGATCACGAAAACGTTCCCGATCAGATACAGGACGATAAGGACCAAACAGACAACGGCGAGTTTGCCGATTCTGGCTCGGAATTGATGTCTGGGGATGATCACAACGAATGAGAGACAGCTTTACAACGTCGCAAGCAACTCAAACTTTGAAATTGAAAATTATATTTTCTTGTATCATGAATGTACAAAAATAATTAATGTGGCGCCTAGGTCAAAAATAATAAAGAAATATTGACCGTAGAGAACAATAATTTAAAAATGCCTATACTGGAGTATATAGTGATGCGCTTTAAAATATCGGACCTTTTATTATATAAGACCAAATTTAAAGATAATTTTCAAGATAAAAAATGTTCAGTCCCAGGAGAGGAAAAGCTCCCAACTCTCCTGAACTCTCCACTGCTACAAAGTTTACCTGTGTGTAATGAAATATAAACACTTGTCCATTCCTCGAATGGGTCCAAAGTTTGTAACACTCTCGTGATTATGCAATACGGGATAAATACTAGGAGTGATTAAATTTGATATTTCTGGTCTCATTCTATGCTGTACGTTAAGTGTATGGCACTGCATGTGGTTTCGAACCATCCTCTCGAAGAGACTTATTCCAAGTTTATAACTGGTTTCGATTTCATAATCGGCTGTAGTTGGTTTCAACTGTTTATGGTCGCCGATGAGAATCAAATGTTCAGTATGTTCTGTAACAATAAAAATTCTAATTTATGCAAACGTTTCTCGAAGATTCGTAATTAACTTGGGCGCCGACAGAAGGAAGTGATACGTGAGGGCAACTGCTTAACCAAAATCTGGTGCAGGTTCAAGCTTTTTTTGCAAATTTAATATACCAAAGAAAAATCGATAAACTGACTTTTAAAGGACAAGTTCTGTTAAAAGTGTGTTTACCTATTTTTGTAACTTACCTTGTAATAAAACTCCCGTTTGATTAGCAAAAATTAAATATACTACAACCTAAACAATATCGTTATCTTTAGTTAGTTACAAAGATGTTCCTGGTAAAGACCAGTTTACAAATTTGTTTAAATTTATTTCTCATTTTTGCTACATGTTTGTGTTGTTCTTGTCAAAACGAAATTAGAAAATAATTATTTTGGTAATAACAATTTATGATAATATATTTGTTTTATTGACATATCTAACCATCATTCAGATTGAAATAAATAACCATTTTTCATCGTCACGACTTTTTTGTCCACGTCTAACATACAGGATTGTCCAATAATAGAGGACGCCGAAGGTAGAACTCGGTTTAATCTTTTTGCCCAAGCCGAGTCCTGCCCTGCCTCCCTCTAGTTTTAGCTGTTTTATTGCAAAGCTTATGTGATTATGAGACTGAGTTTTAATTTTTTTTTGTTCCTTTGTAAAGTTTTGTTCTTTATAATTACGTAAGAATACTAAAGTTTCTTTTGCAGACTTGTTTTTTTCCAGTTTCTAGTTTTCCTAAAATTTTAAGATTAATTGGAATGAGAGATGAAAGTAATTTCCACTTTGCCACTGTTACTTTTTCTCCTCTACAAAACGGCAAGGTTAATTTTCCTTTTGACTATTCAATGCTCATCATAACTACCAAGTAAACGGTGATATAAAAGTCATAGCGTACATACAAATATTAATTTACTTAATATTCCTACTTAAATAAAACAACTACTTCGGTAAACCAGTATATCATTTTTGAAAATTTTATTCTCATTTGTTATTAATTTATTTTTATTTTAATGTTTTTATCTTTTTTTATTTTTTATAATTTTATTTATATATCCTAAAAAAAATCAACTATTACATTTATTATTTTCCTTCATAATAAGGTTTTTAACCTAGAAAACAGAATCGTATCTACTTTTTAAATATTTAATCAGGCCGTCATTCTTTTTTGCATATAGGAACGACAAAATTTTAGCCTGTTTCACACATTTCTGTGCAGAATTTCAACTCAATTGGATAAATACTTAAAAAACAGTAAAATACTGATATTTTAAACATTTTATTATGTCGCTATTTTGTTCCACCGTAATGGCTCCTCACCACAATTTTACAAATTTATCTCTATATCATACTTGATTTTTGTGTATAATTTTGGGCCAACTTGGAAGCCGCTATTTTAATTTTTGACTAAAATTTGAAGCTAGTCAGTTAAGCAGTATTTAGCAATGCAGCAGACAGACTGACCGACGGAATTGAGGTAACATGTTCTTCGGTGTTTAGGGACCCTGATACGTAAAGATCTGAAAAAAATTACGAAGAAAGTAAAAAAATTCCATTAGGTGTGGGACTGTAAACCTTTCATTTATGAAGCGCAGACAAAAATAAAGTGTATTTAAAGCCCTATTATACTCTAAACAGACAATCCGACAAATGGAAAATAAAGGTCTCCCTAAATGGATCCCAACTTTCCTCTTTCTCAATGGGATCCATCGATAGATTTTCGCAATCATCTTGATTCCTAAATCGCGCTCTGACAACACAGCCCCAAATCTTGCTGCATGTGAACAGCACATTATAACTAAACGCTGACTCTAGCGATTGATATAACGAATGTATGAGATTGCCTGATGGTTTTAGTGTATCGAAAAATATAATAAAATATGCCTTTAATATTATTAATAATTATTATTGGATTGCTAACACTAAATCGCAATTATCTGATTTTGTTATTTAAACGGTTTACCCCATTTGACTAAAATTGACCTATTACTTCTAATCTCCACCTGTTATTATCTTATATTAGATTTTTATTTTTCGTTATGTCTGTGTAGTTAAGATACTTTTTTTAAGTGATTCTATATAAAGTTTATCGTATATACTTTTAAACATGCGCACGAAAAATCGAGTTTTTAACTTCGAAGTTCGTACTAAAATTCAATTATATTTATAAAATGGTGAATTCGCTCGTCTAAAATTTTGGCTTGCTTGTTTAACCCTCATCGTCGCTTGAAATTAGTAGTCCTATTATCAGAAGTGAAATCCGCAATTGGCCACATGAGTTTGTAGCGATCTGACCACTTTTAGTCGGTTTTATAAAACGGCTTGCCTCATGCGATTTCGTACTTAAATGAATACGCATCTTAACTTTTAAGATTTGAAATATGTATTTCTAAAGAAGAGAAAGGATTTATAAATAAAAAATATTGTTTTATTTTTGTAAATGATATACCCCAACGAATTATTATTACCTAATAGAATAGCCTCATTTTGTGACGCGTCCTCAGTAGTTGAGCACGATCGCGGATAAGGAAAGAAAAATAAAAACATAAAATATTATTATTGTAAAATTGAAAATTTTGATTTAATTCTATGTAGAAATACGTCTGTTATCTTTTATGTATTAAAATAGTTATGTAGGATTTATACTATGTCCAATGATAGGGGATGTCGGCTGTAGCTCGGCAACCGTTAATGACAGAACTTAAGGAAAAAAATATTTATAGGTAAATCGACCAAGAGAAATCGCTGTAAATTATTTTCAAGTTGGAAAGATGGCCGCTAGGGGGCATAACAGCAACACAAAAGTGTAAATGCCAATTTTCTCTTACATTTCCATAATTCAGGTATGTTGAAAATATAAGCATTGTGTTCTTCAACCAATTACGCCCTTTTTTGCTTCAGACCATTTTTGTCTACATTCAGAAATAAATTGGTGGGGAAAGGTTAAACAATTTTACCTACAAATATAAATATCTATTTTTGGATGAACCGATTTTATTTAACTTGGTGTCGAAAAAAAAAGTGCTTCTTTTTGCTCTACTCGTGGAATCATAAACTGTACCGTAATGACTTTGTTAGTGGTCACTAGATGGCGTTTTTCGGAATTCTCCAAATAATGCTGATTTTCACAAAAAAATAAAATGGTGCGCTATGACTTTTATATCACAATTTATTTGGTAATTATGAAGGGCAGCATCGAACAGTAAAATAAAAAATCCAAGTCCGCATTTCAATGAAGCCGATGTCCTCTATTATTGGAACACCCTGTATTATTAGCTATTGCTAGTAACGCATTTTGGAACTCTTGTATAACATAACTATAGGAGCTTAGGATTTATTACTTGGGTTAAACTTGTGGTGTTTATGTAAGATCTGTATTGGAGTATGTAAGCTCAATATGGACAGTCATCCCTTTTCGACAAAAAGCATATACATACATTTAGAAACAAAGAAAACACATTTCTTTGTGTTTGGTCATTTCTGTAATGAATTCCATTACTGTTGGGTTACAGACACTTATTTTTTTTTTAAGCTAGTGAATCCT
The DNA here is from genome assembly GCA_030620095.1 of Kuschelorhynchus macadamiae. Lineage (NCBI taxonomy): Eukaryota > Metazoa > Arthropoda > Insecta > Coleoptera > Curculionidae > Kuschelorhynchus > Kuschelorhynchus macadamiae. The sequence goes on along the minus strand of JAUTXW010000292.1, from coordinate 159,792 downwards.
AGAAAATGTGCCGAGGGCTGCAAATTGACTTTCTTTTATTTAGTTAATGTTAAAAAAAATAATTGTAATTAATTAACAAGTTAAGTCCTAACACTGGAATCTGTGGTGGAAGATAGATCAAAATACAAGTTCTAACCACACTACACCACAACTTGTTACGTTCTGGACTCGCGTTTTGCTAACCAAGTTAGCATCAGCAGATGATATAAACTGTAATTATATGTAATATATAGCTGAGAAGCCCTAACCCCGTGGGATGCTCTTTTTATTCAACATATAGTGAAGGCCGCCTTGGCTACACCTGAGTAGAGATCAAGCCTCGACTGCCCGGTGAAGGGTGCTCGGAAAGGGGACCAGAATCGCCCTTCTAGGATGACCAAAGGAATTAACGTCTGCGTGGTGTTCAGACCAGACGGGCCCTACAGTTTATCGAAAAGTTCGAACCTCAGCCAACCCCTCCACCCAAGAGGGTATGTGATGGCAAGGCGCGTGAATTTTTATCCACAAACCATGGAAAGTGAAATTCATTTTACACTCTTTCCTTGTTGGACTTTTTAACCACTAATATTGGCTGCAGACTTAAAAAGTCGTGCACCCACCTAGGATTCCAACCCAGGCCAACTCCGATGTAAACCCAAAGCATTACGCTCTCGGACACCGACTGGCTGGAACATTATATAAGCTAAAAGATTATTATGAAGAGCAGGGTCGTGCGGTGAAATTTTAAGAAAGGAAAGCAATTTTTAGAAACTTACCTATTTGTAATGTAATTCGATTCTTCGATCATTTTTTGCAAATTCGTCAATGACGTCATCATAAAAACCGCGATGCTCCGACATATTTTGGAGAAGTTTATTTTCAATGCATCAAAATTGCAGAGCTCGAGGAATTTAAAATCATTTAAACCGTTAAATCTATAGTTTATTTGTTGCTGAATTTGATCGATTATTTCATATGATGTATGATATTTAAACATCTCCGACCTTGTCTGTTCGAAGACGCTTGGCTTGTGGCTCTACATTTAACGTCATCGTTTTCTCCCAAAATAGGTCAAAGTCATCTCTTTTTTGGTATAACATGGACTTAAAATCATCCACTTTTTTTTAGGCAAAAAGCAATATCATTTGTTTTAGTTTGTAATATATTAAAAACATTGTCCGAGAATGGAAATATTTCTGAAAATATGTTCAACAAATAGTTAAAATTAAAATCTCGTTTCAAACAGTCCAAAAACCCCCTCGAACTATTTCTTGCTTCTGAACGTTTCATTATTTTCTATTATATTCTCAAATAGTTCAATCACTGATTCACGATTTTCAGATACTGTTAACACAAGTCTTCCATTGTAGTTCCACCTAGTAGGAGCTACTTCAGGCAATCGTTTGTGGACAATGGAGGCCAAAGCTTGTGTACGTTTTGTTGACTTGGAAAAAAAAGCAGCCATGCCACTTAAAGTAACGAAAAATACTTTACACTTTTTAATGTGATTGATGGACTGGAATAAAACTAAATTTAATTTATGAGCAAAACAATGGACAAACACGGCACTTGGGAAAGTATCTCGAACTTTAGCTTGCAGACCCCCTAATTGTCCTGCCATCACTGCAGCTCCATCATAGCTTTGAGCAACTAATTTTTTCTCTCCACTAATTTCTTTAATAACGTTACAAACTATGTTATATAATGCTTCTGCTGTACGATTTTCGGACACATTCTTAAAACCTAAAAATCGTTCTTGAATATTTCCTTCCGTCTGTTTTAACGTAGCGTATTACTATAGATAATTGGCTAAAATTAGGGATATCAGTTGTTTCGTCCAGAACAATAGCAGTGAACCGCGCCTCGCCAATCTCCTGCTTAAGTCTTTTTAGAATAATGGTTGCAACAGCGGAAATTAAATCATTCTGGATTCGATTCGACGTTCCGCGAAAAACGCTAGACTGCTCTAAATGATTTTTTAACCAATCATCATATTTAGCCATTAAACTAAGTAAATCTTGAAAATTTACTCTATTTGAAGAAACCCTTGTTTCGTCATGACCTCTAAATCCCAATTCGTGCTGTCCGAGAAAACAAACAACATCGATAAGTCTTCTTAATATTTGCTTATTTTTATCGACTAGTTCATTGTGTTGGCGGTGACTAATTTCCAACTGTTTATTAAGGGCGTGTTCAATTCTGGTTTTGCCGAAGACTTTTTCTTTTATGGCGGCCTGCAAATGCGCTTTAGACATAATGTGTCTTTTTACAGCTTTATGGAAATTGTTTAAATCGGAAAAACCAGTTTTATTCCAGAGACCTTTTTCATTTTCAAAAAGTGAACATGGCCAAAAAAATAATTTACTTATATTTTAACACCCTATTAGCCATTTAAATTGTTCGTATTGTTTTTCCGGATAAAAATGTCTAATACAGTTTTTCATTTTTGTGGTTAAATTTTTCATAGGCGGTTTGGCCCTTCCTTTGGAAATTATTTGAAGCTTATTAGCGAAGGTTAATGTTGAAAATCCCTTTATTATTAAGACACACACCACACATTCACACACATTCTTCTTACTAAATTCTCTAACATATTCAACGTTATTACCGGCAGCCGAAGTTGACGGTATTTGCATATCCACGTCCGTATTATTATCACTCCATGCACGACGTGACGTACGTATCACACAACACACGGATAGCCGTTCAAACAAAGAACCTACTCCAACGACAGCTTCCGCCCCCACTTAAAGCACGCGACTGAAATGCAAAAATTGCAAACAGCCGGTGGAAAGTTCAATAACCTCTGGCTCGATTCACAGGAAATCAAGCATACTGGCTGGCATGACTTGGCTGCAGAGAAGCTAGCGGCCCCATAGGTTCTATTCGATTTCTATTGTGGCTCGGTCGGAGTCAAGGCCGCATTTATTATGGGCTTGATAATTAAGATAATATTTTAGCAGTTTTAATATGAACTAAATTAATGGTTTCCTATTTCAAAAATTACTTTTTAGAAGATGTTTTGTAATTTTTTTTGGGGAAGCACTGCTTCCGTTGCTTTCATGGACTGCACGCCCCTGATACATATTTTATCATGAGTTTAGGTGAACCCTCAGCTCCTCCCATTTAAAATTAAACGGGAAATACAATCAAATGACACCGGATTTGAAAGGTTTTCAATACCCTTACATTTTACCATCAATATATATGATCTCTAAAGACATTTTAAACGGGATATCATTTGATCCGACTTCCAGTTTGTTATTTTTAAGGGGTGTAAAGAAGTGTATTCTTGCAAAACACGCCCCCGGTTGGATTCCGATAAGTTCCGAGTTTTTAAATGAACACCCTGAATGTTTAACCGATATACTTGTATTTTTTGCTTATGATTACATCGAAAAACCCAATGAAAAATCTGTCTCTAGAGACCTGGAATATTTAATTATTTTTGTCCATTCAGACTATCATAATTTTACTCTTCCTATGGTTCATATTTGTAAATAGCAATTTGTAAATAAACACGCTGTACTCCCTACCTATTTTCTAGGTTATCCTTATCCACAACACTTAATGCATTTGATGTAGGGGTTATGTATTTTTTTGTGTTTTTAATCTAAGGGTAAATGTTAAAATTTTAATGCGAATCTAATGGCGGATAATAAATTTTTAAATATCCGGTTAAATTCCATTTCTTGGAATAAAACCTCTTCATAGAGGAAAATAATAAGTAACATAATATACTTTTTATAGTCTATGTAAGTAAAATTACGAAAAACAAATTATAAATAAAATAAAAAATCGGTAAATTCGCTTTTTCCCACAACTTCCCTCGAACAGACGTTACAACTTTAAAAAAATTGAAATACATTTTAGTTTATAAGATTCGTATACATTTATTACCAAATAATTATACATATAGAAATTATATGAAATGAATGAAATGAAATGAAATGAATATATTTGTCCCAGTTTAAAAATGTCAACTTAAAACTAATTACATTTAAAACATTACTGAATATAAAATGCAATTATATACCCAGGGGGTGTAGGACGTGTAACTGACACACAATTAAAAATAAAATGAAAAAGAAAAATACTGATTGACATATTACACATACAGTTTAAAATTACATACATTGAGGACTTTTACACAAAAACAGTTTAAATTATTCTAAAATTTCATTTTTAGATGAAGTTTAAAATGAAGTTCCTCAGGCGAATTTAATAGAATTTATCACAGCAAATTTAATCAAAGTTATCACAGAAGTATTCATCCAGAGTATAGTAAGCCCTCTTCGTGAAAATTTTTTTGAGATATGTTTTAAGTTTATTAGTATGAAAATTTTTAATGTTATTTGGCAGTTTTTTGAATAGTTTACATTTTTTTGAATATATGTAAAGTTACATTTTACAGATTTTAGATCGTCTTTATGTCTAGTATTATGTGAATGATTTCTTTCTGAATCTTCAAGAAGTTTTTATTTTGCTTGACCAATATTACTGATTTATAAATATAAGTTGATATGAAAGTAAGAATTTTGTTTTCAATAAATTTGACCCTACGACTCAAAACTCTTGAGATCAAACATGCTTTCGTATACCTCTCTTTTGCAGAATAAACATTCTGTCAGCCTCTGCGCCCCTCGCACCAAAGACAATGCCATACCTCATTCGTGAATGTACATATGCATGATACGCCAAAATTGCGGTTTCAGAATTGATGTTAGATGCAATAGCTCTCAGGGCATAGCAATAACTAGCCATTTCATTTTCAAGGCTATCAGTGTGATGTCGCTAGTCCAGCCTAAGATCTACTTGGATTCCCAAGAAGGTAGCCGAGGTTACAGTTTGTATAGTATGATTATTGTTTATGTAGGTAGTCTGATGTGGAGCAGTTTGATAGTTGAACTTGATAAGTTTGGTCTTATCAATGTTTAATAACAAGTTATTAGATGTGAACCAATTTCCCAAGATACTAAGAGTATTAAAAATGTCAATAGACTCTGATTTTTCATCCTCTAATGAAAGAACTACAGATGTGTCATCTGCAAACTGCACTGCATTTCGAGAAGTTAAGGGTAATTCATTTGTATAGGTTATGTAAAGAAGCGGCCCCTGTGGGACCCCTCTCTTTACAATTACGATATTGCAGATATCCCCTTTTTTGTTGAGCTATAACTAACTGTTTACGATTAAATAGAAATGATTTTATTAACTCATTTGTGATACCTCTAATCCCATATTTTTCCAGTTTCAAAAGAAGAACCTGGCGGTCTACACTGTCAAAGGCTGTTGATAAATCCAAATACACAGCCAATTTAGTCCTACCAGAATTTAAAGATTCCAGAACTTGACTGGGTCCCTGAAATATCGCCCTAACAGTAGATTTTTTACGTCTAAAACCATTTTGAAACTCGGAGAGTAACTTTTCTTTTTCAAAATATGTAATTATTTTTTCATTTATTAATTTTTCAAAGATTTTACTAATGTTGTTTGAGAGATCTATAGGTCTGTAGTTTTTTATTTGGTTTTTATCACCTTCTTTATGAACTGGCTTGATTATTGTGACCTTTAGATCTTCGGAAAATGAACCAGTTGTTAACATTAAATTAGCTGTATGTACTAAAGCAGGTGAAATTATAGACGAGACATATTTTAGTACTCGAACTGGTATTTGATCATATCCCACTGATTTTTTATTCTTCAGATTTAATATTATTTTTTCAATTTCCTGAGAGTTTACTGGATGCATAAAAATACTTTAATATGTTCTTTTATATTATCAGTTATTATGTTATAATCTATGTTTAAATTGGGACAAGCATTTATATAGAATTTATTTACTGAGTTTAGGATGTCTATTTCAGTTTGATTCGGATTTTCCCTTAAGTAATCAGTAAAATTGTCAATTTGTTCACATTTTTTACCTGTATATTTTTTAACCAAATTTCAACCCGCTTTGGCTGGACAGTGTGAATTTTTGATGTATTCTTTCTCAGAAATTGTTTTAGCATGTTTCGCTACAGTCCTAAAGATATCTGAGTAAGTTTTATAAGTTATTGGAGAGATTTTTCCTAGACGCATTCTTTTATATAAGTTATCCCTGGGGTTATCCATGACTTCTTGTTGATTTTTATGGCATTTTTAATTTTATTCATTGGAAATATTAAATTGAATAATCTACTAAGTGGATTAAAAAAAAAATTATAGGCATGATCTACGTCAGCTGATCTGTACACATAACCCTAATCGAGACCTGTCAGCTCTTGTTTAAATTGCTGCATTTTTGTTTGGAAAAAGTTCGCTTTTTCTGAGGGATGGCACAATCTTCAGAAGCATCGGTCCATCCAGAATCTGATCAGAGAGAACACTCGCTACAACACTTCCCTGAAAAAGACTTGTAGAATTTATGAATATATTATCCCTTGCTGTGTTTATTGTAATTCTTGTTGGTTCGGATTTAGTCAAAACTGAGTAAAAGATCTTTGAATATTTTAGAATTTAAGTCATTTAACAAATTAATATATTATCTGCTACGCACTGAAATTCTGTACTAACGAAGTTCTGGGTAAACGCGTTAACTCCAATACATATTTTTCCTCAAAATACAAGAATTCTAACCACACTACACCACAACTTGTTACATTCTGGACGCGCGTTTCGCTAACCAAGTTAGCATCATCAGCAGATGATATAAACTAAAGTAACTTATCCTAACCGAGACTATTTATAGGGACTATAGGGAATAGGCCCTCTGTCTTTATTTAGTGCTTCCTTACCACATTTAACTATTTCTATACTCTCAAATGCATCCAATAATCTATTATTAGATACATTTTACACAATCCAAAAAAAAATGTATCTAATAATAGATTATTGGATGCATTTGAGAGTATAGAAATAGTTAAATGTGGTAAGAAAGCACTAAATAAAGACAGAGGGCCTATTCCCTATAGTCCCCTCTATTGTTTACTTGACAACGGTGCAGTCGGGTGCAACCAAGTGTGACCACATTTACCTATAAATAGTCTCGGTTAGGATAAGTTACTTTAGTTTATATCATCTGCTGATGATGCTAACTTGGTTAGCGAAACGCGCGTCCAGAACGTAACAAGTTGTGGTGTAGTGTGGTTAGAACTCTTGTATTTTGATCTATCTTCCACCACAGGTTCCAGTGTTAGGACATATTTTTCCTAGTCACAGCCTAGGGCCTGGCTAACTCTTAAACCGGCGCTTCCTTTAATCACATCGACCTTTTCCGGCCAGTTTATCTTGCGACAAAAAGTATATTTCGAAAAATTAGGGTTTGTGGAGATATTTTCCTGCATATCAGTAGTGACGTAAATTTGTCACTTATTTGCAATATATTTTTTAGACAGAAGAGTCTAAAATAAAGTTACTTCAATGCTGATTTGCTAAAAAAAAACTTAAAACTTGCTTGAATAAAATTTGCATTTGTCGGTTACGATAAACTGGCGGAATGGACTCGATATGTTGAAAGGGCAAAAAATAAAATACCTGTAAGAACTGGAATCACGTGTGCCTCCAAAACCTCTGCAGCCTCCTCCACAATCACAATTGGACACTTCAGAGTTTTTATTGTCGAGTGCATACGGCCCGCCATCGTTGTAGTCATGCCGATAATCAACTGATTTTTCATTATTTCCAAATTATTTTCGTCGCTAACCTTTGAGAATTCCTGATAAGCTATTCGATATTTCCTAATCAGATTATCCAGCTCTGCCTGCAAGTATTTCTGGTATTTGCTGAGCCAATTCTGGTAGAGCTGCCAGCGTACTCGTACTGGCATACTAAACACCTTAAGACGGTTAACATTTTGTGTTTCCACTTGCCCATCGAAATTTCGTTTTAAGCAGAGCTAAACAATAAATATATATTTTTTTTCTAAATTAAAGTATAAAAAAGTCTTGGGTTTCCGTAAACCGTGCGATTAAAGAGAAATTACTAATAGATGATATTTCATTAGAAAAAAATCAATGACAGTCTAGTAGCGAGTTAAAGTAAGTATTACTATGTACAGGTTATCCAAATTTCGATGGTTTTGCTGGGTATCTTCCTTATTACTGAAGATAGGTTTTCGCAACACTGTGCTACTTTTTTGTGAAACCAAAGAAGCCACAGACAAATTTTTCCTAGCCCTCTTCGTTTTTGAGATACAGGGTGAAATCGAAAATTTTGCGTTTTTAGGTACCCCTCGTATCTCGATGGCCTGGCAACTTACCGAAAAGGTGAAAAATAACTTCGATAGAGTTTTTTGCGTAGAATCCAACGGCGTAGTCAGTTTTTGGTTAGCTACTATCGTTTTCGAGGTATAGACTAAAGTTGGGTTTTTTTAAATGGGATACCCTGTATATTTTTTAATATTTGGTTTCCGCTTATTTTTAGCTTCTCAAAAATATATAACACTTGATATTTATTTCAATCCGGTATCGACAATTAAGTCAATTTAAAGAAATTTTAATCTGTTTTTCTAGTAGGCCATGAAAATTGTGTGTTAATTTTCTAAATCTGAATTATCTGTACCAAAGTTTGTTATAATATCATTATTAAACAATAAATCAGTTAACAAAGATTCATACTATTTAATTTTTACGCTAGGGAAACACACAAACATCTAAGAAATCTACTAAAAACACATATAAACTAAAAATATATACATATGAAGATAATTTAATTATTTTTCCAATGTTGACAATAAAATTGTATTTTGTCAAATACTTACTATTGACTAAATTAGAAAAAAATGCTATGTAGGGTGTAGAAATTACAGATACTGTTCGAACTGTTCCCCATTATACCTTATACACATATCACACATCTTTCTTATTCTACTTAGTGCGTTAAGCATAATCATTTGGCGAGCTTGTAAATATCTAAAGGCTCTTCTTGTGTCGTTTTGTAGATCTTCGATCGTGTGGTGTTGCCTTTGGTAGATGATGCCTTCAAGATATCCCCATAGAAAAGTCTAGGACCGACAAATCTGGCGACCTAGGCGGCCATCTTACAGCCCCATTTGGTACTAACAGTCCGTGCATTATGAGCCGGGGCATCATCTTGCTGAAGAAAAATATTTTGTAATTGTGCCAAAGGAATATTATCTAATAAATCAGGAAGCGTATTTTCCAGTATCTCTAGGTACCGGTTTTCAGTAAGACTACCGTTATAAATGACATACCTTATTTTTGTGCTAAGGATAAAGCAGGACACGCTAAATCCAAACCTGCCTTGTTGTTCGCGTGGAAATATAACGTATTCGTTTTCTTTGGACCAATATCTACTATTGTGTCGATTTAGAATACCTGCACTTGAGATATATGCCTCGTCAGATCATAAAACTCTTCTTTCGAAATTTATTTCGGTATTAGTCATACGAATGTCCCAATTGCAGAAATCTATGCGATGCTGTGCATCTCCCAGGTGCAATGGTGCAACTTATATTTATATCGTTTGAAATGGTATTTTTTTAGAATAGTCTGCACTGTTGACTTAGGTACTCCCACTTCATCCTCGACTTTTTGACAAGAAGTTGACAAATTGATTGCAACGGCAGCTAAAACATTAATCTCTTCAGTTTCCCGATTTTCTTTGTAATATGATTTAGGTCGCGGTACTTTGAATGATCCGTGATTGATTAGATTTACTTTTATTCTTGTAAATGTTCTCTTATCGGGCTGTCTTCGTTCTGGGTATCTATAAGGAATAAATGCCTATTTACAGATATATAGAGTATAGAACGACATATTCAAAATAAATTAAATTGAATTATTTTATTATACAGGGCGATGTAAAAGATGTTTTTTCTTATCACTTGTCAACAAAACTGCTATTCTACTTTTCAAATATTTTAATTATAAATAATTTTATTGGAAATTTAGTGACATCGTATCTTTCATGTTACAGACTTGCTGCAATAATATGATTTTTTATTTAAAGCAAATTTTAGACACAATTGTAATCTATTAGGAACGATAGGCATAATTTGAAATATTAATATTATTATTCTGAAAAAAAAGTCACAAAACTAAAGTTTTATTATTATCTATACTTTTTGTTTTTCAAAAATACTGAGAGTCCTTCTACATCGGCTATCACTAGTTCCGAAAAACCCTGGTTTAAGAAGCAAAGTTATGTTGTTTACTTAGTATTACTCCTGTAACTTACCGGATTAGATACATCTCTGACGCTTCATCCGGATCTTCCTGGCACTGTATAAAACAAACAAGCATGTCATATTTCTCCAAGTTTTCGAAATTCGCAGCCATTTGATATTTAATAAATGGACAAAGGCAATATTTGATTCAAATAATTTAACGATGACAAATGTCAATTAGTTTCTACAATGGCTCAACAGAATCTATATATTCTTTTGTTTAATCAAGTAATGGCCGCCTTATTTTATTTAAAACAGATCTTGGGTATTTCTAAGGGATAAATTAAATAGTTGTCAGTAAGTATTTTCAAACAACACAATTGTCAACATTAGAAAAGTATTAAATCCAATGTCATTTGTTGTAACTAAAACATTTTTAGTGTATAATAGGTATATATTTATTTTTATTAGATTTCCTAAGTATTTGTGTTATTTATAGTTGTGTTGTCCAGGGTAAATACTAAATAGTAGGTATGCATCTTTGTTTATTGATTTATTGTTTAATTATGATATTATAAAAACTTTGGTACAGATAATTCAGATTTAGAAAATTAACATACAATTTTCATGGCCTACTAGAAAAACAGATTAAAATTTCTTTAAATTGACTTTATTGTCGGTACCAGTATCAAGTGTTATATATTTTTGAGAAGCTAAAAATGAGCGGAAACCAAATATTAAAAAATATACAGGGTATCCCATTTAAAAAAAATCAACTTTAGTCTGCACCTCGAAAACGATAGTATCTAACCAAAAACTAACTACGCCACTGGATTCTACGCAAAAAAAAATATATATATATATATATATATATATATATATATATATATATATATATATATATATATATATATATATATATATATATATATATATATATATATATATATATATATATATATATATATATATATATATATATATATATATATATATATATATATATATATATATATATATATATATATATATATATATATATATATATATATATATATATATATATATATATATATATATATATATATATATATATATATATATATATATATATATATATATATATATATATATATATATATATATATATATATATATATATATATATATATATATATATATATATATATATATATATATATATATATATATATATATATATATATATATATATATATATATATATATATATATATATATATATATATATATATATATATATATATATATATATATATATATATATATATATATATATATATATATATATATATATATATATATATATATATATATATATATATATATATATATATATATATATATATATATATATATATATATATATATATATATATATATATATATATATATATATATATATATAATATATATATATATATATATATATATATATATATATATATATATATATATATATATATATATATATATATATATATATATATATATATATATATATATCGTGCACCTGGAAGAAGAGAGTGACATCTAAAAATCACTCAAAAACCAAGAATTAATCGAATATTTGCTAAAATATTTAAACTAAACAACAATTTTGCAAAGTGTCCTGTAGGAAAAGCATCATACTTCTATATCTCTGTCAGATAACTAAGTCACTGATAACAAAAAAAAAACAACTAAGTAGGTATTTTTCAAAATAAATAAACTAAAATCTAGTACATTATTGAAACTCAAAACGATTTGTCAGATAAGTAACTACTACTTATTTATTACTGGTATCTACAAAAATCAAAGGAACAAAAATGCATTATTTCCTAAAATGACTGAAATAAAAAACTAAATAATGGCTTAAATTACCCTTGGCACAGCCTTTTTTAAACAACTTATAAAAAAAAACAAGCAACTGGTGCTGAAATAAGCAGCACATTTCTTCAACGCCATATAACTTTAGCAGTCTGGTAATTGCCCTGATGACAATTTTAACAATAAAAACTTGAAAGATATCAGATTGTTGAAAGATATCTGAAGCTGAAGAACTTACCCAAAGCTAACTTTAAAATAACCAAAACAAAGTTTTGCCTAATAATCTAAAACTTATTACTAGAAACTAGAATCTAGAAACAACATCTACTAATTTTCAAAAAAAACTTAGGTAGTATAAGGGTACACACTTCTTTTTTTTAATGAGATCTATCAGCTCGGTCTTTTTGGTATCTGATATACAACTTTTGTTTTGTATGCTGGCTTAAGGTTAATGTTGTTCTGCTTTTGTTGTTGGTTTTTGCGAGTTTTAATAGTAATTGAAATTTCTCTGAATTCTTCACCGTATGACGTTTTATAGTATAATGTTTCCAAATTATCCCTATGTAATTTAAAAACCTTAATGTCAGAAAATCGAAAGTTTTTAGGGAAAGTTATTTGCAAATCAGATGCAAGTGCTTTTAAATCTTTTATATTTTGATGGCATAATTCATGTACAACATATGGGGTGCCAGTTTTTTTAGCTGTACGGATAAGACATGCATACTGGTCGGGAGCGTAAATTGAATTTGATTTCTTATATCGTTTAATTTCCCTGTCTATAGTTGCATGAACACTATCCCCTTCATTTTGGGAGTGTCCAGTTACCAAAAACTTGTGTACAATGGACTTGATATTAAATAACTTTATAGCAAACAGGTAAGAAGCGAGGACAAACTGGTTTTTGTTTTGCCCAGCGCAATTATCGGAGTAAAAAATTATTTTTAGTCCATCTCCGGTATCAGTATTCTCACACATTTTTTGAAAGAAATCCAATATGCAACTACCAATTTCGTTGGCTCCCCGACGAGCTTCTCCTTCGTGCCATAGATAACAGGTTCCTTCTTTACGCTTTATGTCGTACAAAGTAAAGTTGAAAACATTCAGTTTGGATACGTAATAGAAGGATGATGCTTCTCCTACAGGACATGGTAGTATTGCTTGCATGTCATATACGATAACTTTTGTAAATGGATCTTCATTATTTCTATCTCCATCTTTCTCCATTCTGCTTAAATCTTTCTCCCTTATGTGTGTTTCATACTTTTCCTGCAAAACTTTCTTATCTTCTTCACTACAATTTTTGTATTGCAAACACAATTCGCACTGATCTTTTTTGGGTAAGTGGAATGCAATATTAAACTCCTCATTGAAGATCTTGCAATACATTAGATAGTTTGCAGCTGTTTTTTTTTTGTTCTTTGCATATATTTTGGTAGTCGCGATGTAGATCTGCCATAGTTTTACTTCCCTCTATGTACTCCTTTTTTGTATGAGACCGGCAATAATGGCTTTCAATACGTGGAATAGACCGTATGTGATCCCTTATATCGTTTTTAATACTGTTATCAACTTTGTAACGATTTTCGTGCTTTCCACGTTTGTCAATTTCTAAGACAATTCCACTGTCGTAGAATTTTTGTTTTTTGATCACAGTTTCAATCACTTTGTTATTGATGTCTAGCGTTGAGATAAAAAATTTTTTACAGACTCTTACATTTTTGTTATCTACAATAAAATGGTATGCATTATTAGGTTTCCGGGGGTTTTCTACATTACTGTATTTATATTTTGGCGTAATTTTTTGCAGATTTGCAGAAATAAACTCTCTTTTCTGTTCCACATTCTGTAAATCCCAGTAATCTTCAAAGATTTTTACCCTTTTATTTTGTGGAATTTTTTCAAACATGTTAGCCTACATTTATTATCACATGGGGGTTTAAGTGATCTTGCGGGGTGTTCTTTTTTTATTTTTTCTTTGGTTCCGTCTCCTTTTTTTATAACGCTTAAATAATTGTATTTTTTCCCTGCATTTCTTAACGGTTTGCTTACTTTCTTTTGCCATAGTTCGGGATTTAATTTTCTTTTCTTAGCGGTTTTTTCAACTGAAGTTGGATTCTTTACCTTCCTTTTTCGGGGTGTTTCCTCAACATGCATTTCATCTTCAATATCCTACTCACCTTCTACTTGATATGACGGATCACACACGCTATCATCGCTACCGTAAGGATCGAATTTAGATGAGGACGTCGTTCTGGAGGACGTTGAACTGGACGACGTCGAACTGGAGGATGATGACGATGTGCTAGACGAGGATGATGAGCTTGTTGATGTTGAACGTCTTCGACTTTCATTTTGAGGTTGGGCAATGTGTAATATTTTAGTACTGGGCTCAGTGCCTACACTAGTAAAATCATTATAAGAGACACATATGGCAATCTCTTGAGGCTCAAGATCACTGTTTTCTAAAAAAAAAAGAAATAATTTTTAAATTGGTAATTTAGAGCCCGTGTAGACAGAGAGCGGTCAAGCGTTCATGAGTTCCGCGTTCTTTGTAATAGGTGGCGTTCAAGAACTTGACTTGAGCTTGACCGCTCTCTGTATCTTATTTGTGCTTTTAATTTTAGGAATTTAGAAATTATTATTATTATTGCCCGAAATCACTATTTCCTGATTATCAACAATACTTCTCATTATGGGAGCTTCAACTATCGACTGTTAGTTGTTGGTATTTACCTGATTAGCGACATTATCTATATTACAAGAAATGCCATTAAAGACGTTTTCAAACTTATAAGAACCGTTGCCTAAAAAAATCAAAATATTGTAAGGGAAAATCAAATGTATATTTTTTGTATATATTTTTACCTGCAACCACTGTCTTCTGACGATCAACAACAATATTTGTCTTTATGAAAGCTTCCGCTACCAGACTATTTGGTTCTGTATTAGTATACACCTCATCGCAGACATTAGTAATGTTATTCGGAAGGACGTTTGCATCTTCTTGAATCTCATGGGATTTGGTGTCTAAAAAAATAAGAGGGAAAGGGAAATTATTTATTTGAAAGCTTTTTTGTTTGTTTGTACAAAAACCACTGGTATTAACCAACACATTATTTAGGATTGCCAACGTCCTCTTTTTATAAGACATTGTATGTTCTGGTATATCTAAAAACAAAAAAACTTCTTATACTCATCCGGCTCAAAAAAATAATAATCAATTATGTAGGAACATAGTTCGTTTTTATGGGGAGCTTGTGAAAAATAAAGTTATTTTTGTAAATGGTACACATAATTATTTAGAAATTATCGGAAAGCAAGTTACAAAACAAAAAAAATCTGAGCGTAGTTCTTTAATATTTTTACTAACGTCTAGCCACAGAACATACACAACCAATCACTGAGCTCTATTGCTCATGGAGGTTCGGCGCTTTCCTATTGGCTGTAGTTATTAGGCGGCAAATTTAAACCGATAAACGATAAAAATGCCCATTATTCGATATACAGATATCTATGCCAGTAAATTTTGTATTTTTGGGTAGCTGATTACACGAAAATTGGAATTCCGCGCAGCTCTAAAGTTCATAAAATGCAAATAAACACCTTTTTTGGTGGTTTTATGCTTTAATTTAAAATAAAACCTTTAACTTTCTACGCAAGTGTTAAAATCAAAAGGGGGTAAAACTGTTAAAAAAAATAACAATACGTTAAATAAGAATTTATTACACCCACAGACCACTGTGATTACACCCTACTACTTATATAAAATGAAAACCTACCGTGGTGTTTTTAAAACATATAATATAAACAAACATGTTATATAGTTAACAAAAATAATAAAATTGGACACATAAAAGGAAATTTTTTATACCTAATAAATAGGTTTTCATTTTATATAAGTACTAGTTGCTCAGCCTGTCTTTGCCAGGCAATGTATTGTCACAAAATTCTTGCTGGGGCGTTGTTGGGCCCGCATTTTGTGCGCTTGAGGCTTGAGGGATAGTAGACTAAAACCATTACTATTTTTTTGTAGTCACGTGATTTATATTTCTTCTTACTAAACCTATTTTAAAGAGCAGATATTCAAATATGGGATGATAAAATGATAAACACTCCTTGGTTCTTTATTTTTTTCACCAGTTAATATATTTTTGCCTTTTGATAGATTTGTGACAACGAGAAATAAAAATCACGTGACTACAAAAAGGTAATTGTCGGACTATAGCTCAGAGAGGTAGGTGATAGAGAGAAACACAAGCTTTAAAACAACTTCGTCTATTGGTCTTCTTTTAGTGAATCAAGTACACCATAGAGAAATATAAAAATTATTTTATTTCTCTATAAAGTACACTACCATATTAGGGCGAGCATATTGTCGAACATATACTGTGGACCTTAAAAATAACCAGGAATTAGTCACAGTACACTAATAAAAAAGTCGTTGAATATCTGAGGGATACGGGATAGGGGAAGGTTCCGTCCAATGATGCCGTTAGGGCCCTGTTCGGGTTACCGTAAAGGCGTTGGAGCAGTTGATCAATGGTAGGACAACCGGGGGTTCTTCACTCCCTGGATAAACGAAGGGCAGGTCAGGTTAACAAAAAATTCTGTCACAACTCCTATATCTAGGCAGAAGTGCATTAGCGTTGGATAACCGGAAAGGTAAGCGAGACCTGGGCCTGGGCAACCAGTTTCTCTGGGATAGGGTGAGTAAGACCTGGGCAACCAGTATCTTAAAGGGAAGGGTGGTGAGAGTTGGGTAGACCAAGTCTGTCGATAATGGGCTCCGTTGCCCAATTTATACCAAATTTTAGTTTACTGTTTGGTGACCTTGTTTACATTATAAACCAAAACATTTATGTTTAATTCAAGTTCAAACCATAAACTGAGTGGTAATTTATTACTGGGAATTATTTGACAGTATAGGGTGTTCCTAAGTGTAACTAATCTAACATACCTACACAAAAAGGAAAAAACAATTCTAACATTATTCTAACAAACTAACTAATAAATTAAAACGGAGTATTATTTCTACTATTGCCTGGATACAGCAGTGTAATGTCTTATTAAGCGCATACGCCAGGACGTCAAGAAAAAATTGTTTTTGATTTTTTTCTTTTATTAAAAGAAAAAAATATAAAATCCGGCAACGACAGTTTTTAAAAGAGCTACTTAGCTACACTTTAGTGAAACAATCAGCTTTCTAGAACAAGTCGTTACTTCAGTAGAGACGACACAGATAAACATTTGCATTTTATATAATGTAGATACTAGGGTGTAATTAATTTTATTGTTTATTGTCTCCCATAGAGTACCAATTGTTTTTAAGGGGTTTTATTAGTAACAATCACAAGCCTAAAAAGTGGAATTGTTTAATAATTTTAAATGATTTGACTCTATTTGATCACAAAGGTTAAAATATAGTGTCCGTGGGAAATCGATACCAGATTTTAATATGTTCGGAACAAAATAAATGAAACACGCAATTTCAATACAAGAAAAAAAAAAGGCTATGATGCATCTTGACAGTCCTTGAGTTTAGAACTTATCTGAATAATTTCTTCTTGTGAGGGCTTTGCCAGTTTGGGAGCTATCTGTTGTTTTTTCTTTTTTGTAGAAAAAAATCTAAAATGTTAGACATTATTATTTTTGTAAATATTTTAAAAGTATAACTTACCGGGGCTGTGATGAGATTTTTTTATTAACAGGAGCAACTTTCTGTATATGGGATTCTGTTATTGGAGCTGATGGCTCATGACTATGTATGTTATTTCTTGCTGATGTTAAAAGGCTATTAATTTTATTAAGTGTGGTATTGTTATCAATTGAATGCCAGTCAACTAAAGACATAAATGCTATGTTGTCCTTAATTTTTTTTATAATTTCAGAACCATTTGGTTGTTTTAAAGTAAGTAGGTGGCTATCCAGTTCTTCATTGGTATCAATTAATAAATTTTCAGAAACATTTACTAGGGTATCATTATGATTTGCATTCATGCAGACTTTATGTATATGCTTGCACATATTTTTGTGTATTATGAAATCCATACAGTTGCAGGTATAAGAATGAACACATGACATACATGATGAGCATTTTAAACTGCACTGATGATCGACTAATTCGTTAAATTTGACAAGGTAAGAATTTTTTCCTGATTTGATTTCCCAACCACCTTCAACGTTATTAATTTGTATGTCATTTGCCTTTACTGCAGCTATATGACTCTTATTAATTTTGCTAATTTTGTGTGTAATTTTTCCTTTCTCAATCTTTATAATTCTGTCAAATTGTTTGTCTCTGATATATTGCAATAGTACATGTACCGTTTTATCGAGTCGTCTACAAGTAGTTCCTAAAAAAAATGTTTGTTTTAACATAAAAAAAATATATTCAATGTTTTACCTTTTAAATATATGTATTTCAGAACTTTGTGCATTGATTCCAAATACATGTTTGTGTTAATACCCAATCCAGTTCGAAAGCACATAGCCCATGTTGAAGATCTTGCTGCATAAGTTTTTAGGAAATATTCATAAAAAGCCTTTAGATCCTGATCCATTATTAGCATTTTCATAAATCTTTGTAAACATTTTTCAAAAACTTCTGAATTTGGTTCTTGTCGTAGGAAACACATCTTGTAGACCTAAAAAAAACAAAATTGATATTTTTTTTTAATTTTAAAAACTCCTTTGGATAAAAACCAACCTCTACTTGCTTTGATTTATCTTTAATTATTGCTATTTTGGAACGCCAAGCTCTGTCAACATGCCACATGCACAGAAGCTTTTTTGTTTCAGAAATGTCCATTACAGAACTCCAGGCAGCAAAATATTGCTCGGCATCATCACTCATAAATGTATTTGTCCTTATATTTCCTACCCTATTTTTTATGGCCAAAATAAAATACTTTAATACTACATAATCCTCCCTATTTGCAAACAAAAAGCCAACAGGAAAGCCTTCACCGTAATCATCCACCACCAAAACAGTAATCAAATTAAAATCATATGGATTAGTTCCATGAGTTGCATCCATGCAAATAATACCCCCAGCACCAAATTTTTGTAAAATCTGACCTTGACTTTTTGTCATGATCCCCAACAAAAAATCCTCCTTTTTTAAAGACATTCCTGAATCAACTACCCCCTGTTTTTTGTATATAATTACACAATTATCCTCTGATTTTTGCATCTCATCCACCCACATAGCTACACTTACTGCATCATTTTGATCCTTTATTGATGCATCATGTAAGTTGTAACTTTGAGCAATATTGTGAATGTCATGTTTAGTAGTCAAATGAACCCTTTCAAAAGTGCCATCCACACTTCTTCGAATATTATTTAATATCTGTGTATAAGGAATACCTAAAAAAAGTGAATAAAACTTAGTTAAAAACACATAACCCTTAATTATATTTTGTTTTACCTTGAATTAACTGATGTGCTATTTTATTTTTATCATTTATGGACAATGGCATGTAAGCCATTTTCTTTTCATGGCCATAATGATTTTTAAAATATGTAACTTTCACTCCTTGAGAATTATGTTTCACTATCATAGATGATGTACAGGATGCATTAATCTTACATGAGCCCTGTCCCCTCATGGCACGTTTTCTTTTTGCAGCTGCCAAAACTTTACTTCTACCAGTTCGATTACAATAGTAGTATAAAGGTGCACCTTGTCTATTTTTTTTGCTTCCACATGCTTTTACCCATATTGCCACGCACTTGCCTTCCTCTTGAGATTTCCATTTTATAAATTCTAGAAAAGGGTTCAATTATCTTATACACTTATACCTATATACATACCTTCTATGTTTTTAAACTGTAACTCTTCTATTTCTTGCAAAATATTATGCTTTAATTCTAAGTGATGTCGAAGGCTTTGTATTCTAGTACATTTAAACTGGCACATTTCTTCCAAGCATTTCAAATTATTCATTCTCCCATTCTTCGCTTGTTCATTTCTTTGTTTAAAATATTTTTGCCTAGCTAAAAAATGTTAATAAAATACATAGGTATATGACTTTTAACAGTTGGATCAAAATGCTTCAAAAATTATTATAAAACAC
This sequence comes from Kuschelorhynchus macadamiae, assembly GCA_030620095.1. Taxonomy (NCBI): domain Eukaryota; kingdom Metazoa; phylum Arthropoda; class Insecta; order Coleoptera; family Curculionidae; genus Kuschelorhynchus; species Kuschelorhynchus macadamiae. Next base: position 139,776 of record JAUTXW010000292.1, on the reverse strand, counting down.
ACTTGTACAAAAAATCTGTAATTTTGAAAAAAAAAACCTTTATTCCTAATTCCACTTCCAAAACTTGGCTTATCAATATTAGGTGTCACTACTTCATTTATCTTTGAAATTTCTTGTACATATGGTCTGGGTTTAATGACCCTTTCTAATGGTACCTTATGGGCCCCTTTACTTTTTGTACAATCAAAATGATTTGCTTCATTTCCTAAAAAAAAAATAATATTTAAACTGACATTTTTCATTTTTTATTTGGACAATATTTCCAATAATTTCTCTGTCAACAAGTGTATATAATACAGGGTGAGTTTTTTAAAGTGTTACAGTACAGTGCAATATCTCATAAACGGTTTTAAATATTTTAATAAAATTTTCATAGGGACCAAGGAGTGTCAAAATACTTGTAAATGTCTTCCCTTTTATCCCTACTATGTATGTCAGAAAAACTCACCTTGTAATGTATTATTGTGCAATAATACATACATACTACATAGAGACATGCAGACTGCTGAATACATACCTGGACTCTCATGACTCAATAGAATAGTTGCTTTTTTTATGGTTTTATCTTCAATATTTGCATGTTGACTTTTTAAATGTCTTCTGAAGTTGAAAGCTGTGGCATAGGTTTTTGAACATATATGACATTTAATAATACTGTTGTTGTTAACAGTCTGTTCATTTGAGGAAACAACTTGTAGAAAAACTTGTGAATTTAATTCTAGAAAAACATTAATTACAAATTGTAGGTCATGTGGTAATTTATATAGACTGACTTTTTCTTATTATTCTTTTAAAACATTATTTATTACTCACTTGACTCATTCCCACTATGGATAGTTTTTAGGTGTCGTCTAAAGTTCCACGCCGATGAAAAGATCTTTTGGCAAATATGACACACTATTTTTGTATTATCCTTATCCATAATGCAGATAAGATTTTACTTAAATAATTATTAATTATTAATTAACAGTTATCTTCGAACACCACTTAAAAAACAAACAAACAAATCCAAACAGCTGAAAAGTTAGGTTAGAATTGTTTCCAATAAAAACGCGCGGTACCTCATGAGTATTCTGGGTCGGTGATTGGCTAGCAATGTTCTGCCGCTAGACGTTGTCGTAACTTTTTTCTCCATAATAAAATATAATATTTTTATGATCGATTTCTGTTAAAAATATATATATATATATATATATATATATATATATATATATATATATTTATATATATATATATATATATATATATATATATATATATATTTATATATATTTATATATATATATATATATATATATATATATATATATATATATATATATATATATATATATATATATATATATATATATATATATATATATATATATATATAATATATATATATATATATATATATATATATTATATATATATATATATATATATATATATATATATATATATATATATATATATATATATATATATATATATATATATATATATATATATATATATATATATATATATATATATATATATATATATATATATATATATATATATATATATATATATATATATATATATATATATATATATATATATATATATATATATATATATATAATATATATATATATATATATATATATATATATATATATATATATATATATATATATATATATATATATATATATATATATATATATATATATATATATATATATATATATATATATATATATATATATATATATATATATATATATATATATATATATATATATATATATATATATAATATATCATATATATATATATATATATATATATATATATATATATATATATATATATTTATATATATATATATATATATATATTCATATATATATATATATATATATATATACAGGGTGTTCAGTTAAGGGCGTACACTATCTATATCTCAAGAACCCTTGACTGCAGCCAATTGGAAAAAAAAATTCATGACTAAAATGGCAACGAGGAATCGTCCAAAAATATTTTTAACTTTGCAAATTGGCCGTAAGGGGGCGCAACTGTCAAAAGGAAAATACAAATTTAAAATTTGAGCAAAATTACTAAATTAAGATATAAGTTTTATAACGTCATTCGAAAGCTGAGTCAATTTTCTATGAATTCGCTTTAAGCCAAATTTTCATTGGATTAATAATAAGGGTGGGGGAAACAAATGTGTGTTGTCATATTTAAATCGCTATATCTTGTACACTTCTTAACCAATTTTAATGCACAAGGTGTCATATGAAAGATAATTTTTACATCTCTTAATGGACTTCTGCAGTGATATAAATTAGTTTTAAAAAAGAAGTCAGATGGCGCTATCCAATGTGGTTAGAGTTTTCTTGAAATTTTTCTAAAATTTCAAATGGATCGGTATGCTTTACCTTATAAATTATAAAAGTGAATTATAAAATCTACATTTTGGCGAAAACCGCATATCGAAATCTTTATTCGTTTCGGAGTTGTTGCTAAATAACTGGTGATAAAAGAAGCAAAAACAAAAAAATCGAGTTTTATGAAGTTAGTATCTGACAAATAAATGATATTATGGAATTAATTAAAGCATGTTAAAGGTTTACTTAATAACCAGATTAAAAAATCTTAATTGAACTAATTGTAAGCAATGTCATACCATGAGGTATTGCGTTCTTATTTCTTATTTGCCTCCTTGTACTGTCACAGTAAGCCGTGAAAAACAACAGACACATTGCGCCTCGTTGTCATGGCAATAAAAGCAGTAACTGTCATTTTGGTTTGTTTATTGTCTTGTGAAAGAAAGTTTACTTCTTGTTTCCGTTACTAAAGTAAAAATGCCGTTTACAAATGAAGAGGCATTTGATATGTTAGGTGTGTATTTTGAGTGCTTTCGAAATGCAGCCAGAGCTTCAAGGGAGTATGCTTTGCAGTACCCTAATCGGACGCATCATTTCAGGCACGGCAAGACGACTCAGAGAAACTGGCAGAGTTCAACCAACTTCGACTCAAATAAGGCATCGCAGAGTCAGAAATGAGACGAATATCATAAACGTTTTAGCTTATATCAATGTTGATCCACATGCTAGTATTCGCGAAATTTCTAGGGACTTGGGACTTTCAGTTGGCTCCATTCATAAAATTTTGATGGATTTTAACATGCATCCATATCATATTGTTTTGCACCAGGCTTTACTAGACTTGGATTTCGACAATCGCTTAAATTATTGTCATTGGCTTCTCAACATGATAAGGGAAGATCGCCGTTTTTTGGATAAAGTACTATGGACAGATGAAGCCTCATTTACCAGCAATGGTAGAGTAAACTTGCACAACATGCATTACTGGTGTGATAATAATCCTCATTGGATGCGTGAAGTCGACCATCAACATCGTTGGACAGTGAATGTATGGTGCGGAATTGTTGAAGGAAAGATTATCGGGCCTTTTATCTTTGATAGGACTCTAAATGGTGAATTATACCTTCAATTTTTAATTAATGAGCTGCCACAGTTATTAGAAAACGTGACCCTCGCGACAAGAAGAAATTTGTGGTTTCAACACGATGGATGTCCTGCCCATTTTTCAAACCAAGTGCGTCACTACCTTGACCAGCAGTTCCCTTTCCGGTGGATTGGAAGAGGAAGTTTATTTCTTTGGCCAGCCAGGTCACCGGACTTAACTTGTCTCGATTTTTATTTATGGGGAAGAATAAAAGATCTCGTTTACAAAACTCGACCAACAACGCGAGAAAATATGATCGAGAGAATTAGAACGGCTATAAACAGCATATCCGTGGCGGAAATTAAAACTGCTGTCTCGTCAACACAACAAAGGCTGTACCGCTGTATTCAGAATGATGGAAAACATTTTGAACATATCCCATAAATGCCTAATTTTTCTGAAAATTTTGTTCTTGTTCTTGTTACTCGTTACCTGTTTCTTCGTATTTTTGCCACGAAGGTTTTTCATACGTTACTCGTTATGTTATTCTGCTTTGTTATGGCCCGTTGGCCTTTAAACACGCTCCAAATTTTAATAGTCTGCTAAAGTTTGGACCAGTCCAAAGCCTGGATAAAGTGTGATGGAAGGCAAATAAAAATATTACGACTTACAATTAGTTCAATTAAGATTTTTTAATCTGGTTATTAAGTAAACCTTTAACATGCTTTAATTAATTCCATAATATCATTTATTTGTCAGATACTAACTTCATAAAACTCGATTTTTTTGTTTTTGCTTCTTTTATCACCAGTTATTTAGCAACAACTCCGAAACGAATAAAGATTTCGATATGCGGTTTTCGCCAAAATGTAGATTTTATAATTCACTTTTATAATTTATAAGGTAAAGCATACCGATCCATTTGAAATTTTAGAAAAATTTCAAGAAAACTCTAACCACATTGGATAGCGCCATCTGACTTCTTTTTTTAAAACTAATTTATATCACTGCAGAAGTCCATTAAGAGATGTAAAAATTATCTTTCATATGACACCTTGTTCATTAAAATTGGTTAAGAAGTGTACAAGATATAGCGATTTAAATATGACAACACACATTTGTTTCCCCCACCCTTATTATTAACCCAATGAAAATTTGGCTTAAAGCGAATTCATAGAAAATTGACTCAGCTTTTCAATGACGTTATAAAACTTATATCTTAATTTAGTAATTTTGCTCAAATTTTAAATTTGTATTTTCATTTTGACAGTTGCGCCCCCTTACGGCCAACTTGCAAAGTTAAAAATATTTTTGGACGATTCCTCGTTGCCATTTTAGTCATGAATTTTTTTTTTCCAATTGGCTGCAGTCAAGGGTTCTTGAGATATAGATAGTGTACGCCCTTAACTGAACACCCGGTATATATATAATATATATATATATATATATATATATATATATATATATATATATATATATATATATATATATATATATATATATATATATATATATATATATATATATATATATATATATATATATATATATATATATATATATATATATATATATATATATATATATATATATATATATATATATATATATATATATATATATATATATATATATATATATATATATATATATATATTATATATATATATATATATATATATATATATATATATATATATATATATATATATATATATATATATATATATATATATAATATATATATATATATATATATATATAGAGATATATATATATATATATATTTATATATATTTTTATAATATATGTATATATGTATATATATATATATATATACGTAGGAAGATTTTCTTTGGTTTTTTTGGCCTCAAGTTATTTTTTTGGAAAAATAAAACAAATTTATTTTTCGGCACTAATTTTCATTTTGTTTATTGCAAACGTTTCGGCTAAATGCCTTCATCAGTGCTGTTTGACTGAAACTAAAAACAGTACTATTTTATATTATGCGAAGTCAACATTTTTTTTTTTTTTAAATGTAGAGACAAAATGTTACATACATATACTTATAGACACATAATTAAAAATAACCTTTTTTTTTTTTTTATATAATAATAATTCGTTACGCTAACTAAAATTCCTAGTAATTTATACTTTCAAACTCACCCAAGAAGGTAACTTCCTGCATTCAGCAAACCAAAAAAGAATAAAATTTTTGTCACATCACATTTAGTATACAGTATTAGACGCCAACAAACATGTAAAATTTTTATTTATAAAACTACGGTGGCATGTTAGTCTACCGATATATTTTGACTGGAATTGCACCTCGTTTTGAAGCAGTTGCTTGTCTTTCTGATTGTTTTTACTGAAGCAAAAAATTGTATATTGTGTTGTTGTTGTTTTGGTGTATAGCATGAGGGCCTTTAATTATACTATTTGTTATTATAATCAATTGGTAATTACTGTATTTTTTTTTCCGTTTCACTTAACTAAGTAAAAAAAATTTTTTTTTTTTTTCCTTATTTATTAATCAAGGAGAAAATTTCGAACATGATAATTATTTTACAAGCAACTGCTTCAAAACGAGGTGCAATTCCAGTCAAAATATATCGGTAGACTAACATGCCACCGTAGTTTTATAAATAAAAATTTTACATGTTTGTTGGCGTCTAATACTGTATACTAAATGTGATGTGACAAAAATTTTATTCTTTTTTGGTTTGCTGAATGCAGGAAGTTACCTTCTTGGGTGAGTTTGAAAGTATAAATTACTAGGAATTTTAGTTAGCGTAACGAATTATTATTATATAAAAAAAAAAGGTTATTTTTAATTATGTGTCTATAAGTATATGTATGTAACATTTTGTCTCTACATTTAAAAAAAAAAAAAATGTTGACTTCGCATAATATAAAATAGTACTGTTTTTAGTTTCAGTCAAACAGCAGTGATGAAGGCATTTAGCCGAAACGTTTGCAATAAACAAAATGAAAATTAGTGCCGAAAAATAAATTTGTTTTATTTTTCCAAAAAAATAACTTGAGGCCAAAAAACCAAAGAAAATCTTCCTACGAATATATTTTAAATGGTCCAGAAACTCACTCTATATATATATATATATATATATATATATATATATATATATATATATATATATATACACATACATACATACACCTAATTCTCTAATTATTATATTTTACACCACAGAGTCATCTGAAAAAATCAAAGAAACCAAATTGAGCCCAGCCTTTAGTGAACAACACCTTTTGTGATAGCTACCATCTCCTACAGCCTTACAAGAAAAAAGGTAATATTCAACATGTTATCATTTATAAATTAATCAAAATAAAACTAAACAATAAAACAAAAAATCATTGTGAATATGTCCACCCTGATTGTTAATGTCTTCTTTGCCACCACCCAATTGCCCTATTTATTATGTTTTAGCAGTAAACAATTTTTTGCCTCAGTTGTTCAACAGTGGTAAGTGTTGTGGTCTCATAGACCGTTGCTTTTAACGTGCCTCAAATATTAAAACTTTCCATATATGAACATCCTAATATACCGAGTGTATTATTTTTACAACGGCTTTAAATGCATCACTTTGGAAAAATTTATATTATATATAATAAATATTTTCATTGCATTATTTTTTTCTGTCTCAGAATATATGGGTCTACAGCATACCCAAAAATTATTCAAATCGGTTAAACAGCAAAAAAATATTAATAATCAAACCTTACAAATGTACTACAATCGGGAAAACAAAAGGACACCTAAAATCTTTAAAGATTATTAAAACTTTATTAAACAAATAGATATTTCTCCTTTATGCCTAATCTATGAATCCTATGACTGAAAGATCGGAAAATGAAAAATATAACCGTAAAATACCACGGAACAGAAGCTTTCACGGCTTTGGTCAATTAAGAAATTATGATTCTTGGGATTATACCCTATCAAATTGGAATTACTATGCGACGTTTCGCCTTCGATTGCACGAGGCATCTTCAGGGCTCATTACTCTACGAGACCTGAACACGAAGACCGAATGTGTTTCAGTGTTCAGATCTCGTGGAGTAAAGAGCCCGTCGACGAAACGTCGGTTAGTAATTCCAATTTGACACGGTCTAATCCCAAGAACCATGATTTCTTAAGAAAATACCACTTTAGTTATATACATTATTATGTGCATATATGATTTTTTTTAAAAATGTCAATTATATTACCAACTCAATTTAATAAAGTTTCCTTTCAAAATTTCAAAAACAAAAACCAGTGTTTCCTAAGATTACCTTTAGGTAATCCCTCTTCTTCAATAAATAAATGCTAACTTTTCTCAGTTTCTCAACCTCCCGCATCCTTGCTTTTAAATAGGTGTCAAAATCTTCCGTATTTAATTTGTTTTGTCCTTTCTTTTCGACTCCGTTCTCTATTTCTGTAACAATGTCGTCCAGTTTTACCGCTGCATTTTCCAAAATAGACACAGAAATCATGCAGTATTTTGAACGCTTGTGTGAATCTCTACGGGATAAAATTTTGTGGTTTGAATGTAACAAAAGATTTTGCATCGTCTTATATTTTGATTATTTTTTTCTAATTTCACTCTCTTAAATATTGTAAAAAAGTAAAACTTACTTCAAATATTGGTTATATACATTCGCTATAGTTTCACGATCTTGGACATCGGACTCTGTTAAATTAGGTGATCCCTAAAATTAAAAAAAGAAGTAATCAGTTTATCATACACAGTGTTCCAAGGCTCTTTAATGCTATTACAGGCTGATCTGCATAATGCATTGCTCATAGAATAAGGAATCGTTCAAGCGAAATACGTATTTTAGACAAAAATTCCAAACAATACGGCATCTCGTATACTACTTCGTTATGTAAATTTGTTTGTGTTTCGCTTCTCATGAAAATTAATTTACCATATATAGTATAAAAATGCCGAATGACAAACGAAGAAACTACTGAATCCCCTATAACTGACGCCATAATTATGACTATTATTTTTGTGCAAAAAAGCTTTTTTTTTCGTTTAGATGTTGGAGGAAATACATCAAAAGACCCTTTATTTTGTTTCAGTTTGTTGTCCGTTTACCGAGCAAAAGTTTCGAAGACTTTATTTTAAATACTAAATGTGTAGTACCTTCCCGAATTTAAAAATTGTTATGGTAATAAAATGGTTATAATAACTAATATCTTAGCTTAAAGCAGGTATAGCAAAACCCAAATTAGGTCCAATTAATCTACTTCAACTACTACTACACTACTACATAGCTACGAAGACAAATTGGTGCTTTAAAAATATGCATAGCCTCCGTAGTTCAGTGGTAAAAGAACTTGCCCTCCAATCGGAAGGTGTGTGTTCCAGATTTAGTTTAGCAGGCACTTTTTCAGTGCTTGGTGTGCCTGCTCTGGTGGTGCCAGAAATAGACTTTAGTACGACTGCGGACAGTAACAAGTAATATGTCAGGTTGCCCATGTGGACTCTGGGTGCGAGTATTAGTCGTGTGTGTGACTTTAGGTGTCTAGTAGTACATATTTATTTTCGATCCTATTTTACTATGATCATAACCTTGGCAGCTATTTTTGATTAACAAATGTCCGGCAGTGCGATACATTCGGTTACGGATATATATGCTATACATTTATCTGTAAAAATCACATTTAAAAAAATGTAGCTCTTTAAAAGTTAGGAATACTAAACGTTATTTTGGGCAGCTGCAAAAATATTTATCTAAAATAAATTACGTCACTAAAAGAAACTCTGAAACCCGTATCTAAAAATTTTAACCAGTTCAGAAGATATAGCGAAAATAATTATTTTTTGACTTGTCAATTTTTATTTAATTACCTCAATAAAACGTACCTACCGTATTTGAAAATTAAATTACGGGGAAAAAATGACGCCCATTAGTTACGTGGAACTGTGAACACCGTATATAAAAATTTTAAGTATTTCAGAAGTTGCAGGAAAAAACATTTCTTTTCAGCTGTCACAACATGTTTTCAAAATAAATTACTCCCTTGAAACTTACACCGAAAAACGTATTTAAAAAATTTAAGCAATTTAAAAGTTAAGAAAAAAAAACAGTTTTTTGAGCAAACTTCGTAAACGTAATTGCAACCCCTGTATATATTCCAATACCCTTCCTATATCGTCCATTTTGTACTTTTCGGGGCCGTAACCAGTTTTCTGACCAAACGCCTACTTTTTTTATTTGAACGAAAATCAGTTTTTCTCAAAAATTTCTAGTACTAGCACTTTTCAGACAGAAATCCAATAGAACAGACACATTGTATGTATTATAAATTTAAAGAGTTTATATAAGTTAATAGACAATATACAATATTAGAGAAATGATAATTTATATTCTTAAAGAAATTACAAATAGGCTAGATTTTTTCAATGAAAATTTCACACACACTTAAACTCGTAAGTTTCAAGTACATATCGTGAAATCGGCTCTTTAACGCGTAAATGCACAAACATAAATCAAAGTGATAAAAAAATATCAGGGAAATATTTGCTTTAAACAAACCAAAACTCAGCCGTGACATCTATCACAACCGACTTTTCAAATATCTCTGTAAATTTTATTATCGGTTTTTGACCGATAAGTGCACTTTTTTCTTTAAATCAAATTTTCACCCATTTGCTGAATAATTAGAGAGAATTGTAATGAGACCATTTTTGTAGCCAAATAAATGCTCCATCGGCGGGTCTGGAAATAATTTCGATTACTATGTGCAGTAAGCAGCAAAATGAGGTTAAAGTTGGAATTTAAATTATCAACTTTAAAAACTTGCGGTAATTTAATCGTTTAAGTTATAAACTCGAAATTTAGTCACGATCTACCTAAAAATATCTTGTTTCGTAAAAAAATACCCTTCAGGTTTAGATATTTTATTTTCCTTGTAATACAGGATGTTTAAAAATGGGTACCATTCTTGGGAACTTTTGTGCAAATTTCACCTCGTTAGTGCACTCCCTGTATATAATCCAGGACTCTTCGTAAATAGTCCTCTTTTCTTTTTGACCAGATGCCTAATTCTTTTTTAAAAAAGAAAAAATGACTAAAAAAACTTAACTTAAAAATTTCTATTTTTTCGCCATGTTTTCGACAGAGATGCATTTCATTCTCCTAGATATTTCCTATAAAAAACGTCTCTTGAAAAATTTCGATAGGACTCACCGACTTGAGATATAGGCACCCCAAAACACCCTTTTTTTCGAACGAAAAAAAATCGTAAAATCGTGAAACGAAATTAAAACCCAACCAAAAACAATTACTAGATTGATCGACTTACCTGTAACGAAGATCGATCTTAATTATCCGAGCTGTTGTCCGAAATGATTATTACACCAGGTAGTAGCATTATTCGTCCGGGTCAGCACAAAAAATTTAAAGATAAGAAAACAGTCGGTCACAATATGCCTCGTCTCAGTTCCTACGTTCATTGCATTATTTGTGGTTAATTAGGTCGCGGGGATCGGGGGGGTTGGGTTTGTAATAATCATTTCGGACAACAGCTCGGATAATTAAGATCGATCTTCGTTACAGGTAAGTCGATCAATCTAGTAATTATCCTTCGCTGTTGTCCTTCATGATTATTACACCAGGTAGACCTTCAAAGACGAAATTAAGCGACCTAATTGGCAGGTAATGAACAATAATGTATTTACATTAATTAAATGTTTAAAAATACAGAGAAAACATACTAAATGTAACAAACAAATACAATTCCATCAAAGGGAATAATTTAAGTACAATTTATAAACTATGTAAATAGGTAAATAAGATGTACCTACGTAATAAGTCCAAACTAACAAATAACAAAAAAAAACATATAGCATTATAATATGGAACAAAAATCAATAATTCGACACATAGGGTATTCGTTAATAAATGTGTTATTATAATAAAGAATACTAAAAGTCATGGAATCAATCCAATACTAGTACCTAGTTCTTAACCGGTTGATTGATAATTGACCTAGCGAATGACCCAGCAGGGGAGGTTATAGGCCTATTATAAAATTTTTCGAATGTGTTTGACTTTGGTGTCCAACCCGCTGCAGTTCGAATTGTCTCTATGTTTACTCCTGCTCGTAAGGCTGCCGATGTACTTGCATGCCTTGTGCTATGCGAGGAAAACCTTGTGGTATCAATGCCACTGTTGGCTAAAACAGTTTTTACCCATCTACTTAGGGTTTGAGAACTAGCTGCGCGATAAGGTTTTTTATGTGTTATAAACAATCTATTTTCCTGTTTCGGCCTTAATTTTACAGTTTCCTGAATATAAAAAAACAATGTTTTTGCCACGCAGAGAGCAGGTTTGTCCGGAAAAAAAGGAAATACTAGTAGGGGCTGCAGTTTTTTATAACCCGATGTTTTAATTTTCTCAGGTATCCGAATTTCTATGATATCTTCAGACGATTTGATATTTTCCAGGCAAATTTTGGAAAGTGTTTGTATCCTATGGGCAGTGGCAAGGGATAGCAATGTTACTAATTTAAAACTGAGGTGTTCTAAGGATAGTTTTTCTAGGGGAAATAGGTTTTCGAGATATGCCAAGACGACACTTGGATCCCACGTAGCGGAGTATCTGGGTTGAGGGGGGTTTAAATTGTATGCGCCTTTAAAAAATCTCTTAATAATAGGTTGATCATCCTCAACCGGTGGAAAAATTAAAGAGAGTGCGGCCCTGTGAGTGTTTAGTGTAGAAAATGAGGTTCTGGAATTTTTAATCTCTAAGAAATATTCTAATATTTTATTATTGTTAGATTCAAATGGATTATGACTATTTTTATAACAGAAATTCCACCATTTTTTAAAACAGTTATTGTACTGTTTGATGGTACTTTGCGATAATGAGGCTATTAACGTTGGGATCACGGCCGTAGAAGTTCCTCTTCTTATAAACGCCCCCCGTATAACCTCCCCGCTACCAGGGTAATGTTCTGAGTATGTTCTAGGGTCGATCTGAAAAGAGATAAAATAATGCCGTCAAAATACGGAAATTTTAGAGGTTCACAAGTTAATAGTTCTTTGAATCTAGGGTACCAAAATTGACTAGGCCAATCTGGCACCACTAAAATTCCTAATGCTTTGTCCTGTACAATTTTATTTAATACTTTCCCAATTATGGAGAATGGGGGGAAGGCGTAAAAATAGTAACATCCCCAGTTGACCGTAAAGGCGTCCACGCATACGGATTCTGGATCAGGCTTCCATGAAATAAAGATTTTACATTTTGCGTTCTGGTAGGAGGCAAACAAATCTATATTAGGGGTTCCAAATTTGTTTATGATGTCATGGAAAACAGAATCATTTAATTCATATTCTGTATTCGGTTTAGTTACGACGCGAGATTCTGAGTCTGCTATAAAATTTCCTTGGGAGCTTATGTATGTAGCCCGAATAAAAATATTCTTTGATTCACACCAACGCCATATTTCTCGAGAAATAGTGTTTAATTTTTCAAAACGGACGCTGCCCATTTTATTTAAAGTGGCGATGGCGGTGACGTTATCAATTCTTAATAAAATATTTTCATTGTGGAGATATTTCGCAAATGTTTTTAACCCATTAAAAGCGGCTAAAAGCTCTAAATAGTTTATATGTTCTTCTTTTTCTTTTGCGTTCCAGAATCCGTGTGTCTTGACACCGTTACTGTGCGCGCCCCAACCTGTATTAGATGCGTCTGTAAATATTTCTATTTTAAAAGGCTTTGCGCGAAGTGATGTTTTCGCTAATGGAATGTTTTTAATCCACCACAATAGATCGTTTTTTAAATATTTCGGAAGAATCATTTTTGCGCCATAATTATTTTTATGTAAATGAAGAGCTGCGCATTTTTCACGCTCAAAATTTTTTAAATAAAGCCAACCGTATTTTACCGCTGGTTTTGTAGCGACTAATGTGCCTAATAATTTGGCAAACTCTCTAATATGGCATGATTCTGCATTCAAAAAGAGGTCTAAGGTTTTTAATACTCTATGTTTCTTATTGGTTGGTAGAGAAAGAGTCATGTCGGCACTGTTTATGGTAAAGCCCAAATATGTTATTTTACGGCGGGGTATTAAATTACATTTTGAATAATTTATATTGAAACCTAAAGCTAAAAGTAAATCCCCAACAATCTTGGTGTTTTTTAAACATTCAGAATACGTTTTCGCTATTATGAGAAAATCATAAATATGCGGAGCAGTGTATATTCCTTTCGCGGAAATATTTTAACAGTGGTCTTATTATTTTAGTAAAGATATACGGTGCTATATTTAGGCCAAACGGTAAACAAGTAAACTGATATGTTTGGTTCTCAAAATTAAACCGTAGATACTTTCGATGTTTATTTTTAATCGATAAGGAAAAATATGCATCCTTTAAGTCAATACTGCAAAAAAAGCATGAATCTGACACTAAAGATAACACCATTCGGTAGTCCTCTATTTTAAAATGAGGGGCTTCTATAAAAGTATTCAAGTTCTTGAGGTTGAAAATAAATCTGTTTTTTCCATTTGATTTTTGTGTAAGAAAAAATGAGGATAAAAATTGTTTTTTGCTGGGTATGCATTTTTCTATGGAACCGATATTAAGTAGTTCTTTTATAGCTTGTTCAATTTTATTTTTGTTACTATTATTGAAATGTACTACCTTGGGTGGAAAAATTTGTACAGGCTTGGCCTTAAAAGGTATTGAAATACCCTGCACCCTGATTATTTTGAGTTATTTTCCTCCAATTATTTACCTTGTCTCTCGTGGATCCAGCACGTGTGGAATTTACCTCCTTGGCGTGTATGTTCTCTTCTGGGAATATTGAGGGCGTCTCGGATAATTCGCATAGTCTGTTGGAGTCGTTTTCTTTCTGAATGGATTCGTCGGACGCTCGTAGTTTAAATAACTGGTATTCGGCCTGGCTTTATACGTTGTTTGCAAACCTGAAGGTCCCGGTTGTGATTGGTGCAAAGTAAAGGAGTTCTTGGTCCAAAGTTTTTTATTAAGCTTTAATTCATTTCCAATCTTTGCTACTGAATTCTTCGCTTGGATGGACTCTTGAAGTTTTTCACCGAATAGATATTCATCGACTGGGCATTCACTGACTACCCTTCTTTTTTCTTCACGAAGGTGCGGCTTTATCAAAAAACGCCTATGCATAGATACTTGATGTAAAGTATCACATAGTATTTGTCCGCTATCTGAGAGCACTGTGAACACTGTTTGCGTATCAGTTGGTTCCTTTCTAACGATGCTCGACATCAACCCCCAAGCCCTGATAAGGCAGCTGATATTTGACTGTGTAACTGTATAAGAAATTGGTCCTGTTTTTTAGTCTCCCTGGTAAGACAGACGTCGATTTCGTCATTTAACCTGGGTGGCTTGATTAACTTACAGTTTTCGGGGGTGGGGTGTTTATTAAGTAGGTCCTGTACTAGGTCTTTTCCTATTCCTTGTGTGGCAAAAGATTGCCAACGAACGGCCACTTCTTGGTGGGCGTCTGCAACAGTAATTTTAGTGTTGCTCGGATCTTTGCCTAAGAGGTCCAAAAAATTAACATCTACATTTTCTGGCTGATTATCTGGCCTTACGACGACCTCATCTTCTGGAAAGACAGAAAGAGAACTATTACTCTATAGAAGTCAAAGGATAGAGAGTAAATATATATTGTTTTATTGGATTCCGAAAAACGTAATTTAATTTGAAGAGTAAAGCCACACAGTAAGACACACGTCTATTACTGGAGCTTGTATTCAATGAAAACCAATAACACATTCGTCAATCACTGTTTTAATTATCTAACACAGTAAGACACAAATCGATCACCGTGGTTTTGTAAAATGCGTCAGCATTCCCCTATCAACACGACAATATGTGAGTCAGCCAACAAAAAAAAAACGTTTATTTACCTTGTTCACCTTCCGAAGATCTGCAATCTCGAATAGTCGCCTCGATTTTGCGCAATTGTGTTAACAAATGATGATATTTACTTTGTTTCTTCCTAATATGCCTGGAGGTACTTGGTTGATTAACATCCTCCCCCTCTGATTCACTCGAAGAAATAACTCTAACTCTTTTAAGCACTTTGGGCATTTTTTCGAAATTCACTCGCGAATAAAACAAAAATTCGTACACACTTTACGCGTTAATATGCTGCTTCACCGGCACAAAATAATGCAATGAACGTAGGAACTGAGACGAGGCATATTGTGACCGACTGTTTTCTTATCTTTAAATTTTTTGTGCTGACCCGGACGAATAATGCTACTACCTGGTGTAATAATCATGAAGGACAACAGCGAAGGATAATAGGATTTTGTAAGACCGGAAGAACCATCGTTCCAGAAAGTTCCGTCAGAAAAAAATTAAAATTGCGACCTCAACCGTATTACGTGTTATTATCGAAGTTGATCTTTTGGTCAACTTTGCGTTACCATCTCTTCGGTATCAAAGGTGATACAGAAAAATGTTTCAAACGAGTTTCGGGATCCACGTCTCTAAAAATACAAATCAAATTCAATGTCCTATATCTAATAGTCCAAGATATGCCCACCGAAAGATCGAAAATCGCGATTTTCTGAAATGACACACCCCACACCAGGTTTTCGTACCCGAGTGTGAAAGCCATAAACAATCTGTAGTTATGACCATTAAACAGTATTTAGAAACTAGAGGACTGGTCATGGTCGGCCCAAGAATGCTTTTATAAGGCTTAAATTTGCTAAAATACCGAAAAAAATCTGTTATCTGCATCCAAGCCAGAAAGAAGCATTTAAAATCGTCTGCATGTTCTTATTAAGTTCGTTTGAAAAGAAATCGAAAAATTAACTCATTTAAATTGCTGGGTTAATTTATTTACAATACTGTCTGAGTCAAAGTGTCATCAATGAATTAATGACACGTGAATATACGTTTTGTTTCTTTTGAAGTTCACAGTCATAGGAATTATGAGGATATAAAAATTTGGCACAGATTTCAAATCCGAAGTTTAACTTGGATTTTCCTTGACTTATCATCTAAAGCTGGAATCTTGCTTTGAAGCAGAGCTAGGTGCTTTCTGTTGAGTCTTCACAGCGATCTTCTTAGCTCTGGATTTGGAGAGAAAAAAGTAGACTGTATATTCTTAATGCGTAATTAATATTGAATTTAAAAACGTCGAAAACCACAAGTTAATGGGGCACACCCAGCTGCCAGGTCGAGAGTTTCTAGAGTAATAAATTTGCTGTTTGGCGACGTGTGGGTCGAAGCATCTAGTGGTTTTTTTTAAGTAAGAAAATTGTATTTGTTTGGCGTAGCAAATCCTAGACTTTCTATTAATTATTTTTGTGTTTATAGTGGTATCGTTAAGTGTACTGAATTTTATTATTACGAAGGTATGACAAAACATCTTTTTTGTTCTCGTTTCCAGTCACTTTCTCTTGGTGGTACAAGCACTAATAATTGGCGTATTTAAACTATTAAGTTTAGGATAAACCGGCACAAAATGTACTTTTCGAGATGCTACCCAGCCTGCGAAATGATTATGAAGAGAAATGGTTCCTTTTTTTCGGAAACAGACACAGGACGTGAATGCACCTCTCCTCAGACAAATATATAGATTGTTATATTAGCGGGATTACATATGGGTCGCGACAAATAATTAATGTACCGAAGAGTTTGCTGATTAGGCGACATGTAGTCACTGAGCCAACGCGCGTGAATAAAAAAAAACTCTAAAAATCACCAAAACAGCCCGCACGGTTTTAACGCACTGCCAATTTTGATAAAACTTTCGTATGATGTTAATGTGACCATACTCATCAAAAGTCATAATGGCTGTAAACTATTATTAGTTTCTGAGATAGGGAGTAGGTATTAAAATGTGCCCAAATCTCAAATAAAATACATGGATTAAACGAAATAAATTGTGATTGTCCCCTTCCCCAGGTTGTTCGAAAAATAAAGCAAAAATTATAATTTATTTTTCCTACAACTGTTATATAAAGTATACAAGATTTCATTCATTTCTATGTATACAATACCTTTTATAAAATGTGAGAAAACTAAAATCATTAAATAAAATTATATAAGCGGGTCACAATGAACTAAAAATACTATTTAGTTCATTGACGGGTCATTAGTTTACGTTTTTCCGCTAATAAAAGGAAGATTTTGGATTTGTAGCTGAAAATTTGCGTTTTATTTCAGCGAGTTAACATATATAAGAGTTTATTAAAATTATTAATTAAATCATATAAGTTTAAAAACCAATATCCGCTAGATTGCGTCGTGTAAATATCATGTAGTCTGGGTATATATAATTATATAATTAGATTGTATAAAATTATTATTATACTAAAAAATACACTTTAACACATAAAATGTTAATTCTAAGTTTTGAGGAAATATTTTAAATTATATATACATTTAAAAAATGAATTTCAAAATGTATCTGAAATTTTGGTTATATTGCAAACTTATTACAAGAAAAATTCCTTCGTGGACAATAGTACTGAAAAGCAAAGAAGTATCTAGCTTAATTTTAAGGCTTTTGATTTATTGCCATGAAATCAAAAAGAAGCTGTGATACATTATTACCATTTGGTGGAGTATTATTCGAGTTTAGAATTTCACCAGCTCTAAATTTAAGAATAATTCAAAAATCAAAAATATTCAGCAATTCCATTTATATATTTATTTTTGTTTTTTATGTTTTTTTGGTACATCCTACACACAGAAACATTAAATTATGTGATAATTATTTATAGTGCGCTTGTATATAATTTAGTTAACAAAACTGCTATTATTATTCTGATTATTATTCAAATTCAAAAAACATTTATTGTATAAAGATAAAAAAAATACAAACAGTCATTATTACACAAAAGGACAAGGTACACTAGATAGTGGTATTAACAACCAGGCCCCAAATGTCAAAATAGATGAAAATATAAAGAGGAAAACAAAACATAAAAAAAGACAATAATTAAAACATATTAAGATTAAAAGCTTTTAAACTTTGTCTGACTTCCTGCTTCAGTGTTCGTTTCACAGTGAGCTTAGATTTAGAAGTCAAGCTTGGCAATAATCTTGTGATTTGGTTGCAGGCATAAGGTGCGGGATAAGAGAAGCCTGTTCGAAAAGTTTCGGTTCTAGGCCGGGGGATGTCGAAGTTAGCATAAACTCCCCGAAGCGGTCTGTCATGGACATCGCTTCTTCTAATAAGTTTTTTAGCTAAATACTTTGGAGTCTATGAGTTGATCACATTGAACACAGAACAGATGAAATGAACAAATCTATTCTCGTTCAATTTGAAGAAGTTTAGCTTTTCATAAAAGGGGGTGATATGAGAATAACTTTGAACTTTGCCGGATCCAAAAGTTCTGCATTCTCTATAACCTCATGCGACTCTCATTCGTCAAACAAGGTCCATAAATGACATCTGCATAATGAAAATGAGACAAAACCAAAGAGTTGACTAGCATTTTCTTTGTATTCCCATCCAGTAGATCTTTAAATTTATATAGAGATTTAAGACTGGAGGAATACTTTACGACACACCAATGAGACATGATTTTCAAGCCTTAATCAAGAAGTTTAAGCCTTAATCAAGAAGTAGTCCAAGGCTTTTAATGACTCTACTGCAAGGGATTTTAGGTCCATTGATCCCCAGACTTAGTCCAACCGCATTCCACAGAAAATAAGGCGAACCAATCAACATCTGCTGACTCTTCTCAGGATTCAGTATTAAACCATTGTTTTTTGTCCAAGAAGATATTGAATCCAAATCCTGGTTAATCAGCTCACCAGCAACACTCATGGAAGTTGGGGCAAAACTACAGATAAGTTGGACGTCATGAGCATAAAAATGAATTCTGCACGTTTTAGGCGCAAATTGTAAATCAGTCACCGCAATGGAGAACAGAAGGGGTCCCAGCACTGATCCCTGAGGAAACCCGGAAGTTATTGGAGCAGAATCCGACACCAGTGTTATGCCCACACATTTAAGAAAAGTTTTTTGTTCGCGTCCATGGAGATAGCTATTCAACCAATCATGAGTGTGGCCATTTATGCCATAATATTTCAGTTTCGCCAGAAGGACATTCAAAACTAATAGAGTCAAAGACCTTGGACATATCCAAACATGTAAGAGAGACCACCTTCCGATCATCCAGAGCAATCAGACAATCATCAACAAGATGGCTCAATGCCGTGACCGTTCCAAATCCCTTGCGAAAACCATACTGAGTCCTTGGGGTGGGGGGTAATTCCACTCTCATCCAAATAGTCACAAAGTTGTTCGTGTAAGACTCCTTCAGCAACCTTTAAAGGGACACAGAGGAGGATAATAGGTCTAAGATCATTAAGAGAAGTTATTGGCAAGGAAGGACTTTTCGGAATAGGTCTCACTCACGTAAGTTATTTTCCAGAGTAAGGGACATTTGCCAGACAAAAAAAGATACGTTGATAACTTGAGTTAACAGGGCTGCTATCTCTTCTAAGGAGAGTTGTAGCATTTTCGCTGAGATAAGGTCCGCGCCGTAAGTATGTGGTTTCTGCCTTGAAACCAGTAGTTTAACTTGGTCGACAGTGCATGGTCTAAGTTCAAATCTACAGCTGCGAAACTGTGAGTTCCTAAGTTGTTCAACATAATCATTATCAACCGAGATCGCATGACATGAGCCAACAAAATGCAAGTTAATTTCATCTGGAATAAAAAGATCATCGGAGATCTTAAAAGAATTGTTAGACTTAGAGATACCCCATTTATGAAGGTGTGACCAGATTACCTTTGAGTTGTTACAAGACTTGAGTGTAGTGGAAAAGTAAATGCGCCGTTCCACACTCAAGGCACGATTGTAATAATTCCGCAGACTGCAGAAGTAAGCCCGATGAACAGAATTTCGCGATTTCTTATAACGGAGCCAAGCTCTTTCCTTTTAAGCAGGCAAATGTGTCCGTAAACCAGGGTTGTCTACGTTTTCTAGGATTACACTTAACTGCAATGACTGAAGCATGCTTATTAAAAATCATTTAGGCGATACAGATTATTCCAGTCTATCAGTGACAGGTCAAGTCCTAGGTCTAATTTGTTCAATTTTCCAAAATCACGAATTTGTTTAGAGTAGGTTAGATGTTTCTGATGATGGAAGTCCACTGAACAAGAAACCAGGTTGTGATCAGATACACTGAAACAAGAAACATCAGCATCAAAGACCCTGAGGTCGTCATTAGTAATAATGACATCAATGAGTGTTACACTCATTGATGCCACTACTCTTGTTGGTGAAGTAATGTGCTGGCAACATGCGTGACCTTTTAACAAATCATGAAAATTTCTCGACATAGGAGAGTCAACTAACAAGTCTATATTTAGGTCACCTAAAAAAATAAAATTGTGAATATTTACACTAATTAAATACATTATCAAGTCAAACAAAAAAGATACATTTAAATAACTTTGATCGGGGGCTCTATAGAATACCACTAGGGCGCAAGATACATTATTAAAGACTACGTTGACAATTAGAAAATTAAGAAATGATTTATCCTATTATTTTATATTTAATTGACTCATGCAAGTATAGACGCCACCTCCTCTTGATACCCTATCCCTTCGAAGGATAGAGTAGCCTTCAATAGACACATGACCATCCAGAACATTAGGCGAAAACCATGTTTCACTTATTGCGAGGGCTGCAACAGGCAGATGTGATTCAAGTACAAAGAACTTTAGCTATCTAATCTATGATACAAAGATCTCGCATTTAAACAACACACATAAAATTTAGTTAAGTTATATTTACAGTTAAGCTGAGCACGAGAGCAATGGGCGGATTTGTGGAAAACATTTAGACGAACCGCACTTCTGACAAATTGGGTCGCCATGACGAGTTAAATGAATTTCCTGGGTATTTTTACTTTAACGACATCGCACTACATCCTCAAGAGCCTCTGAACTACCCACAAGGATAGACCTTGAGTCATCAATCACGTTAATATCCAAAGTACTAGCATCAGACAACACTCTTCCAGTACCAACAGTCACCCCAGTGCACTCAATAGTGTTCATGAATGTCCTCAGAAGCACCCATTATAGCGATTGAAAGCAGATTGGCCAACTTATGAGCTCCACTGAAACTCAGCTCAGACCATCCATCGGAAGACAATCGAAAATCAGAATCAAGCAAGCATTTGTTAATGTCTATAGATTCAGTTTTAAAGGTTGATAATCGATGAGAACAATGCAAGCTCAATATACATGCGTTGACTTCTTCTATTCATTCATCCACCATTGGCTGACAGTGGCATCTAGGAGCAGATATTAAAATTACATTGGTCAACGCTGCAGTAATGATAACCTTGTTAAGCTCAACTCGACAGCAGGACAGACCCCCCTCAGAGCATAAGTTAAGCCACCCTGAATAATCAGAAAGTCTCTGCCAGTAAAATCAAAACACAAACAATCTATATCCTCTATCAATGCGGTCAGAGATGCATTCGACTTTCTGATAGTGGTGATCTGAAAGTAATCACTCAAGCGACTCTGCAGAGCACACGGCCAGCCACCAACGAGACCATCCGTTAGGATCAATATTCTAGGATTTGGTAACTCAACATTTATTATGTGGGAACATTTCACCAAGGAGGGTTGATTCCCAGAGTTGTTAAGAAGATGTTCATCAGTTGGCGGCATACAGACACCCCTCAGTGTGCCCTGCCAACTGGGAGCACTGCGAATGAGATAATATTCACCAACAACTCCACAGCAACGAGCACTCAAAAATTCATGACAAATATAATTGACGAAACCCAACCTACTTTCATATGTCAAGCTATGATGCTTAAACTTGAAGTCAGTGAACAGAGTAAATTTGATATATTGGTGCTTATTATTGTGCAGAAACGTCTTAATTCCTAGGTTAAGGTCGTAGATAAGATTATTCAAAATTCTCCTGCCGTATTCATAGCACAAGATTAGTATTCTTGTATAGGTAAGAAACATCCCTGAGAAATTGATGTAGGTAGTTTAGATCTTATTTAACCGATGCTCCCGTTGAGGTTGCGGGATCCTCATCTGATTCATTTATCCCGACATCTGGGGTACCCCAAGGGAGTCATCTGGGACTCTTCTTTATCATTTATATAAATGATATCAGTAAATGCTTTAAATTTTCGAATTATTTATTTTATGCGGATGACCTGATGATTTATAAAGTAATACAAGATAGCGTCGATTGTCTGCAATTGCAATCAGATCTTGCTAGGATTGAACAATATTGTTCTACAAATAGTCTATATTTAAACACTGAAAAATGTTTTACAATTAGTTTTACCGGTAATCACCAAAAAGTGGTTTTCAATTATAGTTTGAATTCAAACCAGCTTCGTAGAGAGGGCCAAGCAAGAGACCTAGGCGTTATCTTCGATGATGCTTTCTGATCGACAAATTGACAATATTGTTAATAATACGTTTAGAATGTTGGGATACATAAACAAGCAATCGAAAGCGTTTGAAAATAATAGTACCTTACTGACCCTCTGACATGCTTATGTTTAGGGTCGACTGAATTTCGCATCTTCTGTTTGGAATCCCATGTATGCTGTCTATATTCAGAGAATGGAGCGCGTACAGAACAAGTTTTTAAAATCTTTGGCATTTAGGAACAACATGGCCACAGATTACAATTATTTACGTAAAGAATTTAAACTCTTAAGCCTGGCAGATCGCAGGGTTATAAATGATATCATTTTTTTGAAAAAAATTATTTGTTGCAAAGTCGATTCAACTGATCTTTTATCCCAAATTCCAATAGCAGTTCCTCAAAGTTCGTTTGTATCTCCTATGGCTCACACTAATAGCTGTGCAAACTCTCCTATATTTAGAATGTTAAACTCTGCAAATGTTCACTGCGATAACATTGATTTGTTCTGTATGTCCTCCAAAAATATTAAAAAAGCTTTAAAGGCCGATTTTCTAAATAGGTATTAAGACGTAAGTTTTTTTTTCAGTGTTAATTATATTGTACAATATGTTACGTAATAGATTAGAATCTGTAGCTGTGTAGTTTTAAGTGTATGTTAACGATTAAATTAACATGTAAATAGTGGACACAATTTTGTGGGCTAGACCTGTATGTGTCCCAAAGAGAAATAAATAATTAAAATCATTAAAAAATATAAGAAAGACACTTCGTTTTCTAAAAAACACTGGTATTTTAGAAACAATCCAAAATTTGTTTTTGCAATACAATGTTTTAGTAGAACAAATCCAATGCAGTAATATCCTTTGGACAGAAATGGAAAGATGTATGTATTTATATCTATGAGGCTTTTACTAAAAGTCGACACGAGACGAGAATCTCGTCTTGACCCCATTCTTTCCCCGTCTCGGTTCGAGTGTCGAGAATGAATGGTTTCGAGACGAGACGAGACCAAACGAGGGTACACATTTTGTTTCATCTCACGGCATTACTCATGCCCTTTCGTAACCTTTGTTTATATAGATTTTTTCTTATTTCGGAGAGTAAAATATTTTGAAGAGTTATTTTGTGTCATTTAGTTTCTCCCCATCTATTTTGTATGTGTTCTCAACAAGCACCTCATATATAAAAAATAGTCATAGGATGAAGTTGGTGCCATGAAGACTTTTGATAAGTAAGGTCACAGTTCAAAATTAGCAGTGCACCAGACACCCATTACCAAATTTTTTCCTCGATTTGCCGAATGGCTCTTGATGATGGGGGTGTCGAACCTCCACACCCCCCATTGAATCCGACCCTGACCTGCGCATGAGTTTGTAATGCATGCTATTGTTACATTTTGTAAATTTCTTAATTTCGAAATGATTTAATTTTTGCTTCCTCTTATAATATCGCTCTCACAGCCAAACGTGATTGCAATTTTAAAGCTCCATATCTTTGTTAATTACTTATTGTAATTATGAAATAAAATTAAATGAGAAGGGGCATGTCAATGCCAAAATTAAACACGCTCAAATTTTAAAACATCTTATCTATATTCATCTTCTCAACTTACTACATACAAAAGGCAAACGTTTTTTAAAGTAAAAATACACAATCAGCAAAATGTTATCGCCTTGACGCGACGATGCCCAAAAATGGTTATTTAAATGCGCTGTCATGCTTAACACAATTTAAGTAATATATTTTTACATAGATTGGTGCTATTGGAAATAAAAATATTATTAAAACAAAAGGAAAAGAAACAAATTTCAACGTTATTATTAAAATAATAAACAATCTTATCCAACTATTTTCAAGAGAATCGAGAAATTGCAAATGTCTTTAAATGTGCAATTTTAACTCTTATCAGTTTTTTTCGATGATTCCGCACTTTCTTTGTTCCACACTACCTTGAAGTATTTAACCATAGGATCTTTTTTATGAAAATTATATACTTATAAGCTACTAGTTTGCCAACAATAAATAATTTCTTAATACAATTAAATGCTTACCTCTTCCATACTACCATCTTCTTCCAACAACCAACTAATAATCTGATCATGTTTATTAGTTTCAAACCACTCTCTGATTTCAGGTACTCCTTTAGCCAACACATCGAAATCAAAAATACATGTGGGGTTGGTCGTATCTATATTATCCAATTGGTTGCTCACAAAAAACTTTTTTCTTTCGATTGAACAAAAATTCTAAAACGGACATAGAACATATTTATTTTTACTTAAGTTTCGATGTGAAGGTGAAGTTATCCTAATTATATATTTATCTCAGTGGGGTGAAAAAGTAACTGAAGTGCAAAAGTGATAAAGAAAACGACGTAAGGTAATTTTTTTTTAATTTCTTGGGGAGGGGGATATTTTTTACAATATATATATATATATATATATATATATATATATATATATATATATATATATATATATATATATATATATATATATATATATATATATATATATATATATATATATATATATATATATATATATATATATATATATATATATATATATATATATATTATATATATATATATATATATATATATATATATATATATATATATATATATATATATATATATATATATATATATATATATATATATATATATATATATTATATATATATATATATATATATATATATATATATATATATATATATATATATATATATATATATATATATATATATATATATATATATATATATCAATTATTTTATCCTTTATAACAACAACTGTTTATGAAGCCTACTTCTTAAGCCCGTAGGAACTTTATGGCTAAAAAGGTTTAACATTGGGTTTTTGTAGGTGTCCTATAGGTACTAACCCCGTTTGTCGTCAAAAAATCGTTGGGTCCGTAAGGGCGCAAATTTTCTAGTTAAGCGCATTATAAAATAATGCTATTAATTACGCACCATTCAATAAAAAGTGGCAAAACTTTCTATACAAATTATATTTTTTATAAATTGATGAAAATTAGGTTTAGCATGGGGTCTTACAGGCTCCTAAAACATAAAAATGCTATTTTCTCAGTTCGACTGGCGCTGAGTTTTAATTATTTTTAAAAAATTTTGTGTTCACACCGCGTTAACTTGGAAAATGTTGATGATACGAAAAGAACTTATTTTTAATAAAATTTAGATCAAGGTTTTTTCTTTTTGATAGAGGTTGCTGCATATTTATATATATTGCAACAGTAAACCAAATATTTAGGTAATATCCTGAGTATGCCATTTTATAGCAAAATTCGCAATCCTGCCCATCGATCACCGGCGAGCGTAATGCTTGAAGCTTTGTATATGATTTTTGAGCAGAACCGATGAGTGGCGGCTATTCAGGTGAAGTAGGTGAAGTGCTACTTCGCCAGGAAAAACAAACAAGCAAACATCTAACTATATTTATTATATATCTCTTAAAAT
Organism: Kuschelorhynchus macadamiae; assembly: GCA_030620095.1. Lineage (NCBI taxonomy): Eukaryota > Metazoa > Arthropoda > Insecta > Coleoptera > Curculionidae > Kuschelorhynchus > Kuschelorhynchus macadamiae. The sequence goes on along the minus strand of JAUTXW010000292.1, from coordinate 113,429 downwards.
TTTAGTTTTTACATTCATTTATTCACCTTATCGGTAAAAAATAAACTGTACATCTCGAATAAGTATTTTACTTAACCGTTGGATGCATGTCTTCTTTTTAAAACTTTCAATCGAAATTTATTATAACAACTATAACAGTGGCGCAAACCACTTTCACTTTGCTGGAGGTGCTATTTTTAGTTTAAGATTTTCCTACTATGTTGCTATGACAACGCGTATCCGATGACGTCGAGCCAGCGCCATACAACGACCACTAAAATCAACCCGATCCTCGGCTTTCTTCGTTTGACATCAGGTGTGTTTGTTATTGAAATGTTTTATTTGAACACAGCCCTTAGTTTTGTGTCAATAGTCTCTGGTGGGACTATTCTCATCATGGAAGTGCAAACTACACGCTCAAATAAAACCTGCCCAATATGTGACTGAATTTCCCAATGTTTCAGCAAAAAACAAACACGTTAAAAACATTCATAACCAGGAACAGTCCAATGTAGCAGAAAGGCACACGTTATATGCCCTTTATGTAAGACAATGAATTTGCCTGTGGGCAAAACATGCTTCAAATTCATCTGGAACAAAGTCACAACATAAAAGTTGAAGAATTAATGTTTAATTTTTTTAGCAAAGAAGAATATGAGAAATGGTTAGGTTATGGTCATTTAGACAATTACAACGATAAAATCATTGTAAAAGCACACAAAATGGCAGAAACAATGGATTTAGGGAATATCAGGTAATGTCTTCAATAGGTGATGAGTATTACAATGTTTCTTATAATGAATTATGTGAGTTAGAATGCAAAACTTTATACTGTAGAGTATGCAAAATTTGCATTTACCGCTGTATGTGTGACTGTTCACAATATACTATAAAGGCTACCTTGTGTAAACACATACATTTAGTATGTTTGCGTCAGCAAGGGCAGAGAAGCGATTCTGTTTTAGGTGATGTTGCTGAAATGCTTGCTGAACAAAAAAACGAGTGTAACCTTGGGGTACCAGTTGACAAAAAAAAACAGAAGGAGATCGAAATTGAGACGCTATTAAACTTCTGAAGATCTTTGGATGATGATACTTATGATAAGTATGTTGCATAATTAAACAAAGTAGTGCATTAATACGAATTAATTATTATAATTTTAAGGTGCATGAAGCAATTTGGTGCAACGATCGAGCAAGTAAGTAAACCAAAGATGGGCAAAAGAAAAATGGAGAAACAAGATTTCTTTCCTTCACAAAGAAAGCAATGATATTATAAATAATTTAAAATGTTTAATTTATTTAGTTTACAAATGTTATGTAGTTTTTTAAATATGTATGATTGTTTATGTTGTATATTGGTTTTGTGATTATCTTCTGTTCTGGATCTTAAGTTTTATGTTTAATTTCAAATTGTAATATTAAAGCTCATAATAAATTTCAACTTTTTTGTATTTCAAGAAAAATATGCACTCGTAAGTTTCTTGCAGTTTCTTCTTACGAGTTGTAATCGAGACTGTGGATATTATCTGAATTACATTAAACTATTTTAAAATGATCAAAATGTCTTTTTTTTACTGTGTTTTATTTTTGTAATCTGTAGATACTATAAAAATTATCAAATAAGAATATAAGTCAGATGAATATACAATAAGACATTTAAAAAATAAAAAATATTTGATTTTGAAAACATTTTTTGAAATTGTTGTTACCAGAATTATAGGGTATAAAATTTTCATAATAAAAAGCTAAGTACAGTTTTTTTTATATCATTTATAGTTAGTGACCCAAAAATGGAAATTGAGCCTTAATATCTCCTTAACTATAAATAAATTGAAAGAACTATATTTGGCCTTTTAAGAAATTTCCAACACAGAAATTCCAGTTTTAAAAAACTTGTATACCTATCTGACAGATTTAATATTATCAATTTTAGTTTTTCTTTATGTACCAACTTTTATCAGAAATAACATTTTCTCTATCAATAAAAAAAATCTTATATGGGTAAAACTTTTTGGGATATGTTTTACATTTACTAACCATTGAGAAAAAGCCACTATTGTAACTTAAAATTAATAAAAAGAAAACAACTTTAAATCAAAAATGTAATGTATGGAAATAATTTGATGTAAAAACATTTTATGGGAAGACTAAATTACAATATAATGTCCTCAGAAAATTCTTAAAAAGAAAATGACCAAGAATTTTATATCACAAGTATAATTATTATATATGAAATTATAAATCATTAAAAATAATAAGGAAAACACATTGGAATAGATATAAATATAGATTCTTTATTCCATTGGCTATGTTTTGTTTCTTCATAAGTCTGCAACATATATAGTAATGGCCCCAGTTTCCACTGTCACTGTCTTCTCTCTTTTTGATAAGCGTTATTGCCTTTGGTCTTATCTTAAGGTCCAGCAGCTCTGCATATGTATGACTTCTGTTCTAGATGAGTCTGTACTATGTCACAAATAAATGTATTAAATGTATATATAAATAAAATTACGTGTGGTTTTTTGATAAATTAGCGATTCTGTTAATGTTTATGTTTATGAAATTTTCTACCGTTGTATGAACGAAACTCCCGTTCATACAACGTCTCTACTTTCTAGAAACTCTATAGAAAACTCAATTTCAGGTGGGCACGTTTTGTTCGAGTGTGAGTGTAGTTTGTTCTAATAACCATGGGTACACGAACACTTTAAATAATAAAATGCGTTGTTTTTAATTTCGGACATAGATATAGCAGTTCGATAGCAAAATAACAACCTCTTTACTTTCTTCGTATATGACATAACCTCAAATTGTCAGTCAAATCATTCGAAAATGACAGAGCTATCGTTCGATTACAGCGCTTCCCCGCGTTAGAAATTCAAACGGCAACGACACCCGATATCCAACGAAGAAAGCCGAGGATCGGGTTGATTTCATACAACGCTCTTTGTGAATTGCAGGCGCAGTACACTACACTCACGTGTCGTTCAGTTTGCGGTGGTTGTTTACTTTTATTTTCGCGGATTTCGCTGCAACCGGTGAGTTCCTTTGTAGTTAACTTGACTGTTTTGTGTTATATTTATTTATAGGGTTGTTACAACTTCAAATTCGAAGTTAGTAAATGTGATTGTTCAAGACTGGAATAAATTAAAAGACGTCTTTGAATTTATTACAAACTCTGACAAATATTTTTGTCATTTTGAATAATTTTAGATTTTGAATTCACGTTTCTGGCATTAGTGTTTAATGACATTTTTTCAATCACGGACATACTATTTGGCGTTGTTCAAAAAAAATCGCTTGACATTCATTTTTGCATATCCAATATAAAACGCTGTCATGAGGCGCTCCGTAAAAAAAGAAATGAACATTTTTTTGATACCATGATAAAGCAAATTCTGTTAAAGAAATAAATCATTACAAACGTGTAGAAAAAGTATAGAACCTTTTTTTATGAAATTTTGGACCATATTTTAATGGAAATGACACTAAGATTTCAAGACTGCGAAAAACTTACATTTTCATGTTTGGCAGATTCTGCTAAATTTTCCGAATATAGTTTAAATTTTCCGACTGGCCCGTTTGAAAATTTGTTACAGTTATATGGGGAAATATTTTCAACAAGTCAACGACTTAAAAATGAGCTTGGTTTTATTTTTGCCAATGAGAGTAATTGGAATATATCGCTGCAAGAGCAAGTGAAAAAAATTAATAAAAATAAATAAATTTTTATTAATTTTTTAAAAATTTAAATACTAAAAGTGTATTGTTCTCTACTAAGTACTAAGTAATCAAATATTATTTTTTAATGTTTTCGGGAAAGTCGGCTATAATTAATAACTTTTTATATTTTTTGTGGAAATTTCAAGAATTTTTTGGAAATTTCCTTCGAATATTGAACGTTTTGTTGAATAATGTCGTTCAATATTCGAAGGAAATTTCCACATTGGCATTTAATACGTCACTTAAGGATCAAATCATCGACACTTTAAGAAAATGTTCTGAAATAACCTATTAGCAACGTTCTGTGTTTAAGGCTTTGTATGAGACAACTTTATAAAAAATGTGTACTCTTTAGTACTAAGTAAAATACTTCCCTTCAGTGAGAACAATTTTTTCTTTCCATTGACAACCACATCACTTTCTAAATCTCGCACGATTGGAGGAAATATTTGTTTTGTAGGCACTCTATTATTCGGATATACTCTACTAGTGTATTCTCTTAGAGCTAAAGCTGAACTTTTTATTATTTCTCATAAAATATTCATACAATTTTAAACGTTTGTCTACACTACACAATGCCATTTATTAGAAAATGTATATGCAACTAATACATAAAACAGTGCAAACTTCAATTTATAAATGTCAACAGCTATTTTGTGTCATTTTTAATATAAGTACCCTACTTGATTCGTCTGCTTTAGTTCTGATTTAAAAACAAAATTACGGAAAAAAAAAGATTAAAAAATATTCACTTTAGGTATAGTATATTTATTATAGTAATTAATTGGGTAAATTACACTTTTATTAGGTAAAATAGATTTTTTTTATAAAATGGCGATTTTTAGAAATAAATTTAAAAACTCTATTTACTCAAAAACTATGTGGAAATTTAATACATATATTATAACAAAAGATAACCAGCGTGAAGGATATATACATGTATATACAAAAATAAAATAAAAATAATTAAATCGAAAAAACTTTTGTATTTAGATTTTTACCGTTTTCTAGATAAGAATCTGGAAAAACTAGTGTGATCATGATCAATACTAAAATATTGCGTCCCCACGAATCACTCTTATTATGTCATGATCAAATTTTATCAATAATTTTGTTATTTTTTTATATTGGTATTTAATGCATCACCAAAGGATCCAATAATCGACACTTCAAGCAAAAAATGTCAATACAAATTGCGAAAATTCAAACACTAAAACACAACAAATTCACGTGGTCTGGAATGACCTATTAACAACATTCTGTGTTTAAGGCTTTGTATGAGACAACTTAATAAAGTTTGTACTCTTTAATACTACGTAAAATAACGTAAAAAAAACGTACCTTGTATGAACTGGCCATATCGCGCTTTCCACATGCATGAAACCTTCGCCGACATTCTCGGATGCTATAATTCTTCATTTTAGGATTTTTTGATTGGCCTCCAAATCTTTAAAAAAATTAATGTATTAGATAGTTTTTAAAAAAATTTTATTGCCAAGCATAGGATTTTTATGCGTCAGAGGAGTGGACTAGACTGTAGTAAACAGACTCATTTCAGAGACAAGGGTAAGCTGAAGTCGAAGATTGTTAAGTTGCCCACCCAATAGCACAAATAAAATAAGAGGATAATGCAGGGTGTTTTGCACACTGCTGTATTCCGAATACTAGAGGGAGGTGAATTTTGTTCGTATCAAAAACGGGAAGAATGGATTACACCAATTCATATCAGAAACCGGAAGAATGTATTAAAGTCGACCTATCAGAATAACCTCCTTCTTACTTAAATAGGTGGAGAAGCTATGTAAGTGGCAAATATTTCAAGTAGAAAATTCGCATAAATTGAAAATGAAAATGAAAAATTTATTTGTAAATTATACTATAGTATGTTTACACGTCACACAAGAATACACTGAAATACTAAAAGAACTAAAGACAAAAGTTACATCATAAAATACATATTAAAGAACAAAAATTTTACATAAAAAAAAATAAAAATTAATTAAATTTTCATTTACAATTTAAAAATAATTTAAAACTACTAGTCACACAGCCTGTTAAAAATGCTTTTGAGGTAATCCTCAGTTGTATAGAAGAGCCCCTGCACGATATAAGCCCTGACCTTAGCAAAGAATACTTTGTCTTCCAACTGTCTGATATTAACTGGAAGTGCATTATAATATTTAGCGCAGAAGTAATCAGTACCTCTTCTGGTCCGTACAAGTCTATGGAAGACTGGTATTATGTTATCTCTACCCCTCGTTTGATAATCATGAACATCAGCATCGTATATAAAGTTTGACATATTTGCTCTGGTGTAAATTAGGCAGTGAAGTACGTATACGGAGGGAAAGGTAAGAATGTTCATCTCCCTAAACGAGCCCCTGCAACAATCACGATAACCCAATCCAGCCATCACCCGGATACATCTACGTTGAGGTCCAAAAATTTTATTTGCATGGGATAAGTGTCCCCAGTTGAGGACTGCATAGGACATGTTTGATGAGAAATAACCATGATATGCTGCTAGCAGTGTGGACTGAGAGACATTGTGAGTAAGTGACCTAATGAGATTATTTTAGAGAGTTTGCCTGATAATGATACTATAGTATCAGAATTTCTGAGACTAAAATTCAAATGTTGGGTTTTAGAAAGATTGAGGCTTAGCTTATTGACTAGAAACCATTTGTTAAGCTTATCCTGACTGTCTTCATAAGTATCTACTAATGGATCAGTTGGTTTGTATGTCAAAATGTCTGTGGTATCATCCGCAAATAGAATTAGACTAGATGTAGGTTTAAAATTGGCCAAATCGTTAACATAGATTAAGTAAAGACTCCAGAACGGATCCCTGGGGCACACCATGCTGTATCAATTTATTTGACGATGTACATTTATTGTATGATACAGATTGTGTTCTGTCAGAGAGGTATGATTTAATTAAAGAGATGTTCAGAACAGTAAAGTTATAATAAACCAGTTTGCGCAAATGAATATCATGAGAGACTCAATCAAAAATCAAACGCTTTGGTTAGATCATAGAAGGAAGCATAAGAGTCAGAGCCCTCCTCCATGCCATTAGTGACTAGTTCAATAAGATTATTTATAGCAAGAGTTATTGACTTATTGTTTCTAAAACCGTACTGCCTCTGTAACAAGAGGTTGTGCCTCTCAAATAAATTATATATTTGGTATTTTAAAATTGATTCAAAAACTTTTGATACTATTGGTAGAAGGGAAATGGGCCGATAGTTGTTGAGAGAATTTGGGAACACTAAAGGATATGTTATCAGATTTTTGATATTTTTAATAAGCTTGGTATTTATGTTAAAGCAGTCACTGCTTTGACTATTTTTTAAATTTGATATCTTGTCTCTAACTTCTATAAAAGAAACCTGTTTAAAAGTGAAATTTTCACCTACAAATCTATTTGTCAGGTAATAGTCAGGAGTTTCAGAGGTTGTCGGCAATGCTGCAATAACTTCCTCAGCGATGTTAGTAAAGAAGGAGTTAAAAGATTCAGCAGTCAAAGGGTTACTATGATCGGAGGAACTTTTGCTTGAATTTTATTTGATTATCTTCCACATCATAACTTGGGGATTATGAGAATTTTTAATATATGAATCATAAGATTTTTTGGCTGTTGTAATTGCTAAGCGATACCTTGTTTTATATCCACTCACCATAGTTTTTGGAACTCAGATGGGATTTATTTTATAAATGTCACAGAGAGTATGTAGCCTGCCACGCATATCTCTCCTCATTAAACCAAGCAACAGAAATTGATTTAGAGCCACTAGGGACCAGCCTTGATTTAAGCGGGAAACACTGCTCTGCCGCCCTCACAATCACATCCAAGAACATCTAAAACCTGTCGCTGACATGAACCTCAGCATCTCCGACAAAACTCCAGGTTGTTCCCTCCAATTTATTATAAAAGACAAGAAGCCCTTCAGGGGAGATAGGTCTGAAAGTCACTCTATTTTTGGGTCTGTTTTGAGTATTATGCCTGAAAGTGTATATTACACCTTCACGGTCTGACAAAAGATCTAGATTAAGAGGTTTGCAAAAGGAGTTATGACGAGAAATATTGGAGAACACGTTGTCAATACATGCATTAATTCTCGTAAGAAATTCAACCGTCTTAAATAGTCCATACGTTTGTAACACACTACAAAGATCCACTGCTCTAGCATCTCCGCCCCTGAAATGAGCATTAAAATCACCTGTTATGATATTTTGGGAGATATCCATCAATATTTTACCATTTTCTTTCTACCTATGCCAATCTTGATTTTGGGCATAATTCAAAATAAATTTAATAAATAGTTTTTACACTTATACATATCGTCATTTTGTTACGTCATGTTAAATTCGTACCAGTTTATCCAATTTTCACATTTAATTTTTCTGCAAAATTTAAAGAAATTGAATAAGATTTTTTTACGTTGATTTTTTAAAAATTTTATTTGGGTGCCATTTCATTTCGCCGTTTTCCCAGATATTAGGTTTCTAAATGGTTTTCGTTAACGATCCTCTTGTTGTTATGTTAGAGTGGTGTATTATTTGGGATTAGGATCCAGTAAATAAAAAACAGGATTGTTAACGAAAACCATTTAGACACCTAATATCTGGGAAATTTTTGCTAACCAACGGAGTAGGTAAAAACTGATAATATGAGTTTCATGCAGGATAGAGGATCCATATATATGTAGGACGTACGAAAAGATTTTTAAGCGGTTCCGCGAACTAAAAGACAGACAGGCAGACCGACAGACGGGCCGACGGAATTGATGAAACATATTTTTTGACATCTAGATACGCTAAAACGTGAAGATCTATAAAACCTGAGAGGGAGATTTTTTTCACGGTTACAAACATTTTATCTGGCCGACATTTTGTTCTGCGATCCTGAATTAGTACCACGATTTTACTAGTTGACGCCTATACCACAATTAGTTATGGCACACGATTTGAAATCAAACCATTAAGCATTATCATGACCCTTAATTTTTGGCCAAAATTTAATGTCAAAAGGGTAAGTAGTCTTTAAACTATGCCGTGAACTGATAGACTGACCGACAGACGGACCGACGGAATTCTTAATACATATTTCTTGGCTTCTAGAGGCGCTAAAACCTAAAGATGTCTAAAACCTAAAAGGGAAATTTTTTCACGATTACAAAAATTTGTATATTTGGCCGCCATTTTGTTCGGCCAACTTGAATGAGTACCACAATTTTACTAGTCGATCCCTATACCACAAGAAGTTATGCGACACATTTTGAAATCAAACCATAAAGCAGTTTTTTCACGCTGAATTTTTAAATATTTTACTTAAAATATTTTTTCCGCCATCTTAATTTTTAACCAAAATTTGAAGTCAATTGGGTAAGTAGTTTTTTAGCTACGCCGCGAACAGACAGACAGACCGACCGAATTGAGAAAACATGTTTTTCGTCATCTAGGGACCCGGAAACGAACCGGAAGAACTGAAAATCTCGGAGGATGATTTTTTCGCGTTTACAATACTTCCCTTTTACGGGGGAAGTAAAAAGCTAACCGGTTTAAAACAAAAAAATATATTTCTCCGATTTTTTTTTATTTAGGGCTACACTCTATACTACTCTATAGTGGAAAAGAAAAATTAAGTAAAATATTGACGTTTTGCTGTTTTTTTGTTTTTTTTTAATGTATATAAATGTATATAACAGAAAAAAAACAAGTTTCTACGCACACAACCACTTAACCTAGCTGTTTCTATTTTCAATTTGACTGAAATCGGTTTGCTCGTCTCAAAATTTGAATTTTTTACGTATACATGTATTATTTTCATTATCAGGCTTTAAGGAACCTTAAGACATTAAAATATCGAAAAATGATTCGTATAAACATATACAAATAAGAAAATGGGCCATTTTAATAATTACTAGCGAGTACCCGCGACTTCGTTCGCGTATGCGATAACGAAAGGGATATAAAGAGCTATTTAAATCGCCTTATTTAAATACCTCTTTATAAACCAAGTTTTTTGTTGCATTTTCTTTCAATTTTTGGCAACGCAGATATTTGGAGGATATTTGTTTATAAATTAATTCTGATTTTTTGGAACTCCCTGTATACATTTTTAAAAAATACGTAAAAAAATTAAATAAACTATACTGCGTTTTTTTTTAAACTAACCGTTTTTTGAATAAAAAGTAATATAATATTTAAGGGACAGATTCCTACCCTCGAAATTTGATTTTCGAAAAATCCTTTCTTATCGAACCTCCACATCCTACCATCAACCTGTATGCCAAAATTCAGCGGTTTAAGCAGAATCGTGATTAATCAGTTGCCCGATTTTTTTAAACACCCTGAATACATTTTTAAGAAATATTAAAATAATCAAATAAAATACACGAATTTAAGCGTTTTTCCAAAGAGCCAACCGTTTTTTAAATAAAAATGTAATATATAAGGGGCGGTTTCACTTCTTTGAAAATTGAGTTTTGAAAAATCCCTTCTTATTGAACCTCTACATCCTACATCAACCTCTGTGCCAGAATGCAGCTTTTTAACTGATCTAAAACACTAACTAGATAAACTTTAAAGCAATAACTCACCTCACGATTTTATCAGTTGAATCTGTTAGACCTTCCAGAAATTGATCCAAAGCATGATTCGTAAAACTTATAACCAACATTGGAGAAAAGTTGTACCAGTTTTCTGATAAAGATAGCAGTGTTTTGGCAATTTTAAGTCCTAAAAATGTTTTTCCTGTCCCTGGAGGCCCTTGAATTATTACCAATTCTTGAGTAAGGGCTCCATTAACTGCGAGCAACTGTGATTTATTTAACATACGGTCGGAAGTTTTGTATTTTATACCTCTAAAATATTTTGGCTTATGGACTGATGAATTGACATTAATTAAGTATTTTTGCATAGGAAAATCACTTAACTTCACCTCCTGAATCACTTTTAAAACATGGTAATAGGGCTCAAAAAATGTCATGCATTCTATCATTAGATATTTTTTTTGAAACCTTACGTGAACACTAGTTTCAAAATTAACCAGCACCTTGCGGTACCGAAGTTTTCTATTGTCCACTACTCTACCACAAAAGATAGTTTTAAAATTGTCGATGGAAAAAATTAACAGGCAGCCTATCATGAACCTGGAAGAATCATTCTTCACATTCCAGGAGGAATCTGTTAGACATCTACTTATTTCAACACAGTAACATTCGTCACTTTGTTTCACATCTTTTCTCAAAAAGTGAACCGAATGCAATTTAATATTCAGCAGTTTTTGTGAAGAGTTTTGCAAAATACAAAGCAAATTTTCTCGTATTGGTTTTATGAAGTCTTCTCTAAGTAGATAGAAATGCGTACTTAAATAGTGGTATAGATTGTTATATGGCCCTTTAACAACATTTTGAGGAAGCTTTTCCTGGATAGGACGAATTAATTCACTTGAGCTAGGGTACACACTAATCTGTTGGTATGCCTTTAGATTAAAATTACCAGGCTCTGCTCCATTAGATGATTGGTTTATTTTAAGAGCTCTAAGTTGTTTCTGTAAGGATTCCATTCTGAAAAAAAAAAGTATAAGCAAAATTACAAATGAACAACTTATTTAAGCTTGTCAGATATTCTTATTCGAGGAGATTATTTATCTATACGCATAAATGGCTTTGTAGGGATCAGGTTAGCAAACCAACACAAGGGGTTTTCTGTAATTCACAGGCATTTCACTGGTTCTTGAGTAGCATTTTTGTAACGGGATGAGAATAACAACTGTTCTGGGTTTCTGGTTATATTTTAAACGGTACCTAGGGCTTTTATTATACGAGTTACAGATAAATGTTAGATACAAATGTTCTAGGGTTTGTCCCGAACTGCCAGAATCAATTGAAAAACAAAAAAATGACTACCACAATCCTAAAAAATGAATGACAACCTCGTTATTTTAAATACAACATCCTGTATGTTTTCCATTATTTTAATAGTTAATTTTTTCTTGATTCCAAAAATATATAATTTGCCTATATTCCGATATTCAATTTTCATAATATTAAAGTTTAAAATAGACAAAATGCATCCCCGGTTTCTTTGCATCTACGGCGTAGTGTGCTTTGCTTTCAATTATTTTTGAAAGATGGCCGCATTACATGTCAAACAAAATATAAATTTGTTATCACAATGGGTTTCTCCGAAAATTAAATATTGTGAAAATCTATTATAATTATAATTATATAATACGTGGTTAAACTTCAAGGGGATATTCTTTGAATGATTTTAAGACAAAAAGTTTATAAGAACACATATCCGGTAATGGTTCGTTTTCAAAATACAGGGTGTTAACCTTAAAAAAAATCGTTTTTTTGCAAAAATCTTATTAATACTTTAGCTAATTTTGTTAAAATTTGGCAGTGTTATTTACATTCGTATGAGGCTACTTTGACCCTAACTAGATTAAAATTATTAAGTCCAGTAGCTTCCCGGGAGACACTTTAACCAATATTTTTGACAAAAAAAAATGTGGGCCAATGACTTTTTTAATTTGTTTATATTTTTTTCGTATTCAGCAACTAAAAATACAAATTTTTTATATCTTTGGTATTTTTAGTATCTTTCTTCGTTTTTGAGAAAAAAAAAATAAAAGCCACTTTATTGCATGTTACTGCTTTCTTGTATAAAAATAATGAAAAGTAACTGGTTCCAAACAGGATCGTACTTTCCTAACTAAATTTCAATCAATTTAAGCTAACAATTTTTTGTCTCCTTTTTCCAGTAACGTACATAGGGGTATCGTCAGAAATTAAAAAGAACCAAACAAGAAAAACGCTTTATTAAAATCACACACAAATATTACAATTTTTTTTAACTAAAGAAACATTTAACAATAGGTAACACGAAACTTTGCTAAAAATGTCCTCCTTCAACAAGCAAGCATTAGCTCGTCTTAACATCGATTGCCGAACATGTTGAAATATTCCCGACGTATGTCTTATCTGATTACAAGAGTTACTTATTCATTGAATTAATTCTTCTTCGGACCAGAGTTTTATACACGAGGGACTTTAAATGCCTCGAAAGAAAAAAATATAACGGATTTAAATCCGGTGACCTGGGTGATCACGATTGTGAACCCGCACGACCGATCCAGTTTTCTCCATAAGTTGCATCCAGAAATTGACGTGCTAATATGCTAAAATGAGGTGGTGAACCACATTGCTTCTCTTTCTGCCAGTGGGACATTTTCTAATAGTTCAGGTAACACAAATTCCAAAATGTGACGATAATCTTGACCATTTAATCTCGCGGGTAAAAATAAGGCCCTACAATACTCACTCAAACATTCATAGAAAACTGTTGTTCGTAATTATTTTGTATTACCGCATGGGGATTTTCTTCAGCCCAGATATGATGAAAGTTTATAATTGAATTTCGGAAAAAAACAGGCTTCATCTGTAATCAAAATACGGGGTAGAAACGTCGGAGATGCTATCTGTTGTTGCGGGGGTACTGTTTGGTACAAGGCGATGAGGATATCACTGTTGATAAATTCGTATAGCCGCTCTGCAATTGTTTCGGGCCATTCCATAAATAAAATGCATATCGGCCATTTCTGCGTTTATAAATTGAACCATTTGTTAATATCAGTATCAGTAAATAATTTTATAGCTTAAAACTCCTAAAAACACTTCAGATTATTACAACCAAATGATTATATACGCACTGCTTAAACTTGTTAGTTATATCAAAATCAAATTTGTTTTTCCGTCCATGGCTTTCTTACTGTTTTGTTACAACCAAAACAATGCAGTAGTAAATAACGTTATGCATTTTATGTTTATTTGCTTTATCGAAAAATGTTAATCTAAGCGAAACACTTCAAGATGTAACTAGAAATACAACTTTTTTTGTCTCTTGTATAAGTAATAAATCATATTTTTTTTAGCTAGCATTAATATTATAAGGATTTTTAAGACAAGAATAGACTATTGATATATAAAAAATAACAGGAATACCCCTGTTTTTAATAGTTTTAATTTTTTATGTTGTTCCAGGGACATGCAATATCACTTTTATTTGTTTTCTCGAATATGAAGCCAGATATCAAAAACATTCTAGAGACAAAAGAGTTGTATTTTTAGTTGTTGAATACGAAAAAAATATAAAAAAAATAAAAAAGTCAAGGGTGCACATTTTTTTTGTCAAAAATATTTGTTAAAGTGCCTCCCGGGACGCCGCTGGACTTAATAATTTTAATCTAGTTAGGATCAAAGTAGCCTCTTAGTAATATAAATAACACTGCCATATTTTATCAAAATAAGCAAAAAAATTACTAAGATTTTTGCGAAAAACTGATTTTTTTTTAAGGTTTAACACCCGGTATTTTGAAAAACGAAGTATTTCCGGACACGTGTTCTTATAAATTTTTTATCTTAAAATCACTCAAAAAATTTCCCCTTGAAGTTTGGCCTCGTACTTAAATAACACCTTGTATAGTTAAAGTTTGAGGAAAGACAATGAACAAACGGATTGTAGAAAGGGTCCATGAATCGGATTTACAAGTATTATATTTCAAAGGTGTTTGTTGGAAATAAATAATTTGCTGATCAGAATAAAAAACGAGCTACGGTTGTAATTTATTAAAAAAACCTAAACGTGTAATTAGCTTCGCTAGTAGTATGCCTAAAAATAATTATTTAATTGAGCCCTTAAGGGCAAGTGCATTCTTAGCAAAATTTACTAAAACCGTGCGACCACCGCTATTTATAACCTTAGCGAAAATATAGTTCAGAGAGACACTTTACATGCGCTTTAAGTTACCGTAAAAATAATTGTTTAAATCAGCCCTTAAGGGTTACTTTACTCTTAAAGATTTTTACTAAAACCGTGCGACCACTGTTGTTTATAACTCAAACTCAACGAAATCATAGTCCTGAAACACATTTTACAAGACTAAAATATTATTCAATTCAGCCCCAAAGGGCTACTATACTCTTAAAGATTTTCCTAAAACCGTGCGACCACCGTTATTTATAAATCAAACACAACAAAAGTATAGTCCTGAGAGGCATTTTATAAGAGCTTTATGCTACCACAAAGATTATTATTTAATTCAGCCCTAAAGGGATACTTTACTCTTAAAGATTCTTAGTGAAGCAGTGCTACCACCGTTATTTATAAATCAAACACAACGAAAATATAGTCCTAACAGACATTTTATGAGAGCTTTATGCTACCACAAAAATTATTATTTAATTCAACGCTACTGGGCTACTTTACTCTCAAAGATTTTTAGTAAAACAGTGCGATCACCGTTATTTATAAATCAAACACAACGAAAGTATAGTCCTGAGAGACATTTTACAAGAGCTCTATGCTACCACAAAAATTATTATTTAATTCAGGCCTAAAGGGCTACTTTACTCTTAAACATTTTCACTAAAACAGTGCGACCACCGTTATTTGTAAATCAAACACAACGAAAATATAGTCCTGAGAGACATTCTACAACAGCTTTGTGCTACCACAAAAATAATTATTTAATTCAGCCCTAAGGGGCTAGTTTACTCTTAAACATTTTCACTAAAACAGTGCCGACCACCGTTATTTATAAATCAAACACAACGTTATTTATAAATCAAACGCAACGAAATATAGTCCTGAGAGACATTTTGCAAGAGCTTTATGCTACCACAAAAATTATTATTTATTTCAGCCCTAAGGGGCTAGTTTTCTCTTAAATATTTTCACTAAAACAGTGCGACCACCGTTATTTATAAATCAAACACAACGAAAATATAGTCCTGAGAGACATTTTACAAGAGCTTTATGCTACCACAGAAATAATTATTTAGTTCAGCCCTAAGGGGCTAGTTTACTCTTAAACATTTTCACTAAAACAGTGCGACCACCGTTATTTATAAATCAAACACAACGAAAATATAGTCCTGAGACACATTTTACAGGAGCTTTATGCTACCACAAAAATTATTATTTAATTCTGCCCTAAAGGGCTACTTTACTCTTAAACATTTTTACTAAAACAGTGCGATTACCGTTTTTTATATAAAATACAACGAAAATATAGTCCTGAGTGACAATTTACAAGAGCTGTGTTTAAGAGTTAAGTAGCCCTTTAGGGCCGAATTAAATAATAATTTTTGTGGTAGCACAAAACTCTTGTAAAATGTCTTTCAGGAGTATATTTTCGTTGTGTTTGATTTATAAATAACGGTGGTCGCACTCTTTTAGTAAAAATGTTTAAAAGTTAAGTAGCCCTTTAGGGCTGAATTAAATAAGTTTTTAGTGAAAATGTTTAAGAGTAAAGTAGCCCTTTAGGACTGAATTAAATATGGTGTTTTTGTGGTAGCATAAAGCTTTTGTAAAATGCCTCTCAGGACTATATTTTCCTTGTGTCTGATTTATAAATAACGGTGGTCGCATTGCTTCAGTGAAAATGTTTAAGAGTAAAATAGCCCTTTAGGGCTAAATTAAATAATGATTTTTGTGGTAGCATAAAGTTCTTGCAAAATGCCTCTCAGGACTATATTTTCGTTGTGTTTGATTAATAAATAATGGTGGTCGCACTGTTTTAGTAAAAATCTTTAAGAGTAAAGTAGCCCTTTAGGGCTGAATTAAATAATATTTTTTGTGGTAGCATAAAGCTCTTGTAAATAACGGTGGTCGCACTGTTTTAGTAAAAATGTTTTAGAGTAAAGTATCCGTTTAAGGCTGAATTAAATAATGATTTTTGTGGTAGCATAAAGCTCTTGTAAAATGTCTCTCAGGACTATATTTTCTTTGGGTTTGATTTATAAATACCGGTGGTTCCACTGTTTTAGAAAAAATATTTAAGAGTAAAGTAGCCCTTTAGGGCTGAATTAAATAATAATTTTCGTGGTAGCATAAAGCTCATGTAAAATGCCTCTCACGACTATATTTTCGTTGTGTTTGATTTATAAATAACGGTAATCGCACTGTTTTAGTAAAAAAGTTTAAGAGTAAAGCACCCCTTTAAGGCTGAATTAAATAATAATTTTTGTGGTAGCCTAAAGCTCTTGTAAAATGTCTCTCAGGACTATATTTTTGTTGAGTTTGATTTATAAATAACGGTGGTCGCACTGTCTGCAAAAATGTTTAAGAGTAAAGTACCCCTTTAGGGCTAAATTTAATAATAATTTTTGTAGCAGCATAAAGCTCTTGTAAAATGCCTCTCAGGGCTATATTTTCGTCGTGTTTGATTTATAACTAACGGTGGACGCACTGTTTTAGTAAAAAATTTTTAGAGTAAAGTAGCCCTTTAGAGCTGAGTTAAATAATAGTTTTTAAAGTAGAATAAAGCTCCTGTAAAATGTCTCTCACGACTATATTTTCGTCGTGTTTAATTTATAAATAACGGTGGTCGCACTGTTTTAGTAAAAATGTTTAGGAGTAAAGTAGCCCTTTAGGACTGAAAGAAATAATAATTTTTATAGTAGCATAAAGCTGTTGTAAATTAACATTCAGGACTATATTTTCGATGTGTTTGGTTTATAAATAACGGTGGTCGCACTGTTTTAGTAAAAATTTTGAAGAGTAAAGTAGCCCTTTATGGCTGAATTAAATAATAATATTTGTGGTAGCACAAAGCGCTTGTAAATTGTCACTCAGGGCTATATTTTCTTTTTGTTTGATTTATAAATAACGGTGGTCGTACTGTTTTAGTAAAGAACTTTAAGAGTAAAGTAGCCCTTTAGGGATGAATTACTTAACAAGTTTTGATTACGATGTCGTTGAGTTTGAGTTATAAATAACGGTGGTCGCACGGTTTTAGTAAAAATCTTTAAGAATAAAGTAACCCTTAAGGGCTGATTTAAACAATTATTTTTACGGTAACTTAAAGCGCATGTAAAGTCTCTAGCGGTGGTCGCACGGTTTTAGTAAATTTTGCTAAGAATAAACTTGCCCTTAAGGGCTGAAGTAAATAATTATTTTTATGGTTGCGTATACTACTAGTGAAGCTAATTACACGTTTTAAATTTGGTGAAGTTTTTTTAATAAGTTTTTTATTCTTGTCAGCAAATTATTTATTTCCGTATTGGGTCCACATTGAATTAGGAAAAAAGTAAAAGCCTAAGTTCATTACACCCTACGAACCTCGCTTTATAAAAAGCACTGTAAAATTATCAATTTTTGCTCGCCATTAGTATATTTAAGATGGTAAGTGTTACGAGGCCGGTTAAATTAGAAAAAAATTGCCTTTTTTGAAAATCATTCACAAGGCCCTTTTATTTTGTGGTGAAATTTATGTTATTTTCTGAGACACAAGGTAATTCGTAAAAAAGGCCTAAACATATTGAATTTCAGGACACAGTTTAAATTTGAAAGCTTCAATTTTTTTCGCTCTAGAAGATGGTACCTTTAAATTTCACCGCCGATATTTGCTTTTACGTACGTCTAAGATGTAACGTGTGATTTGTTGTTTTGTATTTATTCTTATTTTGTACCTAGATTTATTGTTTTAAATGTGTTACCTTAGGTTTTTTTTTTTTAATATTTGACTGAGACGAAGACTTTTGTTAATAGAAAATTCAACATGTGCATCTAGTTTTCCTAACGCAATCAAAGCGGTAATCTTATATCTAACATTTCCTGTAAGTGTAGCTAGTAATGAAGGGTCATTTTCAAAATTTCTTAGAAATAGTATTTCTCAGGAGAGAAATTGTGTTTGTGTTCTAGTAATACCGGTAGACATATTTTTGTTTAGACAACACTTTTACCGAAGTTTAAAATCAAAGCCACAGAAAAAAAACGTCCTGTGTAAGTAGGAAAAATAATTTTTCAGGAAACCTACTAACACAAACAAATCTACTGTTTTTTTATAAATTGTTGTGATAATAAGTCGCTAAAACAAATCAAACATCAAAAAAGTAAATTAAAAATATATAAAAAAAATATCAGTTTATTCAAAAATAAAGTTAAATACTTTACATGTGTACGAACAAATAATCTAGGAAATTGAACTTCCAAAAAACTTGAGAAAATACAGTATTATTAATATAAAAGTGACTTCAAACCTCGGGACGGTTTTTTAATTTCATAGAACTATTACCCGTAGTTTGAGTAATTTTGATTATTTTTTAAACTTAATTTTTTTTAACATAAAAACAACTTTTCCGAACAACTTTCTTTTAAATTACCAATTCTAGTCACTTTTTAATTAAAGTTATATCTAACTGAGTGTTTTCTTTTTTATTAGTAAGTCTTCGTATACCGAGTGCCCCAAAAATATATAATTATTAAAAACTTTATACAGGGTGGGGCACAACTTAACCGTCCGTCTATAACTACTGAACGGTACTTTCTTTCTAAATGGACCTTGCATTATATGCAGATCAGATAGAGCTACACTCTATCTAGTTATTCTCAGGTACGTGCGTCAAAAATACGTGGCATATTAAAGTTACATTTTTTTTAATGGATTACACTGCATTTTATTGTATATTTAAATTTACCAATAAAAGTAAGGTTAAATTTTAATTAACTAAAGGTTGCCTATACCTAATGACGGCATAACTACACTTACTAAAAAATACGGAAATTATTAAAAAACTATTTTATTTAGATCCAGATACACTACGGAACGCTAAATTGAAATTGAAAGTGTAATTTCTTAAAATTCGTCTTTAATTTAAATGGTTTGCTTGCAAACTCTTTTTTACATTTTGTAGGCTTATGTTTTATTAATTTTTTACTGCGAACTAATGGTATCTTCAGTTTTTAGTTCAGTGCCATTTATTCAAATCGAATAAATTATTGGTTTGGAACCGTCGGAATAGAAAGTTAAGAAATGCCATTTTGTAATGGACAAAATTTGCAATGAAAATGTTATTATGCAACGCGTCAAATATAGTGAGTAGAAAATTAAAATCAATTAAAATATTTCAGTTTTTTGTTTTCGACAGTCTTAAAAATGTAAGTTATACAGTGCGTGACTTTGCATCTATTAAAATTTTTTTTTACCTCTTTCTTTTCTGCGAGATCCCAATGAGCATGAGCATCGAGTTTGCAACAACCTGAATGAAGTTTTTGTTATTTATATATTTTTTATACAACCGGTATCGAAAAACTAGTGTTAAATAACATACATAATTAAAAATTCTCTAAAATTTTAAATTTAAAAAAATGTATGCATTAACATAACTGATTTTAATAAAATATTGAAAAATTATTCTGCCTATGGTTAATGCATGAAATTTAAAAAGTTATTAAACACTGTTTTTCAATATACAAAGGATAGTAAAAATACAATTTGAAAAATTCAGAATAAAAGTGTAATTTCAGAGAATTAATTAAGGTTCATTTAAAAAGAAAGTCTCCTTCAGTAGTTAGAGATGGTCGTGTAAGTTGTTCCCTGTATAAAGGTTTTAATATTTATATGTATATTTTGGACAGTCGGTATACGAAAACTTACTAACGAAGAAGAAAACATATTCAATTAGGCATAACTTTATTTAAAAAGGGCCTAGAATTGGCAATTTAAAAGAAAGTAGTTTTTATGTTAAAAAAACTTAAGTTTAATAAATAATCAAAGTTACTCAGACTACGGGTAATAATTCTATGAAATTTAAAAAACCGTCCCGAGGTTTGCAGTCACTTTTATCAAAAATAATAAGAAAAAGTAAAAATACCCTTTACGGAATTCAGGGGGCAAAGTCTAATTTAAGAAAATAAGAAAGATATATAACGGTCTGAAAAAATTAATTAGTACGCCCCTGAAGTAAAATTATATTTTTTTATAACGTCCTTGGAGAAGCCAAAACGATTAAAAGAAGTCTTTTTATAAAGAGATTTAATTTAAAGAGAAAAAATGCGTATCATAAGAAAAAATAATAACCCTTAAAACACGCACGGTACAAAGATATTAACAAAACGTAAACCTACAAAAATGTAAAAAACCGTTTGTAAATATACCATTTTGTTTACAAGTTAGTCATTTAACTTTAGGTGAAATTTTAAAAAATTGCACTTCACAATAGTGTGTTTCTTTAATTTTCAGAATTCTCTACCATAGTTATCACGTAATAATGTTATCTAAAGTGGAGATAATTGCATTTTTATGTTATAGAAATTTGACAGTTCCAAAAATATTTTTTTCTCTATATAAAATCCATACTCTGGCGCTACCAGAGGGCCTGGCAAAATTTATCTTGCCCACACCAAATTTTGATTGTGCCTTCTCTCATACTCTAAGTTTTTACCCCGCCGCTGATGATAAGTTCCTCTTTTTTTCGAAGTCAGTTACACGGTACCCCACATCTGGAGATAGTTTATAAAGCATAGCACGAAAGCTGCAACCTTTACTTACTGATATTTTGTAAAGCAATATATAGAAAGCACAACATTTTTGAAATAAAAATACTTTTTTTATGCACGTGATTAAAACTGATTATATGGCAAAGGGGGCAACTGCACCGTGGATCAGCTGACTGAGAAAATTTCACGGTCACAATATCCCGCGATTTACGCGGCGCGTTTATTTTTCTTTTTACACTAAATAATAGAAATTGACCTCCCAGAAGTATTTCCAAACATTAATATTGTTATCTATATATGTATTCCTATTACAAATTGTGAGGGAGAGAGGTCATTTAGTACCTTAGCTTTTATTTAAAAAAATACAGTTCAACGATGGGCGAAGCTAGATTTTCAGCATTATCTCTATTATCAATTGAGAGAGATCTGATGGGGTCTTTAGATTTTTCTGATATAATTCACGGATTTTCATTGTCGAAATCACGAAAAAAATCACTTTAATTTTATAGTTGGTTTTTTAGTTTTAGTTTTTTAGTTAGTTTAGGAATAATGAAAAGAATAATTTTAGTTTTTTTAATTATGGTTATTTTAATAAAGATGTTTCTTTTTAACTCATGTCTTTCCTTTAATTTCATTATTACCATTTATAATTTATTGACAACATATCATAGAACATACCCCCTTAAAACTTTTAACCCGGCCCTGCCTCGGGATTGACCTCAGATTAAGAATAGACCTTAATCTGAGGGATTGACAGAAATGTTACTAAATGATTATGTGCGGAACTAAATTGGTCCACCTTCAATATTCCTAATACAAGAAAAGACGGAACAAGAGAAGTTTCGAGTGAAAAGGCTATTTGCCGATTTTTTTTTATAAGATTTACTTTATTGAAAATGGAGCAGTTTATGATTTTTTTAAAGAATATTTAAACAACTGACGACTAAAAGAAAGGTCATTACGCCGTTTTGGCTTTGGCGCCTTTCTAAAAGTACTCGCCCATAAACTTTACTGAAATGAAAGAAAGCATGGTTTACCGCACTTTCAGGTGGGCGCCCGGTACCTAACGTTAAAATATATTAGTCTTTTTACTCACCTGTATGTTTTGTGCGAAGTTCTTGGTCTTGAAGTGTTTATCTAACACTAATACACAATTAATTAAAATGGGAAAATGATTGTATAAATTAGAAAAACCGCGCTCATACCAACTGTTAACTGGCTTACGTTCTCTACTTCACCAGACAACACTCTACCACAGATTAACAACTAATCTGTGACTCTACTCTAGCTATAATAGTCTCACTCACTTTCCCATCAATACATAAATGTAATA
This sequence comes from Kuschelorhynchus macadamiae, assembly GCA_030620095.1. Taxonomy (NCBI): domain Eukaryota; kingdom Metazoa; phylum Arthropoda; class Insecta; order Coleoptera; family Curculionidae; genus Kuschelorhynchus; species Kuschelorhynchus macadamiae. Next base: position 91,097 of record JAUTXW010000292.1, on the reverse strand, counting down.
TAAAACGTAACCGAAGCGAGTACCGACGGAGATGATTCCTAGTAATACTGGTTAAAAAACTCACAAGGCAGCCAACTCTGCAAACTTAAGAAGGGCCAAATTGCCAACTTAAGACAGGATTGTTACTATCTCAGCCGTATTGTAGTTGTGCCAATTTTTAAAAAGTAAAAATGTATTTTCGACATTTTTTTGCTTTAAAAGAAATAAGCCAACAATTTATTACAATCGATGTTTAATAGCAGAAAAACTCAAAACGTTAAAATAATGAATATAAATAATAAATGATTTTTTTAAATCTGTTAAAACAGGGTGGTTAGATTCCTTTCCTTTTGTCAGAATATGATAGTATTTTCACTTACCCGTATGTGTTGTGCGAAGTTTCTGGTATTGAAGCGTTTATCTAACACTAACACACAATTAATTAAAATGAGAAAATGATTGTACAAATTAGAAAAACGGGACTTATATTAAATGTTAACTAGGTTAGGTTCACTACTTCACTCGACAACACTCTACTCTAGCTATAATAGTCTCACTATCTCATTCACTCCCCCATCAATACAAAAACGTAATATAAAGTAATTTGACCGAACCAAGTGCCGATGGAGATGATTCCTAGAATTCTGGTTAAAAAATTAATAAGGCAGCCAACTCTGCAAACTTAAGCGCCAAAGTGCCAACTTAAATAGACAAGATTGTTACTAGATCAGTCGTACTGTCGTATTATTATACCAGTTTTTAAAAAGTGAAAGTATATGTTCGACATTTTGTTGCTTTTACAAAAATTTATTAAAATCGGTCTTTAATAGTAAAAAAACTCGAGACGTCAAAATAATGAAGAAATAAATAATAAATGATTTTTTTTGAATCTGTTAAAGCAGGATTATTAGTTTCCTTTCCTTTCTCAAAACTTATAAAAATGGTAGTTGCGGATTTTATTTGTGAAAATCATATTGGTGAAATACCTTCCGTTTTCGATGGAAACATTTTTGCAGGTGGTTAAAAACTGCCAAAAATATTTCCTTTAACAATGCAGTGATTTCTTCTGAATTATTTATTTTAACTTTCGCAAATTGTGAGATTTACATAAACTTTACTTGCAATGTCTAATGGGGGCAGGTGCTATGACGTAACTGGCCAACTTGGGTTTCCAAAGCGGGATGTTGCTTTTTGTAGAAGTAATCATTTAAAGCCTTCCATTGACCTCTTAGAGGTATGCGCAGTGGCACCACCACCATAGTGCTGAAAGCTGAGTGAAACCATGCATTTGCATGATCTATGAAATTCTTATAACTGAGGCAGTGTTGACATTGGTCTGATAAATATCAGAATCTAACATAATTTGTAAGTTTATTTGATAATTGATAAAATAAGCCGTTTTCAACAGGCATATCTACTATAATTTTGAAAAAATAGGATTTTTAATTTTAATATGTTTAAATTGCTATTTGTCCTATATTAACTGTAGTTGCAGTAAAGTAAGAAATATATCAATATGATTTCTGTATTTTTAATTTCTGCTATAATAGGTATATACATTTCAAGTGAGTTTAGAATAAGATGGCGGTGTCTCAGTTTCCGCCGAGGAGATGAAAAACGCAGCGCGTAGCAGCAGCAGTGTTCGAAAGGAAGAAATTTTTACCGTTTCCAAAACATCCCATGGGATGTGTGTCAGATATCTGATATCATTTAAAACTTCAAATATTCAGTGCCATGTAGTTCATATAATATATACAATTTTACTTAAACTAATATGAAATAAGTATAAAGCAAACGCTAATAAATAGTGAGGACTTTTCACATTAGTGGTTACGCCGAGCCTACTTTATCAAAAAAGTGCAGACCGATAAATTCTGGGGTCTACATTGCATACCATATAGTCACTTTTAGACTATGTAGCTGCGTTTCGTGCTATGCTTAGAATTTCTGGAGCCCTGTAAGGACAGTTTTGTTCATTTACAATACGTGTAAGATGAACGTGGGCCTGGTCAGTGAAGAAACCATGGTTGATCAAGTCGTTTTATAAAAAAAAATCTCGTACTATTACTTCAGCGAAAGACAGCCTATTTATGAAGTAATTTGCGTTACGTTTTGCACTAATTGGTTTTTGTAGGGATTAACTTTTAAATCTCTTTTCAGAAATGTGACTAACAGAAATGCAAATCTTGTGCATTTTTATGGCCTGATCTGCGGTTTAACCAATTTTATAGAAAAGGTATCCGCTATTTTAAAGAAGGGAAATCTATTTTTGGACAGCTTGGATTATCATACAATTACAGATTGGTCTTCCATTCCAAATTTCATGATATTCATAATAACGTTGGCCTGCGTCTGCTGTTCACTTATTACTGCATAATTTCTCTATTTGCCCATAAACACTAGTTTTTAACAGCTAATAAACAGCTAGCTAGTTTTACTTCCCTCGTTGTAATGATGAAAAAATCACCCTCCGAAAATTTTGCATATCTTGGCGGTTTCGGGCCTCTGAAGATATTTCCGTCAGTCTATCCGAATCATAAGGGGATGGCGGGGTTACAAAATGTAAAAAAAATTATTTATTAAGGAACTATTTATGGAATGGATTTGAAAATTTGCTAAAAAATAAAATGTAATATAGGGATATACTGGATTTTTTTTATGTAAATCAATTATGACAGAAAAAAATGGCGGCTTAATGAAATCTTAAAAAAATTCGGTACCAAAAACCAGGGGCGTACAGTCCATGGAAGCAAGGGAAGCAGTGCTTTCCCAAAAAAAATTACAAAACATTTTCTAAAATGTAATTTTTTAAATAGGAAACCATTAATTTAGTTTATATTAAAAATGCTAAAATATTATCTTAATTATCAAGCCCATAATAAATACGGCCTTGACTCCGACTGAGCCACAATAGAAATCGAATAGAACCTATGCGGGCCGCTAGCTTCTCTGCAGCCAAGTCCTGTATGCTGGAGAATTTAGTAAGAAGAGTGTGTGTAAATGTGTGGTGTGTGTCTTAATAGTAAAGAGCTTCAAATAATTTCCAAAGCAAGGGCAAAATCGCCTATGAAAAATTTAACCGCAAAAATGAAAAACTGTATTAGACATTTTTATCCGGAAAAACAATACGAACAATTTAAATGGCTAACAGGGTGTGAAAATATAAGTAAATTATTTTGTTGGCCATGTTTACTTTTTGAAAATGAAAAAGGTCTCTGGAATAAAACTGGTTTTTCCGATTTAAACAATTTCCATAAAGCTGTAAAAAGACACTTATGTCCAAAGCGCGTTTGCAGGCCGTCATAAAAGAAAAACTCTTCGGCAAAACCAGAATTGAACACACCCTTAATAAACAGTTGGAAATTATTCACCGCCAACACAATGAACTAGTCGATAAAAATAGGCAACTATTAAGAAGACTTATCGATGTTGTTTGTTTTCTCGGACAGCACGAATTGGGATTTAGAGGTCATGACGAAACAAGGGTTTCTTCAAATAGAGGAAATTTTCAAGTTTTACTTAGTTTAATGGCTAAATATGATGATTGCTTAAAAAATCATTTAGAGCAGTCTAGCGTTTTTCGCGGAACCTCGAATCGAATCCAGAATGATTTAATTTCCGCTGTTGCAACCATTATTCTAAAAAGAATAAAACAGGAGATTGACGAGGCGCGGTTCATTGCTATTGTTCTGGACGAAACAACTGATATCACTAATTTTAGCCAATTATCTACAGTAATACGCTACGTTAAAATAGACGGAAGAATTCAAGAGCGATTTTCAGGTTTTAAGAATGTGTCCGAAAATCGTACAGCAGATGCATTATATACCGTAGTTTATAACGTTACTAAAGAAATTAATGGAGAGAAAAAATTAGTTGCTGAAAGCTATGGAGCTGCAGTGATGGCGGGACAATTAGGGGGTCTGCAAGCTAAAGTTCGAGAAACTTTCCCAAGTGCTGTGTTTGTCCATTGTTTTGCTCATAAATTAAATTTAGATACAAACAAATAGATTCCTAAATGCAAATTCCCATCACCATACAGCACAAAAGAAATTGGTTATTAACTTACTAGCATTCAGAGCTATTTCCATTTCTGATCAAGATTCTCTAACATCGGAATCATTGAAAGTGACCGAAGCTCTCAGAGGGAATGGCTATTGCACTGAAGATATTACGCGTTCAATTAAAAGACATAGTAATCCCGCTCCGCCAAAGGAGACTGATAAAGAGTCACCGTTAGGTAGTGTTGTTCTTCCCTATATACTACACTACAGACAAAATAGGACGATTACTTCGGCGGTCCAACATATGTATAATCTTCAATACATATAAGAAGATATTGATCTTTCTAAACAGAAGGACTATATAAAATTCCTTGCTCCTGTGGAGTAGTGTATGTGGGAGAAACAGGACGCTCAATATCAACTGGACTTAAGGAACATGAACGATATATTAAAAAGAAACAAATTGTTCAATCCGCTGTAGCTGAACACCAGCATACCACTGGCCATATTATAAATGTAAAGGAAACCAAGGTTCTAGCTTCGGTTCCAGGATTTAATAAACAAAAAATTAGAGAATCTATTGAAATATTTAAACATACGAAAAAATTCAATAGAGATACGGGTTATGGTCTACATCACACGAGGAAACCGATCTTAACACAGGGTCACGGTTCGACGAGCACAAGTCGGGTATAAAAGACCGCCTGAATCTCCTCGAGTTCATTCAGTGTTTAGAGCTCGTGGTCTAAAGATCCCTGAAGATGCCTCGCGCAATCGAAGGCTAAACGTTGGATAGTAATTCCAATTTGACACGATCTAATCCCAAGAACCATGATTTCTTAATTGACCAAAGCCGTGAAAGCTTCCGTTTTATGTTAAGATGATTAAATATTGCGGTGGGGGGAGGGTCTCTGCCCCCCCCCTATGACATTTCCTAAGTACGTGTAAACATTAATTTTACTTTGCATATTTTCATAACGGATACTACGTAACTGGAACAGCCTCGGCCATTGTCAAGATCTTCTAAAAGTGTGTCAGGGGTAAATATGACAGGTAAGAGTTTACATATAAAAATTTGGACTTACATTTTAGGTAGGTTAGATTGTTTTGGGTATGTTGCAGTACAAATCTACAATCTACAAACTCTATCGATTTATAATTTCGTCCGTAATATATAGTTTTTACAATACACTAAAAAAAATCGGCAAATTTCCTTTACTTGGAACTTCCCTCGTTATGAATCTTTCCTTTTGTTAGAAATAATAAAGTGTGACCTAATTTAATTCAGTACATAGTCATTTAGTAGCACATATATATATATATATATATATATATATATATATATATATATATATATATATATATATATATATATATATATATATATATATATATATATATATATATATATATATATATATATATATATATATATATATATATATATATATATATATATATATATATATATATATATATATATATATATATATATATATATATATATATATATATATATATATATATATATATATGTATATATATAAAAATTTAAGTTTTAAAAATGAGATATGCGTTTTAAACACTTTTATTGGGCGCCATTTTGTTCCATCATATTGGATTCCTACCAATACTTTACTAGTTCCTACCTATGCACTGGATTTTTGGGCATAATTAAAAATAAAAAAAAACTAAAGCTTACATTGACAGGCACCGCCGTTTTGTTACTTCATATTGCATTTCCAAATGGTCAAACCTCAGGAAAATTAGTAAGAAGCATGCCTACCAGGACCTTCCCCTGACTACGTGCCTGTTCATCTCTATATCACAATTAGTTATGGCACACATTTGAAATTAATCCATTAACTAAACTTTTAATTTCTTTCTCAATAGTTTCATGACATTTCTATAGTCATAAATAAAAGGCAGAATACATAATTATTACAACAGAAAATAGTAAGAAATCAATTTTATTGAACAAAATTCTTAAATACAAATACTTTGGTAGCCTATATTGTCTTTTAAATACTTTAATTCCTAACAGTTAACAAATAATATTAAATTTATTCCTAAAGTAAACAGATCTTTTTTTCTCTCAATAAAAGAAAAGATTTAGTACAAAAGTCTTATGGGCAGTGCTTCGACATCCCAGTGCCGTACATAAGCTAATATTATTAAAAAACAAAAAAATCACTTTATGCTTAGAAGCACTTGCGGTGGACGATTCCAGGGCCAGATTCATCATATTCCTGTTTGGAAATCCACATCTGTTGAAAGGTTGACAAAGAGGCCAAGATGGAACCACCGATCCAAACGGAGTACTTTCTTTCGGGAGGAGCAATGATTTTGATCTTGATTGTTGATGGGGCAAGTGCAGTAATTTCCTTTTGCATACGATCAGCAATACCTGGGGTAAGAAAAAAATATGGTTAAGCTATTTTATTTTTCTCGTAGTGAGTGTAGTTCTGTGTTATTATTAACAATTACGATGTTTTAAATAAAGGTCATACCAGGATACATGGTGGTGCCTCCAGACAAGACAGTGTTGGCGTACAAATCTTTACGAATGTCTACGTCGCACTTCATGATGGAGTTATAGACAGTCTCGTGAATACCACATGATTCCATACCCAAGAAAGAGGGTTGGAAAAGAGCTTCGGGGCACCTATAACAAAAGTATGAAATTTAAAGACATAGAAATGCTTCTCAACATTGATTATCAAGTCAGTAATAGATTCACACTATTCTAACAGGTAGGAATAAGACAAATTTGAAAAAAAATATGCTAATTTACCTGAATCTTTCGTTTCCAATAGTGATAACTTGACCATCAGGAAGTTCATAACTCTTTTCCAATGATGTGGAATTAGCTGCGGTGGCCATTTCTTGCTCAAAGTCCAAAGCTACATAGCACAGTTTTTCCTTGATATCACGTACAATTTCTCTTTCAGCGGTGGTAGTGAACGAATAACCTCTTTCTGTCAGGATTTTCATCAGGTAGTCAGTCAAGTCGCGACCTAGAGTAAATTAAGATTAAAATGTAAATTATTTGTTTGAAACAATGTAAAATGTCTACTAAACTCATTGTATCGGGCTTGTATTATCTTTATTTCTGTGGGTTTCACAACGTTTCGAATGGTAACTATCTCCAATCGTTTTCAAGTGTAAACTAAATTAATGAAACTGTTTGGGATCTCCTTCGATTTCTTCGCCAGCTTACGATATGACGACTTTTCGAACTTCGGTTAGGCTGTTAGCTTGACGACTGAGAGATGTATGAGAATACTAACTTAGTGTGCAGATGGGCGAGGCAGCCTTTTTAGGGCGATGCTTGATCAGAAAATGTGTGAACATTGAGAATACACTCGTTTTGTGACAAATCAGCTCGAATAAAATATTTGTGTTCAGTTTGCTGATGAAATTTTCCAGAGTTTCCATTTTAAGATCTCTGTTTTGAATATGTCATCTTACAAATCTGCTAGCATTAAATATTATTCGTAAGGCTTGTTTTGTAGGGTTTACAAATGTTTTTTTTTTGTTGGGGTGGTTAGTGCTCCACGATGGTGAGGTAAATATGGGTCTAATGTAAGATTTGGAGTGTTGTTTTTATTTTGTTGTTAAGTTTACTCTTGTGATTGATAAGTGGGTAGAGTAGGGCTAGTAGTCTGATTGGATTTTTAATGGAACAATTAGTATTTTTTGCCCATCTAAGTTTTAATACTGTAAAGCTACGGACTTAAATACTAGCCCTGTGTGGTGATGCGTGAAGTCTCCGCTCTTTTACCAGTTACCTGAACCGCGAACTTTAAGGAGGAACTGCACGCAGTAATATGGATCATTTGCAAGCCTTCCGCCGCTGCAATATTATGTTAAAACTATGAGAGATATGTATTAGCTTTAATGTGATTTTAATAGTTGGGCGCTAAATGCGAATTTTTATGAAAAAATCAAATCTAGAGTTATAAAATAAGAGTAGATTTGTCCATTTTCGACCATTTTTTGACCACTTTTTGACGTACATGCCTTCGCATATAATTTTTTTCCCACAAAATGGCTCTTTACCGCCTTACATTGATCCTTTGTCTACGTAACTGCAAAATTTGAAATGGTAAATCGTACTCATGTCTTTGTATTTCTGCAGCGCGTGAACCCTTTTGAACTCATTTTTAACCAAAATGTAATTTAAATTACCTATACACAACACATTTTTTTGAGGTCGGACGTGCAGAAAGTTTTTATTAATGCGTAGGTACCTTTTCATCTTACTTTCAACTCGACTAGACCTTGTCGTTGGTTTTTCATTTTTTGCGTGCAGTTCTCCCTTAACGAGGTCAGCTTGAGCTAGAAACGTATTCCCTATGGAATATCGAAGCTTAAACTTTACTGTTTACTAATAATACCTTGATTCCTTTCAATGAGAACTGCTTCTATAAATTTTTGCTTTCGGCAAGTGATGTTCTATGTAAAATTTTAGCTTTCGACATAGCATCCGGTGTTGGTTTGACCCGACGTGTTCCCCTATCCCTTTTGAGTAAAATTAAAATACTACTCGACTTAATGTTACGAGGGTGTTTTGTTTCTCCAGTGTAGGGATTCACCAACCCCACACTGGGTTTAGTAAATTCATTCATTTTTCTTGTCGATATTCTTTGGCTGAGTTTTCGTCAGAAAGCTCCTTAATGTATTTCCTGATTTCAAAGCGGTTTTTATACTAGAATCTCTGACTATTCTCCGATTATTTTCAAATGTTCTCTTAATAAAGGGTATCGTGAGAAAAAGTGTTTTAATGTCATGAATATTTTGCTATTTTGATATCGTATTTCTTATTAATCTTTAAGAATAACTATTCTTCAATAGTTCTCTTTAATGTTTCCAATTTCTGCCTCAAGGTCCGTCGTATTATTATAAGTTGTTACATTGTTATAAAGCAATAAGATATGCCCTCCTTTATTGGTGCAGAAGGATCAGAACCATGGTTGAGACATTGTCCAGTATGTATGGGTTTTCAATACGCTGTAGTTCTGATGCCTTCTGCAGATCGTTTAACAAGAACGTCAAGAGAAAGCAAACAGGAATTTTCTTTTTTCTCCGTTGTGAATTTAATACATATAAGTGAGAAAAATTCTGTATTTAGAGTTAATATTTAGTTTACACTTAAAAACGATTGGAGACAGTTGCCAGTCAAAACGTTGTGAAAAACCATCACAAATAAAGGCAATGCAAGTCCGGCAGAGCGAGTTTGGTAAATGTAAATTATAATGAAATATGTTATACTTTAAAAATAATTATGTATTCAGATCTGTTGTATTAATATTATCAGCGATCCACACGCCTTGAAGCATGAAAGCTTTCACGCAAGGCATTAACTAATCATGGTTCTTAGGTTTAGACCGTGTCCATTTGGAATTATTTTTCGACCTTTCAGTGTGCTTAATAATTTCAATTTAGTCTCTTCTCAATCTTCCTTTTATACAATGCCGAGAAGAAACGTTAGTCACGGATAAAAATAACTACATAGATAAAATTGAAACAGAACCTCTAACGGCTTGCCTCATATTCGGTATATTATAAAACGAAGATCTGAGAATCTAGTGAATGAACGAGCCTAAAAATACCGGTAGTAATGCGTGCTACATGCTACATCATGTGTAGCAACCAATCATTAGAGTGAATCGGGCATGAAGATGTCTCGTGCAATCGCAGGTAAAACCTCGGAAAAAGTAATTTCAATTTGACACGGTCTAAACTCAGAAACCATTATACAGGGTGTCTCAGGAGCCTTTGAACAGTGAATATCTCCGTTAATGTAAGAGACTCAAAAAAAATGTATAAGGAAAATATTTTCGGGTTATTTTGGTGCAAAATTTAAACACAATCCCAATCATACATCACAAAGTCGTAGCCAACCAAACTTATGTTTTTTTAAATGGGACACCCTGTATATTTTTACGGATTTCGATAGGGCTTGGTTTGATGGCAGATGAATAATTACTAATCTATTAAGTATGTAGATAATACGAGAAAGTTTTTAATCATTTCTGAAAGAGCCGTTCATGATAAACCCATCAAACTTTATATCGTTGAATTCAGCTCACCAAGTCTATCGAAATTCGTAAAAATATATAGGCTGTCTCATTTAAAAAAAAAACATAAGTTTGGTTGTCTACGACTTTGTAATGATTGGGGTTATGTTTAAATTATGCATCAAATATTTTCCTTGTACATTTTTTTGAGGCTCCTACATTAACGGTGTATAGCTTAACATGTATCAGGAAATATTCGGTATACAGAAATACACATAATTTAATAAGATAATATTTTTTGGTTGTTGCAGTATAATAATTAAGTTAGCTATAAGTTTTAGTTAGTCAGCAAGTTCATTCAGTTCAAAACCCTTGTATAAGTAAATCAAATATGGTAACAAAAGGTTTTTGATGAATTGGCTAAATAAACAACAAATTGAAGAAACTTTTAACATTTGAAATTATTATTATTATTATTATTATTATTACGTCAAGTCGCTTGAAAATCGAGTCGATCCTAAATATTCTTGGCTTGAGCGTCTTCTGTTGTGATGATGAATGTGACTTTCACTTATGTTATTCCTTTTGATTAATGCAGTGGAATAAAAATTTAAGTTTTAAAAATGAGATATGCATTCTAAACCGAATTTAAATTGGTTTAAAATTTAAAGGGAAGGTCAAACCTTTTTCAAAGTCAAGTCTTAGAACTTAGTTAAATAAAGAAGTGAATTAGGTTTTAATTCAAAGCTAGGGGTTTAATCGGAGGTAGCCATTCCAGGAATCATTCAAAAACTATCGTTTAATTTTTAACTGACACAAACGCGTCAGTTTAAATTGAACTTGTCCTTACTCCTTATTATAAAGAAGAAAAAACAAGTAAAAATGTACTTACCAGCCAGGTCCAGACGTAAGATAGCATGAGGAAGAGCGTAACCTTCATAGATTGGTACTGTATGGGATACACCATCTCCAGAGTCAAGTACGATACCAGTGGTACGACCGGAAGCGTACAGTGACAAGACTGCTTGAATAGCTACGTACATCGCGGGGGTATTGAAGGTTTCAAACATGATTTGTGTCATTTTTTCTCTGCAAAAGGTTTTAAAAATTAAATTTGAAAACCAGATAAAAGTAAATAAGGAAATAATAAAAAATATGTAGACTAAATAATGCATTTCTAGTGGTAAGTTGTTAATAAGTCTTAAACGGTAAACGTTTCTTGAGCAATCAAAGCAACACGTACCTAGATTTGACGATATGCTTTATGAAATAATTGAATTCGACATCACCATTCTGTCAAGAAAATGATTTAACTTAAAATTCCTTAATTTTGAATAATTTTTACCACCTTAGTGGGTAATTGAAAAACACTATTTAAACAATGATTAACCACAAAAAATAGCTTCTTATTTTGGAATTTAAACTAAAGATTAATATTTTACAAAAATTAATTATCAATTTTTGTTATTTTGGGACACAGGGACGTCACTAGACCCTTGTTGTTGAAGATAGTATAAAATGAACAACTGACGAAAAGATAAGGAGTTATGTAATTTCCTTTACTAACACCATAAATTAGTTTTAAATACGAGTTTTAGACTTTTTGTATCCGACAACGGTTCGTTGCATCAAGGCAAGTATAATAAACGACACAACAATGGTTACATAGTGATAAAACCAGAGAATCACAGACATTTTAGTTTCAGTCAGTCAGTGCCTATTTGAATTAACCAATTTAAGTCTGCCATACGCTAGACGCAATTTTGAATTAATATGATCTTTAAAGTTCAATTTACTGTCCAAAATTTTTACAGGTGTTAGAGAAAGGTAATAAAATATTATTAAGAAATATTTGCATGTTATTTCTAACGTTGGCAATCTGAATTTGATTTCCGAATGCAACTATGGATGATTTCCTGGAATTAAGTAATAAAAGAGGTTTAGTATTGTAAAATTTATTAATGTCATTAATAATTCTAATTGAGCCTCAGGTATGATCTGTTGGAAAGAAAAGTAGGGTTGCGTGGCAGCTGCGTAAAAAATTCTGTTATTTTTTCTACGATTCCCCGGGATTACGAACTTACGTCAGCCTGTTTCTATACAAAAGAAAAATATAATAAAAGAATAAATTCATTAATAATATGTGTAATCCAGGGAATAATAAACGGACAACAAAGACGGATCATAGTTATATTGATTTTATCAGATCCGGCAGCTTTTGATTTAATTTATTAATAATTTGTTAATAAGTATTAATAAAGTTATTATTATTATAATAATAATTTGAAATATCCTGAAACGGATGATTGTTATTTGCAAATTGAGTATGACTTAGAAAGTAGATTACTCTTACTTTAACTGCTGTGGTACTAGTGTTACTAAAGATCTTATACCTTTATGTAATACTTGCATCTATACAACAAATGCATTTAATAACATACCTGTTAGCTTTGGGATTAAGCGGTGCTTCGGTAAGCAAGATAGGATGTTCTTCAGGTGCTACACGGAGTTCATTGTAGAAGGTGTGGTGCCAAATTTTTTCCATATCATCCCAGTTAGTTATGATACCGTGTTCGATAGGATATTTCAATGTAAGGATACCTGAGAAAGAAACAAATATTAACAAAAATGTCCAGAAATTCGAAAAAGAATAACATGTAGCAATATAGCTTCACCATGGGGGGTATTTAGGGGGGGGAAGCAAGGAAGCACAAGAGCTAATAACCCAGAACAAAATTTTAAAACCAAAAATCCTTTTTTCGTTATAGAATACATTACGTGTAAAACAAAAGACCCTTTTCTTGTATCCCCCCCCCCCCCCCCCCCCCCCCGGAAGGCAATCTAAATACGCCTAAGAGCTTCCCTCTGCTTATTTGACTGAGATTGCAAACGTATCTGGTTTATTCGCAACTATAATTGTTAATAGAATTCCATACTTTACTAAAACATGTTATTAAAACAGACTAAAAAAAATAACTCTAAAACGGTTAAAATTTATTTGAATCCTTTCTTAAATTTACCTCTTTTGCTTTGAGCCTCGTCTCCTACGTACGAGTCTTTTTGACCCATGCCCACCATGACACCCTGATGTCTAGGGCGACCAACGATAGAGGGGAACACGGCACGGGGAGCATCATCTCCTGCAAAGCCAGCTTTGCACATTCCAGATCCATTGTCGATGACAAGAGCTGCTACATCATCGTCACACATGGTTGCTTAGTGTTGTTTTTGGTCTGAAACAAACATTTTAGTACATTAATTTGAATATAACACAAATCACACTGTCTAGATAATAAATATAAAATGTTCTTTAACATAATTCTTCATTCGCATTATAATATACACCGTATGTCCAGAGAGGTTCTAGAGAGACCAATTCTACTTTGGCTACGAAGCTTCCGCCCTAGGGCAATATAAATAACTATTAGATAAAAAATAACACCCTTGGGTATTATTATAGAAAAATAACGCCCTAGGACATTCAAAATTATAATTTGATTTATTATTATTAAAATTAGATTTTCCTAAAAAAACATTATATATTATTATTAAACGTTGAACGCACCATGGGTATTGTAAGCGATAGCATTTTCAGTCGAGGTATATCCCTCCGGCCAGAGGAACTGTGTCGACCTCAAGCGTTATTAGCCGTATAACACCCTTGATACCTTAATAATAACTAGCTGGCCCGGCAGATCTTGTTCTGCCTTTTCCGTTAGATGGCGCGATGAGTTTCCAGTGGAATATGGGGCGCATTCGCCACATCGTCCAGAAATGTTATTGAAGAAAAACATATTGGTTTGATAGAAAAAATACGCAATAAAAGAATACAAAAAATAGTGGTGAAAAGTCTCGGTAACAAGATCATCATTTCAAAAAAAAATCATGTAAACTGGTACAGTAAAAGTTTCTCACGAATTTGCTGAAAAATATGGCTTAGTGTTTTAAATATATAGATAATGAGGGTTTAGTCGAGGAATCTGGTGTTAACCGAATGAAACGGATTCACCTAACAGTATGGGTTTTGTTAAGAAATCCTTGTTTTAATATAGCTACACTATATAACCTCAAAAAAAAGCCTAATAAAGGCAAAACGCAATCTGATTTTTAAAACACAACTACGTACAAAATTATGTTCTGTTAAAAAATAATAAAACAGTCATTGCTCGGACCGGGATTGGAATACATATCCATTGCAGTGCAACTGGAGAACCCTACTATTGAGCTATTAGGCTCATACCGAATATTTAACGAAACTTGTTTATACTTCGCCAAATGACGTACCTTAACCAATAGAGCGTGAGCCATAAAAATAGCCTATCTAGATGCTTCCCGTCTGTCCCATTTTGGTTACCAAATGGATTCTTTTTATAATCGATTTTAGCAAAAAAGTTATTCTACATAAAAGAGTTTTGAAAACATCGCGAAATGGTAGAAAAGGGCAAACGAGAGGCAAGAAAACAGCATAGATTAAACAATATACTCCCTCGGCAATAAAAAACAGGCAGAAAAATTAAAACTTTGCATATAACAAAAGACAAATACAAACGTCTACCAACAGCAAACTCACATGCTGTTCCATCACACCATTATAAAAGACAGCTACTTTTGCAAAAAAAAAATTTAAAATGTGATTTTGGTGTTGATTAGCGTTTGTATTTGTCTGATCTTATTCCAACTGATAGCTGATAGTACACACTTTATACAGTTTTATTATAAAAAGTATTACTTACTAAAAAAATAAGTTTGGGTACAAAAAAAATACACAAAAAATTTACGAAATCAAAACTTCTGATATCTCAAGAGCGTAAAAATATGAATTAAAAAAAGCCATTTAAAGCATATTTGTACAAAGTGTAATCTTTAGGTAATTAATGGTCAATAAGTCGAAAATTTGTATATTCAGAATATATACTATTAATTTTCTCAACAGCTACGTCTAATACAAAAAACTTTAAAAAGCTTTTTGACTTGCATATGCCGGCTTTTTAATTTAATTGACTCAAAAACTTGAATTTCATTTTTTTTTTGTTTTGCAGATTTTTATTTTTGTATTTCTTTCGTTCTGTTAAGTAAATTAATAAGTTAAAAAGCCGATGCCATGTTTTACCCAATTACCCGTAACTTCTATTATAAGTTCTTTCATTTGTAAAAACAATATATTATCCTCATAAAATCAGTCTTACATGAATCGTGCATGTTTAACTTTCTTTGATAAAAGAAATAATTCAAACAATTCATTATGAAAAAAATTCCAGCTGTAAGCCATTTGTCGATTATTTTCTATATTTTTTCTTTTTTATGTTTTTATTTGGGTTAGTTTTTTATTTTGTTTTTAATCTAATCAAATATCACAACATATTTTAATGCTTTTTTTCTATACATTTTCTTATTTTCTTCTGTTTTTAATTTTATTTATATAATTAACTTGATTTTGTTCAAAATGAAAAAAAAGTTTAATTAGTCAATCATCATCTTGATTAAAAACGGTAAAATAAAGCTTTGAACTTCAAATAAAAATACATCTATATGCAGAGAAAAGATAAAACTTTTAAACCTCATTCGATTTTTCTAAGGTATTACAATCACACACAAGCGAGGTGCATGAATTTCATTTTTCAGAAAAGTTTTGCTTCTACTCAGGGATTAAAGCCGAAAACAGTTAAAGCTATGAAGTTCGGCCGAAGAAGTATTAAAAAAAAAGGAATTTTATAAAAACTCTTCTTTAAGGGATTTTTCTAGAAAAAACTTTTACTAAAATGTTTTCTAACAATATGTTTTCATAACTTTAACTGTTAAGGTCAGTCTGCAGGGCCGGATTAAGTACTTATGGGGCCTGGTGCGATAAGTATTCAGGGGCCCCTGAGCCGGGCGTTTTACGATTGCGCCTTGTAGGACTAAAAATAAAAAGGAGCATTAAGTGTTTGGGGGCCCCTTAGCCACGCTTCAACCTAACTGATGACTAAAAAAAAAGTCCTCCGTGAATTATTCAAAAAGTATTTAGGATGGGGCCGGGTTTGCTATATAGCAAACATATTTGAAAACATAAAATAAGAATTGCGGAATAAAGTTGAATGGAATTAGTGTTTCTAGAAAAAAATTATTAGCAATGGACTTATTTATTTTATTTAAAACGCCCAAAATTTTAACTTAGACCTCCAAAACTGTAAAGCTGACCTTTAAAATAAAACTAAATAAATAAATAAAACTAAAAAGGGTGAATTAAGTAAATTTATAATAAAAATAAAACCGACTTAAAAAAAAATGTATTAAAAAGTAAAAAATAATGCTTTTTTCCATCTTCAAAATTTGACTTTATGAAGTCGGCATCAAACAATAAATACAGTAAAGAGAGATTACACTTGAGGTATTAGGCGAAAATGTTTTCTGTACTTTTGGATACCGACTTAATATAGTCAAATTTGCAACATGGAATGAAGTATTATTTTTTAATTTTTAATGCATATTTTGTAGTCTGTTTTTTCTTATCAATTATTTTCTATTCCCTGAGCAAACCAATACAAATTTATAAAAATGCTGACGGATTATTTTTAAGTTTGTTTCATCTAATCGGCCTGCACATACCTGAATGCTTTTAGAGTTTCTATTTATTGGCGATCGAATACCTATTGAATGTTTATTTTTAGTTTAATTACACTATAGGATTACGTTACGTACCCTAATTGGTTTAAATGTCACTGATATATTTGTATGAGCACCTCAATTTTCGTATTGTACATGCCATTATTTTGCCGCAAGGTGGATTTTATTTCCTCGTTTGAATAGATCAATAGTTAATGCAGGATAATCAACTCAATATTATGTTTTTTTGACGAATGTTGTATGCGTCTGTAGGAAAATGAACTTGAAAAACTATTACTGAAACCATAGCTATTATTCTTGCTGACACGTCTAATGAAAATAATACATTTTCCAATGGTTCAAAAATGCACATGCAAAGAATAAATGATAAAAACAATGTTTCTGCTTCAATTTGGATGACAAAAAAGTAATTTATAGGGTTTTTTATAATTGGTAACCCAATTTGAAATGCAAAAACTGTATTTTTCCCAAGGTTACGATTTAAGGTTATTAAAAAAAAAAATTAAAAGACGCAATAGTCGACAACCAAGAAGATCATAGAATGATAGTATGAGGGAAAGCATGGAAGCCCGTGAATTAGATATTGAGGATGCCCTGAATAGGCACAGATGGCGCCTAGGAAAGGAAAGATGCATGAAAGAAAGCGTGGTTATTTGTATAAAAAGTCAAATAAAATTATTAAGAAAATCCCCTTTCTTTACAACATTAAAATATTAAAGGTTCAACATATATAGCGAAATTTATTATATAACTCAAAATAGTATATCGTCATATTTATAACAAAAATGCTATCTAAAAATGTTTGTATACTTAGTTAAATTCTAAGTAGTATCATAACTTCAATTTTGCCCCCCCCCCCTCCATTATTTCCTCGTAAGATTTTAAGCGGAGCCTCAATATCATAATTAAAAAAAACAGCAAATTAAAAAAAAGCCTTTTTAGAATATATGTGTATCCTTCGATTTTAATGACGACAGATAATTTTTTTATGCCTTTGTTAACGGAAAATTCAAACATAACATTTTTTGCATTTCTTGAGACTTTAAAAAAACATATTTTCCAAATTTAATTTCTAAATATTTTTTTTATTATTTTTTACATATAAATAAAGGTACTATATTCGACCTTTTTATTCAAATTTGTAAGTTTTTTATTTCGTTTAAGACAAAAAAAGTTTTTAGGAAAAGTGGGTTTTTTTGTAAACCTACAAATAAAGAAATTTAACAACACATTGTTTAATCCAAAAAATAATACACTTTTACTGATTTTAAATAGAGTACTCTACATTTTTACTTTTGTAATTCAATTCCAATTCCTAAGCGTTTATGAATGATTTTTGAATAACGATACCTAATAAGAAAAGATGAAAATGCGTTATTTTATTTTATAATATAAATGTTTGCTTTTATCTTTTCAAAAAAATATATATTTTTGATTATAAAAATTAGTATATAAGTATTGTAATTGTGAAAAATCACCCTCCGAGATTTTTTCAGATCTTTATGTTTCAGGGTCCCTAGATGACAAAAAAGAAAAACATGTTTTCTCGATTCCGTCGGTCTGTCTGTCTGTTGGTCTGTCTGTCTGTGGGTCTGTCTGTTCGCGGCATAGTTAAAAAACTAATTGACTTCAAATTTTGGTAAAAAATTGAGGGTTATATGGGGATGATCTGGTAATATTTTGGTAAAAATCCAATATCGCAAAACAAAATAGCGGCCTAGTGAAATGTTAAAAAATATATTACTAAGAATGTGCTTATCCCACTATTCCATTTATATACAATTAATAGGTTAACTATTTAAAGAAGGTACTAAACTATGGTACTACTCGGAAGAAACTGGTAGACGTCCCACTCTAAATCAAGGCGATGCGCGCTGCAGTCCTTAACTTGTGCTGTGGAACAACCACCTTGGTTTTACACGAGATTCGGCAGTTTGTTGAGCTGTGACTGTGAAGCAGATGACGGATGGCGCGGACACAGAGCAGACGAGATGGGCGGGGACGCGCCAGCAAGAACGGGAGGGCGAGTTAACCGTAGGCAAAAAAAAAAGTGTTTAAAATTTAGGATAATAAAGATTTTTTATTCTTCACGAATTCAATATGTAAGCAAATGATGGGTAATGTTCTTGAATATATATTTTTGTCAAATTTTTAAATTTTGTTGGATTCTTGAGAAAAATTTTAATGTTTTCGGATAATACATTAAAGAATTTTGGACCGAAGTAGGTTACTATCCTTTGAGTATGCGATTTAGTATAAAAGGGTGTTCTTAAATGCCTTATTGATCTGACTTTATATTTTGTTTCAACAAAAGCGGCCAAATAAATTTTTTGTAATCTGAAAAATCACTTCTAAGGTTTTACATATCTGCAGATTGACTTGACAAATTTTAGGCAAAAATTACGGCCCTTATGGGGATGACCTGGTAATATTTTGGTAAAAATCCAATATGCCGGAACAAAACGGCGGCTTAATGAAACGTTAAACAAATATTACTTAAAAACTAATTATCCAATTTGTAGAAAAATCAAGTATTATGTAGGAATCAACCGGTAAAATCTTGGTACGGATACAAGATGGCAGAACAAAATGGCCGCTTAATAAAATATTTAGAAATTCAGCCTGAAAAAAACTACTTAATGAACTGATTTCAAATTGTGTGCTATAACTAATTCTAGTATAGGGATGAACTAATAAAACTGTGGTACTACTTCAAGATGGCGGAACAAAATGGCTACCAAATAAAATTTTTGTAATCTGAAAAATTACCCTAGCAGGTTTTACATATCTTCGCGTTTTAGCGTCCCTAGATGCCAAAAAATATGTTTTATCAATACCGTCGGTCCACCCGTCGCTTTCTCTGTCTGTCAGTTCGCGGCATGGCTGAGTAGTTTTACTGATCAGATTGACTTCAAATTTTAGTCAAAAATTAAGGTTCATGTAGGGATTGCCTGGTAATATTTTAGTAAAAATCCAATATACCAATAGTGAAACGCTAAAAAATTATTAATAAACAAAACTAATTATACATACAATTTACCTAAAAAAAAGTGTTACAAAAGAATGAACTTGTAACATTTTGGTATGAATATAAGATAGCAAAACAAAATGGCAGCCTAATAAAATATTTAAAAAACCAATCTGAAAAAAACTACTTATTAGATTAATTTCAAGTTTTATGCAAGCATTAAATGTGTTATAAGGATAAGTTGGTAAAGTTGTGTTACGAATTCAAGATAACGGAACAAAATGGCGGCCAAATAACAGTTAAAAAAAATTAAAGTAAAAAATTTTCTCATTCAATTGACTGTAAATATTTGACAAAAATTAAATATGATTTAAGGATAAACTGGTGTGAGTTCAACATGACTTAACAAAATTGCGATGTGTGTCAATCTAAAAGCTACATCTTGAATTCAATTTAAATTATGTCCAAAATCAAGTGGCATAAGTAGAAACTGGTAATAAATTGGTAAGATCCAATATATTGGTAAGATCCAATATATTGGAACAATAAAAATATTCGATAAGACATTATATATGTGTTCCTAAAAAAATATGTACTGAACGAAATTCATTCACACTTCACTATTCCTAATAAAAGGAAATATTCATAATGAGGGAAGTTCCGGGTAAAGTTTTCTATTAACTTTCAATTGAAAGTTTGAAGATGTTTACAAATAAAACTAGGAAAGTGATTTTCGTTTTTTGTAGATGGCATTTTTTGAGTGATAATATTGCAAAATTTGAACGTTGAACGGCGATTCTGTCTTTTGGGCGAATAATCAAGTATGAAATCCATGTGAACGTGTTAAATAAACAAATGGACGAATCGAATGAACGAATCGAACCGATTAGTGAGTAGTGGGCTATAGTGAGTAGGGGACTTAAAAAGTTTTCTTTCGTTATAGCTACATATTCTTTATTCTAGGTTATTTTCTTTGCATAGTGTATTCCAAAGAATTATATATAACACTCCACTTAAGAAATATTTCCTTTAATTAAAAAGTCAAGTACGATTCAGGTTAGTTCAGCACATAGTTTTTTATTAATATTTACAATACATACAAATCTTATCTTTCATCCCCTTACTAAAGGGTATAATTGATTACGAGGGATTTTTAAGGTAGTTTGGTAAAACTTATCTGTAAAGCATTTTAACAGGAATTTTCCCAGTATTAAATTCTTCCATTTATTAAGGGAATGATATATAAGTTGTATGTACTGTACAGGGTGGTCGAAATTGGTCTGTTTTAACAGAGAAAACCTATTTCCTGACTAGATAGAGCAAAACTGACTTAGGTGTCATGGGCTCGATTTCTGAGAAATGTTTAATGGCAAAAACCGCCTGCCGATATTTTCACTGCCAACTGAGATATAGGGCGTTTTTCAATTTTCGGCCATTTTGAAAATTGTCCATAACTTTTTTATTTTGCGGAATATTAACATTCTGCAAAGACATTCTAAAGGCACTTTTTTATGTGCAATCCAGTGGCATAAAGATTTTTTCTATAGTTGTCCGTTTTATCATAAATAGGCAAAACTTTTTTTTTTCAAAAGGAAATCATAGTTGGCTATAAATTATAAAAAATGCTCGCGTTTAGCCCTTTTCAGTGATATAAAGTTGTAGGTACTTATTTTCAAAAATAACGAAAATATTAGGTGTTTTTGGTTTACATCGAAGTAGGTTTTGATTTGTGATGACAATATCTCAATTATGTATTGTTAAGATTTATAGTTTGTTAGCAACTTAAACACAACTTTAAATAACACTAGCTAACGTTATTTTAATTATTTATTATTAATTTTTTTTTGTTACATAGCAACAAACTAAACTACTATTTACAGCTACAAGTGAAAATAAAAAATAATTATGAAAATCTAGGTATTTAGTTAGATAGGTTTCTGATAAATATATTTAGAGAAGTTGTTCAAATTGAGCCCCTCCCTGTTGAATACAAACTAAGCATCTTTTGCGTACCGAGTTGCAACTATTTATTAGTTCAACTGGGCTAATATTAAATGCTGTTAGTGGCCTCTTGCAATTCTTCTTTTGTGTGAAAGGTTCTTCCTTTAAATATCAAGTCCTTCAATCTTCCCCAACAAAAAAAATCTAAGGGAGTTAAGTCACAGGACCTAGCAGGCCAAAAAAATATGGGGCCCCAGTAAATCCAATTTTCTCAAAATTCAAGTTTAAAAGATCAGTTGTGATCCTATTTGCAACAACCATCTTGTTGATAGTAGATATTTCTGGCATCAGCTAAAGGTATGTCTTCCAACAAAGGGACAATATATGTGCGCAAAATATTTACATAATCATCTGCAGTTAAATTTCCATCGTAAAAATAAGGTCCCACAAATCTTCCTTTATCCCCACCCATATATTGAATCCACACCGACCTTGCCGGTCTTGTTGCACAACTACGTATGGATTTTCAGTGGACCAGTGATATGAATTATATCTATTAAATATACCAATATATCTACTCTGATTCATCACTCCAAATAATATTTAATGGAAAATTCATTATATATGTCTGCTCATACCACTGACAAAATCTCAATCTTCTAGCGGCGTCCCCTTCACGGAGTTGATGAACTATTCTCGTTCTGTACGGTTTGAATTTATGTTTTTTGACTATTTTTAAAACGGTTTTTGGAACATTCGTTATATTTCCAATGTTCGAGAGGAGTTTGAAGATGTTTACAAATTATATTTAGCTGTGATTTCCTTTTCTTCCTTTAGTTCATAATGTCTTGTTCTTTTTTTAAAACTTCCGTAATTTACTAAATTACTTTTTAATGTTGATAAATTCGATTATCCGGTTGACGTCTTGTATTAAAATATAATTCACTAGCTATGAAATCCATGATAATATGTAACATTTTAACATATCATACATAATTCTCAAACATATTTTGTCAGCAACTTTATAAAGATAACACCAAAACGAATAATTACACCAGACTACAGTAATCGACAACAATATATTCAAAATATTGAACGCGCGTCATTATTCCAAGGCCTACTTCGATGTACCAAAAACACCTAATATTTTCGTTATTTTTGAAAATAAGTACTACATACTTTATATCACTGAAAAGGGCTAAACGGTTATTTTAATTTATAGCCATATGATTTCCAAAAAAAAAAAGTTATATATAAACGGACAACTATAGAAAAAATTTCCTGGATTGCAATTAAAAAAGTCAAGTAGATTGTCTTTGCAGAATGTTTTTTAATATTTACAATACATACAAATCTTATCTTTTCAAAATGGCCTTAAAAACGCCCTATAATCTGATTGGCAGGGATTTTATCGGCAGGCGGTTTGGCCATTAAACATTTCTCAGTAAAGCATTTTAACAGGAATTTTCCCAGTATTAAATTCTTCCATTTATTAAGGGAATGATATATAAGTTGTATGTACTGTACATATTACTAAATAACTATGGGCTGAACTGAGCTGAGTTATGCTTCACTTTTCTTAATAAAAGGAAGAATTTATAACGGGGTAAGTTCGGGGTAAAGCCAATTTACGATTTTTTTTATATTGTTTTTGTCACTCTCTCTCTACATGTCACACTTGATTTTTGGACAAGATATAAATCAATCAAGTTCCTATTTAAGTAGTTTTTTACACCGATTTAAAAAAAAAATTAATCAGTTTATAGCTACGTATCAGCTGTGATTTTTGTGCAAAATTTATTGAATAAAAAGTTTTGTTTACGTTGATTCTTTCTATTTATTTGGTGTAAAATTTCAAGTCAATCGAATTAGTAATTTTTTCAGATGGATTTTTTAAACAGTTTATTATTGTAAATGGTGAGATATATTTAAAATTAATACAAATGACGTATAAAATCATCTAGAGAATATTCTAGTAGGTTGGTACAATAATCTTATTTGGCAATAAGATGGCGCATCGCCGCACAATGTTTTGGAGTTTACCGAATATTTAAATAATTTTAATTTAAAGAAATAAAGTTATTTTTTTACATTTACAAATTATTACCAAATCTTACGGTTCCATCTCCACATAACCTTTAATTTTGTTATTTGAGTTATTCGGGTAAAAATTTTTTAGCTGTACCGCTAACAGACATACTGACTGTAGCCGAGTTCCATTACACAATTTTGGTGGTTTTAAATTTCGAATAAGCATCACTGGTGCCACCACTTTTAAAGTTAACTCATGAGGAGGCATTCCTGAAGGGTTTAGAGAGTGTAAGAAGTCAACAGGATAATTAACCGCATTTTCTTGGTCTATAACTACATCTATTGAGTGGTATGTTAATTGTGGAGCAGTAATTTTTTCAAATAAAGCTAGATTTATTTCATCTGCTGTGCTATTTTTTGGAGTTAATATAGCTCACTATACACATTTAAGGGGTAGTTTCACCCTCTTGGAAACTGAGTTTCGAAGAATCCCTTCTTATCGAACCTCTGCACTCTAAAATCAAGCTGTTTGCACAAGCTCAGCTTTCTACGGCAAACGGGTTGAGAAAGATCGCAAAAATTAATTAATGACCCGATTTTTTCAAAAGCCCTGTATGAATTTATAAAAAATCTAAAAATATGTAATAAACTAAAATAAAAAGCACGTGTTCAAGTGTTTTTCCGAATAACTAACCGTTTTTTAAATAAAAAATATAGTATTAAAGGGGTGGTTTCAACCCCTTGGACACCCTGTCTGGGTTTTTAAATATTAAATATAAAGCATATTATGTTCAAACGTTTTCCGAATAATCAACGGTTTTTTTAATATATTATAATATTTAAGGGATGGTTTTACCCATTTGAACACATTGTATGATTTTTTTAAAATCCTAAAACATGTAAAAAAATAAATTATAAATCACGTGTTCAAGCGTTTTTTTCGAAAAACTAACCGATTTTTAAATAAAAAAATATTGTATTATTTAAGTGGTGGTTTCACCCCTTTGAACACCCTGTATGAATTTTTAAAAAATCCCAAAATATGTAAAAAATTAAATTAAAAAATACGTATTTTTTTCCGAAAAACTGACCGTTTTTTAAATAAAAAATATTGTAATATTTAAGGGGTGGTTTCAATTCCTTGGAATTTGAGTTTTGAAAAATCCCTTCTTATCGAACCTCTACACCCCAAAATCAACCTGTATGCCAAAATTCAGCGTTTTACCTCAAGCGGTTTGAACTGGAGCGTGATGAGTGAGTCAGTCAACTAAGTCTCTTATATATTAGTATAGATTAGTTACTATGGTTTTCTGTAAACCGGTTACTCCGAGAAGTTATGACCAAATTGGATGAATTTTTCGTAAGTAAGTATTTAGAGTAGTGCCGGGGTCATTCCATAACGAGCTCGAGAATATTAAAATAGCGTAATGACGGTATGTTTTTCTCTGAGAGAGTTTCCAAGATTACTTTAAACCTCTTTAATATATCGCCCTAAAACTTAGTGCACGAACTGTAATTAACTAAAAAAAATAAACAAATTGGACATAACTGAAAATTAAAAAAAAATATTATTAAAACTTTGAGTCTGACCTTTTTACTTTAAAACTTTTTATAAATAATATATAATATATAAATCCGGTTATCAGCCATTTTTTTTATTTTGTAAAATGAAAGTAGATGCCACAATATGAAGGAGCACAAAAGTGAAATTATTTTTTTAATAAGCCATTTTTTCAATATTTCAATAAATATTTTCCAGAAACACAGCTTCGGCAACATAGTGTTTGTGACGTCAGAAGTCCTAACGCTTTGGCAACGCAGAAAATGGAAAACAACATTTTTCCCAAACTCGAAATTATGTCACAACGTCAACTGTTAGTGTTAACTACAATTTGAAGTTATCTAGGTTTTTCTTTAGTTATCTAGCTCAAGAACTTTGAAATTTTTAGTAGCAATAAATTAGTTTTATTTGTTCTAAATGGTTAATTTTCCTTTTTGAAGTATTTTTGTTTTATAAAATATTTGATTTTCAGGGGTACAAAATAGCAATTGTTTTATAGCTTTGTTTAAACCGTTTGATATTAAAATTTAATATCTTAAATAAGGTTTCACAAAACTATTATATAAATAATATTTCACCTTATTAGTCGAGGCATGTTACCTTTGTATTTAAATGCGATAAACGGGGATCTATTCCTAATGGATAATATTTCAATGTATACATTTTCTTGGGTGTTCCTTTTTTTTAATTATTAACAAACGACTGATAAAAAAAAGTAAAATTTTTTTTAAGTTTTTGAGTTTATAAAAGTGGCTACAGGGTCTTAGATTTTTATTAAAAGATTAAAAATATTTAGAAAGTAATTAATTTTAAATTTATATTAATCTTGCAACAATTAAACAACTAACCAGCTTTTTTAAAGTATGAATTGCTTATATCTGAATGTTTAACAACTTTGCAACAAATTGACGTTAAACATTAAATCAGGATAAACGCACAATAAATCACAACCATTTTAAAAAAAGGTTAGGTAAGATCGTATTATGCAAATAGGAATTATCTCCGCAACTTTCCCTTCCAGAACTAAAAAAATATGTTTTAAATGACTGCTAAATAGGAAAAAAAATCTTATTTGTAAAATTGTGAGAAAACTATATCTCATAAAAAGTATTTGTTACAACTGTAATATACATTATTATTTTGGTTGTGGTAAGCGTTTTATGTAATTTTTATTCGGATTTATCCACTGTGATGCTTTCACATCTCGAAATTCTCCAATATTAAAGGGCTCGTCTAGCTTTAAAAAATCATGCACCATAAAACTGTCTACATTGGGTAAATTATTAGGATGTATGGTGTTTTGTACACTAATGGTTTGACTAGATGAAGCAATTTTACTCAAAATATTCTATATTGCAAAAATGTGTACAAAAAAAAATTAAATTTTCATGTATTTGAAACAGCAATTTTTGACATTAATTGTCATTTATTATTCCTATTCCAACCTATATAACTTCGCATTAACCAAAACACGAGTGACTTCTGACGTTATACGCATTTTAATTTGAAGGAAAATATCATGTAAAGTTTAAATTCAATTTGCTATGATAAAACAACATTATCCGCCGAACTGTTTGGCTAGATATGATTATTATTCCGTAAGACTTTATCAGAGTACTTATTTAGAATATAAAATACGTTTTGAGAGTACAGTTTATTTATTTTTTATTTACTTACTTAATGTCTTATAATAAAAACGTAGAAAATACTATTTAAACAACGAAACAATAAATTATTACCCTCACCCCTTCACATAAACAGACCCTGCTCAAAAACTACTTTGATCTTTTTTCGAGTAAGTGCAAACCATTTTACCAAAAAAAACGATGATTTCTATTATATAATATAAAAGAATTTCTATTGAATTTTTTTTCTGATCTTTAAATGTATATAATAAAATAAATAAAAATGATTTTTATCACATATCTAATTCACTGGACCACACAGTCACTTACGCAACCACAAGAGATCCAATTAACACTCTCAAAATCGGTAACGAGATATCAAATCCTAATTAGAAATACACACACAACACTAAGCGGCAAAATTTTCACTTTTCGCACTTCCAAAAAAGTGCCACTACACTGATCTCAAAAATTCCTGACGCTGACGAATTCCCCCAATTTTTTTTCGAACGCCCACTCTAATTGATTTCGAAAACTTGAAGAACAGTACACCCGATTAACTAATATACTAACCTGTGAACAAAAAAGTTCTGTGTGACTGCGACTCGGGAGAGGTAACGTATCGAGTGGGACCACACTTGAAGTTGTGATTATTTATAAGAGCCCTATAGTTGATTTTCTAGGAACCATTTATGGACGACTGTACTGAGGCGCACGTTTTTAGCGACGCCCATATACGGCTTGGGGGATGCACTCAATCAGACAATCATGACGATTTATCGAGTCCCCTCCACGTGGTAGAGTGATGTCAAGTGCCCCCCTCTGAAGCGAAATGCATAATAGATTTTTGTTTTGTGACGTTTTCTATGTTTGCTTCCTTTTTTGGTAATGCTTCTGGTTTCTGTAGATTTGTGAGTTTATTTTTAAAAGTTAAGTGGAGTGGAATTTTTAATTATTACCCCTTAGATAATCAAGATCCTTCAATGTATTAAAAAACCCATTTACTTTTAACGTTAATTTATTAATCACAAACTAATATTAATTAAAACAACTACACAATTCTATAAACAAATTATTGAATGCTAATATTCTAATTCTTTTAACGTTATTTTTTTTATTGAAACAAAGCCAAACATAATTTACTTAACAACCATTTAATTTACTTAGACTAAATTAAATTATATAATTACATTTTATTACAATTTTACATTAAAGGCTCGGTAAGCATTTAAAAAAACACTAAAATATGTACTTGGCCTAGATGCAGTAGAAACCAAATCTAAACTAAACAAAAAAAGTGTTGAATGATAACATAAAAATCAAGTGTAGATATATCTTGCCTATAGCGTATTTAGAAAAATTTTTGGGGGCGCAAATGAAGAGTAGAAGTAAGGAAAATAGCCAAGGTATTTTTTCTGCTAAAAAGTTTGAAACATTTTTGCATTGTTTATGTTGTCCTCTTACCTACGGTACGCTACTGTACCTTGCCATGAATTATATTTAGATTTTAGGTTGACCTGAAGAGATATTGTGAAAAATGGCACAAGACAATCCACCTTTTTTTACCCCCTTAAAGGCTGGATTTCAAATAATTCAGAAATTAGTTTTTTGGAAATAATTTTGAATCATCAAAAGCCACTGACGGATGAACCATTTTAAAAACTAATTTGGTCATAAATATATTGTAAAAAAACGAAACACACATTTCATCACCCTAGTGTAACAAAATAAAAATTTCAAATTCATTTTATCTACACTAGATTTTATTTTTATATTCTCATATATAGGTAAGTCTTAGGTTTGGTTAAAAAAATAAATATGTTATTATTTTTATTACAATAAAACTCTATTCAGTATCTTTTTTTTGCAACACATCCGAAAATACCATAAAAATCTTTATTTGCAGTTATTAGATTATTTTAACTCATTATTATACAATATTGCTGTATTATCTTCTACCAAATTACTTCAATAATACATATTAGTTTTTTACACCAAATGTTCCTTCGCTAGTCTTTCCTTTTATGAAGAATAGTGCAAAGTGGCCCAGTTTAGTTCCGCACATAGTCATTTTATATATATATATATATATATATATATATATATATATATATATATATATATCTATTTTCAAACATTTTTACTGGGCGCCATTTTGTTGCACCATATTGGATTCGTACCAATATTTTACCAGTTTCTACCACATTTGGTTTTTAGGCATAATTTAAAATAAATTGAATAAATAGTTTTTACACTACTTTTTTTAAGAACGCCATTTTGATCCATGATGGTTGAATTTATGTATAATTTGAAGTCAATTGAATAAGAAGTTTTATTTACGTTGATTTTTTAAACATTTTATTTGGCCGTTATTTTGTTTCGCCATCTTGAATTCGCAATACCTACTAGTTTATCTCTTAATGCTTGCACAACATTTGAAATTATTCTAATACGTAGTTTTTTCAAGCTGATTTTTTATATATTTTATGAAGCCGCCATCTTGGATTCATATCAAAATTTTAATAAAATACCATATCATTTATATATAACACTTGATTTGTGGGCAAAATTTGAGATAAACTGAATAATTACTTTTTTAGTAATATTTTTTTGACGTTTCACCAAGCTGCCATTTTGTTCAGCCATATTGGATTTTTACCAAAATGTTACCAAGTCATCTCCTTATGACCCTTAATTATTAACCAAAATTTGACGTAAATGGGATTAGTTTATATTTAGCTGTGCCCCGAACTGGTAGGTAGACCGACGGACTTGAGAAACCATGTTTTTTGGCATCTAGGATCTATGAATGCCAAAACGTGAAGATATGTAAAATCTGAGAGAGTGATTTTTTTCACATTTTATTTGGTCGCCATTTTAAGCCGCCATCTTAAATTCGTACCATAATTTTAACAGTTCATCTCTATATCATACTTAATTTTTGCACAATGAATCTAATCAATCTAATAAGTAATTTTTTTCAGGCTGATTTTTTAAAATATTTTATTAAGCCGCCAATTTTTTCACTACCTTGGATTTTGTTTTTTAGTAATATTTTTTAACATTTCACTAGGCCGCCATTTTGTTCAGCAATATTGGATTTTTACTAAATTATTACCATGTCATCCCCATATGACCCTTAATTTTTCAATCAAAAGCCAATCGGATAAATAGTACTTTGCCGCGAACAAACCAACAGGGAGCAATTGAGAAAACGTGTTTTGTTTGCATTTAAAGGGCGAAGATCTGTAAAAACCGGGAAGGGTCATTTTTTCACTATTACAATAAACTTCCCTTTTACGATGGAAGTAATAAAGTTTTATAGAATCTTGCACCTTTATTTCACTTTAACCCAATAAAATAGAAAAAGACCGAGATACCACAAATAAACCGGTTGCATAAAATGTATCTGGCAAGCTTTTGTAGATCCGCGGGGACGTTTTAGCTACGTAATATAATTCTGAATTCAGTGAGTACGATACGATACTTTTTAAATGCAAATTACGTTTTTTGTGACTAATATAATAACTATGTAAGAAACTAACAAAGTAAGACTCCTGTATAACCACAAGCTTCGCCACCATCCACAAATAAAAAGTCAAATTGACATTTCGACAATAGTTACTGTGGTACTAAACAAGCCAAGCACACAAACTTAAAACTAGTTGCATTTTTGATAGATTGTTATCAAAAAAAAAGTTTTTGAAGACAATGAGCGATTCAGTAAATATCGACTTTTATCTGGTTGGAAAATAACATTTACCTGGGTGGAAAGTGATCACTTTAAAAATGTAAAAAACAGGCTCTTCTTCAAGATTCTATGTAACTCTAACTCTATTATCCATTTAAACAATTCTAATCATATTAGTGTTTAAGTACAATCTCCAAAATAAATTATACAATAAAGGCAATAAAAAAGTAATTAACAAAAATCTTATTTTAAATAAAATTATTTAATTTACCTTTAGAATATTAATTTAATGTTAATATAGAGGCATTATATAATAATAATATATATTTCCAAAAATGTCACAGAATTTTCTTAAATTTAGACTTACCTCATTGCCCCAATGGAAATATATAGGTTTCCCACTGAAACCATTTAAGGTCAGTGCCTGGGTGCATAGAACATTAACATCGCTGCAGTTCGACTCTAAACTGGAAAACAAACATATAAGTGGACAAAAATCAAATAAATTCAAAAAGGAAAAGAAAGATGAATACAAAAGTAACAAAAAAAAAAATACAAACTCACTCTCTGATTAATATCGAACACTGAACAGTAACAGATCTTGTGGGAGGTTCAGAAGTTTCTGAGATTGCAAATTATATGTAAAAGTGTAAAAGTATTATTTTGAACACTTAGAACCTTACTATGCCAGTTCTACAAAATTGCGGATGAGTTTTCTTGGTAAGGAAATAAGCCAGTCACCTAATTTCTTTTTAAATGTTTTTAGATATGTTTCCTTTCTAATTATTTCAGGGACCCTAATGTACATATGAAAAGCTAAAAAATAAAATCATCGTTGTGCGAGTGTTTTATTTACTTTAGTAATTTTCGTTTCACTCTGTTTTTTATATCTTGTTTTATGAGATGTTTTTAGAAAATTATTTTTATTTTGTATGCTGTAGACTGTTGGTCTTGAAACAAAATATTTGACAAATATCCATCAGTTGGCTGCCTTTAAAAAATATCGCTAGGTAAAGTACTGTTCTTATTATACATATTTTTTATAAATAGTTTTTGTATTACTTCTAGTTTAATCTATCTGATGAACGTTCTAAGGCGAAGATAGATTTTTCTCCTAAATTAAAAAGAGTAGGTTAAAAACATTGGATTCTTCCGAATCCAATTTTAAGTCCCCCATTATCAAAATTCTCTTTTATTTAACTGATAACATTCAAAATTCAAAATCACCAATAAGCGATTTCTTAAAAATGTGGTATTTAAATTTCATAGGAGTTTATTGATATTTAAATTTCATATGAATTTATGGATATTTAAATTTCATATCAATTTATTGATATTTAGATTTCATATTAATTTATTAACATTTAAATTTCTTAAAATTCAATATACAGTGAGCGTCTTTAATGCCCGTCTAATTTTTGACACGCACATTTTAGGCTATAAAATTTGGGGATGGCCAGTGGCAAACGGTCAACTATTTTTTGACGTAAAAATGACAACTGTAACTTTCAAAATGGCGGGGACGGGCGCTATCTTGGAAAAACAAATTTAATGAAAAGAGGGATCTTGCGAAACCTTATTTTAAAGCATTTATAGAGTACTTTATCGTTCTAGAATAGTTCGTTCATATTCACATCCAAAACAAAATGGCGGAATTTTAAAAATTGACATTTTGTCGCTTGTTATCCAACAAAATAAGATATTTTAGTACAAAAGTGAAATTACGTTCACAGTCTTATAATGCAGATCTTAGAGCGCATTTATTTTATCATACAGTTTTATCCTATAAGGCATTTATAAAAGAAAAAGTCTGTAGTACTTTATCGTTCTAGAATAGTTCGTTCATATTCACATCCAAAACAAAATGGCTGAATTTTAAAAATTGACATTTTGGCGCTTGTTATCCAACAAAATAAGATATTTTAGTACAAAAGTGAAATTACGTTCACAGTCTTATAATGCAGATCTTAGAGCGCATTTATTTTATCATACAGTTTTATCCTATAAGGCATTTATAAAAGAAAAAGTCTTATAGCAGCTTAAACTCACGTATAAAATTGTTTTATACAGCAACGCAGTTCAACATTATACAGTTCTTATAAGAAAAGCTTAAGTAACTGTTTTGTAATGTTGTAACTACTATTTTTTTTGTATATTATAGAACTCTTATAAAATCATATTTTTGTTATAGGATAAACTTGCTTATAAAGTATTATATCATTTTAAAAGAAAGTATTGTATTGTGCGTTATAGGATATATTGTAGAAACCACTATAAAATCATGTAATATAAAATTGTCTTTAGAAAACAAAATGATCCCAATAAAACGCTTAATAAAAACAAACAGTCCTTAAGACAACGCTATTCGACTATTATACAATAACTCAATCCTTTTAGAATTTTATTTTGTTAGTTGGGTAAATTCACTCCAATATCCTCTTAAATTCATTTTTTTAAATAAGTCCGGTTATCCAAAGTATATATCCTCAACTTGGTAAAATCAACACTCACTATTTTTAACTGCCTTCTGTTTACATAATTTCTGACAGATAAATAGATACATGTGGTTTACTGCATTAATAGTTCTTAAGTAATAATGAATGCACCCACGCAAAGGCGCATATTTCGTGTCTGGGTAAAAATAGAAATCATTTTTCACTAACGAACGGAATCTCCTTGCTATTTTTGTATTCCAAAATTTTTACTGAAATTTACGTTTTATGTTTCACGAATTTATTAATAGGCATGTTTGAGTCAATGTATGTGGTGTGGTATTTTTATTTCCCCGTATAACAGCCCATATATTGTACACGGTCATTCAAAATGTTTTTCACTTTTTTAAAAAAGGGTAGATTGTATGTTAACCCTCCTACTTTCCAGTTGATATGTGTCAACGGCGAATTAGTTTTTTGACGTTTGAGTCCCTAGAACAAGGAAATACATGTTTAGAAAACAAATTATGAGGATGTATGTGTAAACACAAATGTACGCGCAAGATAATTTGAAGAGTCACATCGAGTCGTTTCAAATTTGCACCAAAAATAGTCTAGGCCAATGTCTCGCGGGAATTAGGTTTTAAGAGTCATTGGCGCAGATCTGATATTTTTAAGGTATAAAAGATGAAAAAATAATGTATATTGAGAACGTGCGAACCTGTTTCAGTCAAAATGAAAACAAAAATAGTTGGGATAAATGTTTTCATTATCGTCATTGGCGTAGGTACTTGATTTTGTTTCGATTATATACATTAAAATAAAGAAATACGAGACATTTCTTGAAGTTTTGTACATATTATCAATTTTTTTTTAGTATTGGGAAGAAACATACCCTGAAAACAAAAAAATTGTTTGTTTTCAAACCGGTTAGATTTTTTAAAAACGGAGAAACAAATCAAAATTTTTCATCTGTTTCTACTCATATAAAGACATTTTTTCTGCTATACTGGGTAGCTCTTAAAACTAAACTATTTTTTAGTTCAAAAGCGTTTAGCTTTCTTAGAAAACGATGAAACACGTATATTTCTGCATATAGAAGCAATTTTTTCCTCCATTTAGGGTTACTCTAAGGGACCAAAAAATAAAAATAAAACTAAGTTTTTTAAACAGTGGAACACGCACAATTTGTTTAAATTTTTGTTTATGCAGTTTCATCACACAAAAATTGTACAACTGATGAGATGCCAATGCCATCCCTTCGATTTTGTTACACCCTGTATATAGGCGCCATTATCGGGAACAGAACGACGTTAATAAAAATATACAACCATAAATATTGAAAATTAAAACATAGTAAAATTAAACTTCTTCTCCCCAAATGCTTTGAAAACTAGCTGTAACACGATATTTAAACTAAAGTACATAGGTTCGAAGCAAAATTTAAATACTTTTTAAGAAACGCGTTATTATAATTTAATTTTTTTACGTGTTTTTTTTCCCGACATAAAGGCTTGCAGTAATACTTTACTTTACTTTACTACTATACTTTACACTTACGTTACTCTTTATTCTGGAAACATCTGTAAAATCTTTGCAATTTTCAGAAAAAATGGTTTTGACTTTTAAGTCGGACTAATTTTGGTTATCTGTGTGGTTATTTGGGTTCGGGGCTCCTGCTCCTATTTTCTTCGGCACTAAAATTTATTTTTGTAATTTAGTTGTAAAAAAATACTTGACCCCTTCTTACTCTTATGATTATTTCATTTTGGTCCTGTTCTGTCCTGCCTCGCCCTAGCTTTAGCTATTTTATTTCGAACCTTATGTGATTATGAGATTGAGTTTGAGGATTTTTGGTTTGTTCCTTTCTTCTATTAGAGCGTTGTGTTTTGCAGTTTTTTGGTGTTCCCAAAATTTTAGGATTAATTGAAAGGAGAGGTAAAAATAATTTCCGCTTTGCCATTGTTAATTTTTCTCCTCTGCAAAATAGCAAGGTTAATTTTCTAAACCGACGTTTCGGATTCGACAGGCCATCATCAACTTTTTTAATTTAAACGCGCACCTGCACCACCATTTCACTATTCAATGCCCTTCATAACTACCAGATAAACTGTGATATAAAAGTCATAGCGTATCAAATATTTTTTTTTGAGAAAATTAGCATTATTTGGAGAAGTTCAAAACGACGCCATCTAGTGACCACTAACAAAGTCATTACGGTACAGTTTATAACTCCACGAGTAGAGCACACAAAGCACTTTTTTGACACCAAGTTGAATAAAATCGCCTCATCCAAAACACAGATATCTATGTTTGACCTTTCCCCGCCACTTTATTAACTTATTAAATATTTTTCCTCTATTATTGGACCACCCTGTACATGTTGATACAAAATTTTGTTTATATGCTTGAAAATTGCTGAAATAATCAACAATTCGGGTTGTTTCAACCAACCCTGAATACCATATAGCGTATTTTCTCATCAACCCGCTTAATTATTATTTTAAATGCACATTTATGTTTTTAACTTAATTACAAAAATGTACTTGTTTTTACTTTTTGTTCTAGGGAAACAGCGGACCCTCTCTGCAAGTCCAATGGTTAAGCCGATGGACCGTTGAAGGCAATCCTCAGAGGGGTGGTTCATTAATTAGGTAAGGGTCTCGAGAAGCATAGGGGTTTAAAAAAATCTCTACAAGGGGGATAAAAGCCAATCTTTCGCAATACTTTACTACAAGTCGAAATTCGCGTAGTCAATTATATATGAAAGTGAGGCTCTTTTTTTAAGTGAGGACTTAAAGAAACTGTAGGTCTAATCTTATATCTAGGAGGAGAATCTTAGGTGTACATGGGGGTTGGGGGGTTCAAAAATGTCCGAAATCGTCCTTAACGTAATTAATGAACGGCCCCAAAGGAGAATGCAGTTTTAGGGGATAGTGGTCTCTGAAAGAAACAACTGCAGGCTTTCTTCTGGAACGGTAAAAAAACAGATATTTAAAAAAATAATTGACTTTGCATTTAAGAGGGGATTGTGCCTCCTGCACCCCCTAGTTATCGGAAACAATCAATCCCACCTCAGAGGATTAAAGGACAGACAAAAACCCTAGTTTTTAGACCATCTGACACAGAGGACCTTTCTCCCTTTCGCACCCCCTCTAGAGTGGAAGGGTCGGTATTTCCCTTGATAACGGAATATGTTCTAGTGGAGCATTCCTAATGTAAGAAGAAGGTTCCGAAGTAATGCCAAGATTTTGATGGTGTCGGTCAGGGCAAATATGATGGTGTTCGAGAGGGTCTTGCTCCTTTTGCACCCTCTAACGAGGGTGCGCCAGAAATGAGGGGGTGATCACCTTCCCTCTGGAGGGAGAATATCACTTCTGCGAATTGACAGCTTTAGGCTGAGTGTTGAATACATTTAACGTCATCAATCCCGACAAAAGCAAAAAGAGTTAATAAATATGCCTATAGTCCTTCACACCGTACTGTCCCCTATCTCAAATCGTCCCGCTGCATAGAAACTTTTTAGTTAAAGGACTTTGAGATTTTTCTAACAGTTAATGAACTTTAGGCATAAGAAATTTGGGATGGTATTATTTTTCTAAGGGAGACATTTTGAATAAAGAAAGGTATTTTCTTAAGAATTACCTTGCCGCAGGAATATTTCCCAAGCTAATTTTATCAAAGCCGGTTCACGTCCGAAAACACGATCCAACAAAAGTAAAAGACCCTCTAACCTCCGACCTACAATTAGCAATTCTATTTGTCCCTTTAAATCATAAATATAGTATTTTCTAAGTAAGTAAACCTAAATCCGCTACTGACAACACCGCCTCAAATTTTGCTGTAGGCGAACTAACATTACGATTAAAAGTTGACACGAGCGATTGATGTGAATTTATAAAACTGTCTGATGAACTTGTCTATATGAAGTAGAATCGGTCTTTGATTTTACTCAAGTAAATAAAACAATATGTTTTTAGTAAATAGTACAATATCACACCAATGAATATTATTTTCATTTCGCACGAAAAATTCTCATTTATTTAGATCAAAGCGTTTGTGTGGATGACTTGGTATTGAAGAACAGACTTGACAGATCGAAAATCAAATATAAACATTGAAAAATGGTTTAAATTTAAACTAGCTGGCCAGGCAGAACTTAAGTAAGAATGCGGGGCGCATTCACGACATTGTCCAGAAATGAACATATTGATTTTATAGAAAAAATACGCAATAAAGGAATACAAAAAATAGTGTTGAAAGGTCTCGGTAACCAGACGATAATTTAAAACAAAGTCATGTATATTGGTGTAGTACAACTCTCTCACAACTTGCTGAAAAATCTGGCTTAGTGTTTTAAATATGTACATATAATTTTATATCATGTTTTTAATCATAAAATTTACGTTATTTTATTGTTTTCATTGTTGTTCTGTTGTGAGTAGTTATTTTAGGATAGCCATGGCGATGCCTGTAATATTTTCTGTAAACTTTGCCGGTAGTCATACATATGTGGAATTATTACGGACTTTATAAAACAACCTTATTACTTATTATGGTAATTTCTTCAAAAAAAAAAAAAAAAAAAAATATATATATATATATATATATATATATATATATATATATATATATATATATATATATAAAGTGAGGTTTTTTGAAGACGTAAACTATATTCTTATAAGAAATCTTTTTTGGGTGTTCATAAAATATTGATGTTGGATTTTTTTATTTTTTAAAGCGTTTCGACCATTTTATGGCCTTCATCAGTTATCTTAATCTATTTAAGACAATTCACAATATTAAAACACGTTACACTAATACCGCACCTAATGATAATAACGACTCGTAAGGTTTGAGTGAGTGGAGGGGCGCACCGGTACTTAAAGCCAATAAAAAATACCGAAAATTGCGTAGGAGAAGATATTCTATTTTTTCTTTATTTTCTTCATGGTAAAGTTAGGAAATACTGGTTTTATAAAACGATTAATTTCATACCGTGCTGAAATTTAAAGTAGAGTTGCCAACCCTCCCGATTTAGGCGGAAGTCTCCCGCTTTCTGCAGAATGGTTCAAAACTCCCGCTTTTTAGGAGAAGTAAACATAAGTTGTTACAATGAAAGAAGCAACATTTTAACTTAATCAAAACGTATACCTGGGTGACTTCATTTCACCAGTGTCTCGGCTAAGCTAGATTTGTTGGAGGACTTTTTCTCTTCAATTTGTTTTGGGGGACGTTACCCTTTCTACCGAAGGAACGGGACTAGCCT
This sequence comes from Kuschelorhynchus macadamiae, assembly GCA_030620095.1. Lineage (NCBI taxonomy): Eukaryota > Metazoa > Arthropoda > Insecta > Coleoptera > Curculionidae > Kuschelorhynchus > Kuschelorhynchus macadamiae. Next base: position 52,967 of record JAUTXW010000292.1, on the reverse strand, counting down.
CCCGCTTTCGCTTTCTGCAAATCTGGCAACCATAGTTTAAAGCACCCCCCCCCTGGACAGTGGCGGCTCGTGGTGAATTATATTGGGAGGTCAATAACAAATTTAAAAATAGGCATACTTAAAATAAAAATAAATATCTTATCTTTAAATTGAACTTTAAATTCTCTTGAAGTTCAGGTCTACTCTTCGTTCTTTAGAATTAGAAAAATGCTGAATGACACGTTCGGCAAAAAATTGCACTCACATTCCTTTTATAAACGATTTCTCGATACTTAACATTGCTAAAGCGGATAGTCTATCTTGGCCCAACTCCTCAACAAAATTTATAAGCCCTCAAAAAACCCCTGGATTTTCAGACAAAGCCATGGGCACGTAATGCCATGCCAGCTCGAATGCCCACAAAATTTTACACAATCTATAATTTTGTTTAAAATACAACGATTTTTGATAGATTTTTCTTAAAATCTCTAAGGGATTTTCTATAAGCTGTGTCTAGCTGAGTGCGAATATCAGCACTTCCGACCGTAAATGTTCACCGAACATTTAATGTGATCTCCAGAAAACGCAAGTTTTTTTATTTTTTTTTAAGTATTTTAAGTCTTTAACACCGGTTTTGCACCATAATGAGTCCGACGAGACCTTAGAAAACAACAAACAAACATAATAGTTAGATACTTCACAACCACATATCCAGTTAGCTAAATCGTACATACTTTTGCGAAAGTTTCGATGAACCTCTTTATTTTTGTCTTTACTAGTTTGTCGCACACTAAGTTCTGGCAAATTGCGACCACTTACCTTGAATTCGGTTATTTTCTCAAAATTAAGTTCGTTAGCATTCTCTAGTTGTTTAATTTTTTGCACTACCGACATTTTATTTCATCTACATTCACAACTCAAACATAGACCACCTTGAAATTGGTTATTTTTGCAAAATTAAGATCGTAAGCACTTTTTACTTGTTTATTTTTTTGCACTAGTCACTACCAACATTTTATTTCTTGTATATTTCCAACTCACGCATGGGTCATAAAAATATAAAAATATATATTTAAATAAAACAGTATATAAATCAATTTTCATCGATTAAAAACGTCTGAAACAATATCGAGTAAAAATATCGACCGCGCGACCTCTGAACAATTGAACTTCCGCATGCCGACGTGATGCCTCGACCGATCGATAGAATTACGAGAAGAGACCGGCTGATGAGTCAAATCGCGATTTCATATTCCATTTGCTATCACGTTCGGCTGCCGCTCGGTAGCTGTGCAATCTTCAGGTACTTTCGTCAAGCTTTAAGGTAATTAGGGCAATTGGGACTGCTCAGCCTAGCTTAGTATAGCGTATTTTGTTATGCCTAAGGAACGCAACGAGACCATTCGAACCGCCGGCCGTGCCCGGCTAATAGTGTAGCGTATTTAACTTTTCCCAAGGTTCGCGTTTTATTACAACTATTAGGAGGACGGTCAAACGAATAATTTATTTTCTGAAATATTTTTTGGGTGTCATTGACAAAATGACCCTCTGGAAGAGCCGCCATTCCTCCCCGATCTTTTTATATTATAAACCGATTAAGATAAAAATACGGAATTTTGTACATTTCAGTAACTGCCTAAATATTCATGAATATCCTTTTATTCAGATTTTTAAGGAGCAATTGGGGGACCATAATAAAATATACATGGACTAAAACGAGATTGTAATAATAAGTTTACTAATTCTGCAGCCTTTTTTAATTAATGTTGGTATCATAAAAATAATGATGTTTACTATAACACATTTTTTATAAAAAACTATGCGTACGCTTCCATATGTATAAAAATATTTATTCATACAAAATGGCAAACCTTCTCTTTCACAAACACAGACAGCAGTAAAAACTGAGCTAAAAAACAAGTAAAATCTGTTGCATTTTCTTATTCAGATTTGCACAAGACAAACAATACGAAATTATTTACAAAACCAATAAATATCGACCAGATAGTTTGCAAACGAACTGTCAAAAATCAAAACCGAATTCCTACCCGCGGCTACGAGAAACTTTACTCAAGACACACAAGAAAAAAACTAGTGTGACCAGAAACTTCGAAATTACAAAGAGTATAACGCCGCAGACGCAAAAAATTGCGGCGCAGGCGAAAATTTTTTTAGCACATTCACCATTTTACCAAAAATAAGAATGAAACAAATTGCCGTATGCGATTACATAGTGCCGCGAACGAAAAGTTTTTGGTGTATTCACCATTGCATCAAAAATAAGAAGTAAACGAATTGCTGCAAGCGAAAAATTAGAATTAGCGAAAAATTAGAATTTATTTAAGTATAATAACTCTAGAATAGATAAGCAAACTTCAATATAAAGGGAAAATATAAACTAATAGTATAATGTCACAGGTAATGTGGTGTAAAAGCTTAATTTTTTTTTATTTAAATAAATGACATTTACCATTATATTAAGACATTAACAAAAAATTAATAACCTTTTCCTTAAAATAAAATAGTTTGATTTAAATCAAAGGAATAAAACATTACAGAAATAATGCAATTATTAAAACTTTATTCATATTTGCGAGAAGATTTTGCTTTTGTTAGCAAGTTTACATCGTCTTTAATTTTTAGTCTAAACTCTTCACAACTCAGTTTAATGTTAAATTTCACTTTTATAACTTGCTCTAATGTGGAAACGGTCAATCTACTTTTCTCGTCACTCCAGTATCTATTGATATCACTGAAAAGTCTTTCATAGTCAACATTCGTGCCTGGCAAAGTGAAAATGCACTGAATAAGGGGTTTAAGAATATCTAGATGAGTATCTGCTGAATACAAGTCCCTATAAATGGTTTGCCATCTGTGAGTCATGGATAATTTTTTTTCTTCCCATTCTGGTAGATGTTGGTCGATATATTTTGAAATAACACAGTATATATCAAATATATGATTGCCATTTAATTTTAGGGAACATCCAATATCTTTGGTCTTTTTATAAAAATAAGAGAAGGACTCTTGAAATTCATCATAACTTATTTTGGTTTTTAAAAGAAAATACCCCATTTTGTAAATATCTTTTACAAATCTTTGGGACCATGTTTCTAAATAAGTTACAATTTCATAATAAAATCTCTTAGCCACTGAGTATGCATAATCTTTATTTATATTTCCTTCCCTTAAAAGGCCAGCAAGCAAATTTTTTGCCGAAAAAGGGAAAAACAACTGATTTAGTCTTTCTTGATATTTTTTCATAAGCTCAAGATAATACGCAGAAACCTCAATTGCTGTTATATCTTCTCTTTCTATTTTTAATGTTTCGTTAAATAATTGTAACTGGGCATGCAAAAAATAGAGCCATAATGCACTAGTTGGATGTTTAAAGAAATTTGTAATAATTAGAGGTCCGTTTTCTTCACTTAAAAAATAAGCTTTTATTCCCTTATATTGACGTAAAAGTTTTTCTATACATGGCAAAAGCGATAAGAATCTGGTTTTAGAGTGATAGAGAAGTGTTTCATAATGGCAGCCAACGAATTCACAGAAGTCTTTTAGGCTTTCTGTTCTTAGCGTATAGATGCTAAAATGGTTATATATTTTAAAAACAATATTTTCAGTGTCAATGGGTACCACTTTAGCAGTAGCAACCGATATCGCGTAAAGTAAAATATGTGCCCCACAACCTATAGTAATTAAGTTTTTTTCTAGTTTACGCTCTATAGCGCCATGTACGTTCCCAAAAGTTTTTTTCTTTATTGATCACAAATTTATGGCCGCATTATCTACTACAAAAGCCACCACCTTGTCCTGTACAGAATACTGACCGTTTCAATCACTACCGATGATACAGTTTCAGATTTTTCATCAGGTAATGAATGAATTTTTAAGGCACATGTTTTAATGCTAATGTCCGCGTTTTTAATTTCACAATATCGTATTAATACTGGTAACAGTTTCGTGGCTTTTCTATTGGACGCGCCACAAGCAACTACCACAAAGAGCATTGTTCCAATGTTTTTCGCAAATTTGTGTCGGACCACTCGCCCAAAATATTTTTAACAAGAGCTTTTTAGTTCTTGCACATGCAAATTTTGTGTTTGCTGATAATTTTAACAAATTACTTGTACAGTCCATATCCCTGAATGACTGATTGTGCTTAACATTGTGATATGACCACAAACGTTCTAGCCGTATGAGATCTAACTTTTCAGATAAATCTTATTTCGTGAAAAAATCGTCAAGTTTCGGTGATCCAGAAGCCGATAAAAAATCTGTATGCGTCTTTGATTTGATGTGTTGTTCAATGTCATATTTTCCTTTGTTTTGTATTGAAATTTGAAAACTCCTTTTTACACACAACACAAAACAATTTATGCGCGTTGTTTGTTCTTGACTTTTTTTATACATGGATAATTTCGTTCAAAAACTTCGTTGAACTTTTCCTCGCGCACTCATTTTAACACACAAAATATATGATATGCGTTATTTTAACACGAAAGCGGTACTGTTACTTTTTTAACCCGTCAAAAATTACTGATTACAAAAACATAACCAACATCCTCTTTTAGTAAAAGAGGTCCCGACAGCTCCGGGCGTAAAAAACGTCTCACATGTCCATTTAAAGTTTTATAAATCAATGGATTTTTGCCGATGGACGTTCGGAAATTTGAGAGCTATCAAATATATATACGCGGCGTTGCCGGTTGTTTGGCTTTATGCCGTCAAGTTTCTTTAGTAGGGATGGCAACGATATATCGATATTTTGTAAATATCGATATATTTCTTAAATATATCGATATATTTTAATCGATATATTACTACCGATATATCGAAAAAATATCGATATAATATTTTCGATATATCGAAAACATTAATCAAATAAAGCATTCACTCATGCACATGCGACCTTGGTCGAACCACGAAGCTTGGGTCGAACCGAACCAGACAAGACAACCATACCAAACATGTAGGAATGTGGACATTAGATACGACCCAATATTTTACATTTGACGTAGAGAAAATGAATTACTTTTTTTCTATGTTTGTAACTTTGTGTTTTGCTTTTGAAATTTGATTGTACACTTCCGCTTCGGCCATTAAAGTGTTAACATCGCGGAAAGGAAAGGCTGATACAAAACAGATTAGTTAGATCAATTGTTGTTTTCTTGAAAAGAAGTGTGAAAGCAACTGATCTACTTCGTAAAATGCAAAGGGAGGCTGGAACACCTGAAGGAAGTTTTAAAAAAATGATCCTTGATGTTAAAACAAGGTGGAATTCCACATAACATATGGTACATAGATTTTTAGAACTTGCGCCTAAAATTAGTACTATTATCCTCTCAAACTTAGATGCTCCAATGATGTTAAAAGGCACAGAGCTGGAACACTTAAGAGAAATAAGAAGATTGCTCTACCCTTTGGAGCAAATAACCAATAAAAGTAGAATTACATAATAATTAGTAAAATTATTCCAATGGCAGCTTGCCTTTTTGAAAGAGAATGAACAAACAAAATTAAATTACGAAATTGAAAGAAACTTAAGAACAAAACTGAAGAAAGAGTTTCATAAGAGATTCAGTGGTATTGAGAAATCACTTTTGCCTCCAATTTCAACAGTTTTAGATCCGAGACTTAAAAACTTACATTTTAAGGATCCATTTGCAATATCAACTGCAATAAAATACTTGAAATCTGAAATTGCTCAAAACGGATCATTTTCCTCTTCATCTGATTCAGATGTGGTTGTATCGGAGCAGGAAGAAGAATCTTTTGACTTATGGGCGTACCACAAAAAATTGCTCACACAAAAAAGAGAACTGTGACCTCTGATGTGGAGGCCGATGAAGTAACTCAATATTTGAGTATTCCAGTAAGGAGTTTAAAGGAAGACCCTCTAGAACTTTGGGGGGAAATGAAGGTCGTGTACCCAAATCTATTTAAAGTGGCAATAAAATATTTTTCTGCAGTGGCAACTTCCGTCCCAAGTGAGAGACTCTTTTCCAAAGCTGGTTTGACAGCAACAAAAAGCCGAAACCGTTTAACTGGCAAATGATTGTCTAAATTATTATTTCTGAGTTCTCTTCCAGAAAGCTTACAAATAATGTAATATAAACATTTTTATATAAATATTTTAAGTTCGAGTAAGTTTGGTTTGTTTTAGGTATATGTAATATTTTTCAAAGAAATAAATTTTAATTTTGTTTTGTGTGTTTTATTAATCTATCTGAATAAACTCCCAGTTTAATTAATAAAAAAAATTGTATAAATATATCGATATATTCAAAATATCGATATTTTTCAGTCGATATATCGAGTGTATCGATATCTTATTTCGATATATCATATGATTCGATATATCGATATATTTTTTTATTTTGCCATCCCTATTCTTTAGGCATATTTTTTGTAAGATGTGGTTGAACTTTTAAATTTTTTGGATGTTAATGTACAAGAAATATTGGAAAAGAGTATATTGGTCAAAATTGCGGAAAAGTAAGAGTATGCGAGTATTCTGATGTGTAAAAGAGTATAATACTCTTAAATAGAGTATATCTGGTCACACTAGAAAAACTAAAATATCATTGCCGCTGGAGAAGTGCGACAAAACATTTCCTAATCACATCGGATGCCATTACGGAACTACCACTTAATTATCACTGTGTTGGAGCGCCCGAATCGTATGTTTAAATATTCTCACCAGTCAAAGGGGACGGATAATTAGAGATAGGAGCTGATGTTTTTTTTTAATTTTATCAGAATCTTATGTTTATATTAATAATTTATAAGAAATTGCGTGTTACGTCAGGAGTGGCACAAGGCCACGCGACTTCAAAGAGCAACCGTATTAATAATTTAATATTAGAATTTTTTCGCGAACATACAACATACAACAATTTATAGTATGATACATACGTATAAAATAATGCATCACCAGTCTTTCTCAAATATGCATTTTGCCAGAGAGTATAGTTCATAACTTCATAAAGGAATCGAATAGATAAATATCGATTAACGTTCTCTCCTCTAATTTATCATTTCGCCCTACTGACATCTAAAGTTTGTTACATCTCAATTAGTCTTCAAACATATAAAACAATTCTATTTTAAATAAATACATTGCATCTGGATCAAAGCCTATTTTATATTTCAATTTCGATTAAAATATCGCCATGGATTCACAGAAAAGTTTACTGCATGCATAGAGAACGTCTATGTTTGTACAGTTTACTGCATTGAATTAAGAAGTATAAATAGTAGTTCAAACGCTCGTCGTTAGGTGCCGATATATATATCTCTGTAAAGTAAACGATTAGGGTCGGTACACAAGGCGCGATCGTGGCACTGCTAAACACACGCAGCTGTTAAAATCAAGTGACGATCCTGTATGTGTGTATTGTTGGAATAAAGTATAAACCAATCCTCAAATAAGCTAACAAGTTGTAGAAGATGCCGAGTAAGCGTGATTTGTCCTTGACATAGTAAAAGCCCTATTTTATGCGTCTTGCAGAGTTTTTTCCAGCTTCAGGGTACGCACAAATGCTTTTTTTGAAACGAAAATAAATTTGTACCTAACTCACCTCTGTCTCTGATTATGGTTGACCAATGATCATAGAAATACGCCGTTAAAAGAAAGTTTTTAATAAAAACTTTCAAAGGGTGGTTAAGTGTTATTAGAAATGACAGTTAACGTATTTGTGGCTAGATGTCGCAAACAATAGTAACTCCGTTTTAATAAATCAGGATCCTATAAAAATAATTCCTTTGCCTAAGATTTTTGGTTTCGCTGTTTCGCCAGTGCTATAATGTTGCTATTTTGCTATGATATTTACAGTCCGGAGAGCTACCTCAACTTATAGGCAAGTCAACGAAGGGCTGAAAAGACTGATTGAAGAAGAAATCAGTTTTGAAAATTTGTACACTTAAGAGATATTTAGTGATGAATTTACACGAAAGTCCTGATGAATCCGAGGTGAGCTCTAGTGGCAGTGAGTTGGTCATACAGTGAGCAGGTAAAAAGTCCTTCTTTTGAACCACCAGAGATATTCCAACAAAATTTGGAAGAGTTTAATAGGTTACAAAATACTACTTTTTGATATAAAAATGAAAGTTACAATTTTTAACATGGCCATCTTGTTTTTTTTTAATGGAAAGAAGAGTCGAGTGATACATTATTTTAAAGGTCTCTTTAATATTAATTTATATCCATAATTTGAAATTAATAAAATGATCCATTTCAAGATCCAAGTCAAATATGACATTTAACTCGCGAGATTTCAGTTTTTGGTACAGATGTTTTTATATAGACTCGGAATGGTATTGGCGCGCTACCGCCCGCTTTTTTTACAGCAAACCTAACCAATTCTAACCTAACCTAATTTGCATTTTTATTAATTATAGGTTTTGTTAAAAAAAAAACTTAAAAATAGTCATTTGCCTGAATACATTGGTTTCGTCCTTTATCGGACCTCATCAGGTTTATACATAATTTAATATTTCAATTTAACTGCATCCTTACTATACGTGGCATACGTGAAAATTACCTAATGAAGGTCAATAACTCGAAATCTATTGCTTCTATGCTTCCAAAAATATGGAAAATGAATCGGGCGCGTTGAAAAACACCCTTCCACAAGGGTTAGAGGCAAACATTAAATTAGGTCCAAAACGGCCAAAAACCCAATAGTAGGAAAATAAACCCTGTTGACGTTGGTCTGACACCCTATTCGTTTTAGGAAAAAACTTTACTAAACTTTTTTGTAGGTTTCGATTACCACCTTCTGAAAACTGAAATTTAATTTTTGGTCGATAACTGTCAAATGTATGCAGTTGGTTGTATAACGTTTTGCTTTTATTAGCATAGTTTTGCTGTGATTGCCAAAAAGTTTTTAAATAAATTCAAATTTAATTTTTATAGATAAAAAAAATTAAAATAAAGAAATTTCGTTCTATCGAGTTATTTAACTTATTAACAAAATGCTAAATGCTAAACCGGCCACGCCCAATTTTTAAAGATACAAAAAGAAGTTTCAAGTAAAAACGTTGTATTTCATTGAGTTGTTCAACTTTATTTATTATAAAAAGTACGTCCATGGAAGCAAGGGAAGCAGTGCTTCCCCAAAAAAAATTACAAAAGATCTTCTAAAATGTAATTTTTGGAATAGGAAACTATTAATTTAGTTTATATTAAAAATGCTAAAATATTATCTTAATTATCAAGCCCATAATAAATGCGGCCTTGACTCCGACCCAGCCACAATAGAATATCGAATAGAACCTATGCGGGCCCCTAGCTTCTCTGCAGCAAAGTCCTGTATGCTTGATTTCCTGTGAATCGAGCGAGGGGTTATTGAACTTTCCACCGGCTGTTTGCAATTTTTGCATTTCAGTCGCGTGCTTTAAGTGGTGGCGGAAGCTATCGTTGGAGTAGGTTCTTTGTTTGAACGGCTATCCGTGTGTTGTGTGATACGTACGTCGCGTCATGCATGGTGCGATATGGGAGACAATAATACGGACATGGATATACAAATACCGTCAACTTCGGCTGTCGATAATAACGTCGAAAATGTTGGAGAATTTAGTAAGAAGAGTGTGTGTGAATGTGTGGTGTGTGTCTTAATAATAAAGGGATTTTCAACATTAAACTTCGCTGATAAGCTTCAAATAATTTCCAAAGGAAGGGCAAAACCGCCTATGAAAAATTTAACCACAAAAATGAAAAACTGTATTAGACATTTTTATCCCGAAAAACAATACGATTTAAATGGTTAACTGGGTGTGAAAATATAAGTAAATTATTTTGTTGGCCATGTTTACTTTTTGAAAATGAAAAAGGTCTCTGGAATAAAACTGGTTTTTCCGATTTAAACAATTTCCATAAACACATTATGTCCAAAGCGCATTTGCAGGCCGTCATAAAAGAAAAAGTCTTCGGTCTGCTTTAAGTGCATGGCTGCTTTTTTTCCAAGTCAAAAAAACGTAAACAAGCTTTGGACTCCACTGCCCAGCAAACGATTGCCCAAAGTAGCTCCTACTAGGACATATTTTCAGAACTATTTCCATTCTCGGGCAATGTTTTTAATATATTACAAACTAAAACAAATGATATTGCTTTCTGCCTAAAAAAAGTGGATGATTTTCCATGATCCATGAAATCGATGACGTTAAATGTAGAGTTACAAGCCAAGCGCCTTCGAACAGACAAGGTGGGAGATGTTCAAACATCATACAGACGCCTCTTTTATGAAATAATCGATCAAATTCAGCAACAATTAAGCTATAGATTTAACGGTTTAAATGATTTTAAATTCCTCGAGCTCTGTAATTTTGATGCATTTAAAGGAAAAACTTTTCCAGAAGATGCGTTTAAATCTCTTATTCTTCATTATGGCCAGTTCTTCGACCGAGTGTTACTGCGATCTGAACTAAAAGTGATTTACAAAACTGATGATATTAACGCAAAAAATAACGCTAAGGAACTAATGCAATTTTTAAAAGACGAGTTTGGAAGATGCCTACACCAAGTGTCGAAATTGTGTGAATTAGTATTGACAATACCTGCCACAAATTCATCAGTAGAACTTAATTTTTCAACACTTAAATGCATAAAAAAAGACGAGTTGGAAGATGCCTACACCAAGTGTCGAAATTGTGTGAATTAGTATTGACAATACCTGCCACAAATTCATCAGTAGAACTTAATTTTTCAACACTTAAATGCATAAAAAATTTCGTGAGAAATTCAACAGGGCAAGGGAGACTTTCGCATACACCGCTGTTGTCCATTGAAAATAAACTTCTCCAAAATATGTCGGAGCATCGACGTTTTTATGATGACGTCATTGATGAATTTGCAAAAAATGATCGAAGAATCGAATTACATTACAAATAGATATGTTTCTAAAAATTGCCTCCCTTTCTTAAAATTTCACCGCTCGCCCCTGGATATCCTCTATATTTTGAACTAATTTCGAAATATTTATTAAATTTACTATATATTTGGATGTAGATATTTCACAATACAGTTTTTTTTAAGTTATTAAGCATGTGGAACATTTAAATTTACTCTCTATCATATTTACATATTGGACATTACATTTTTATGTTAGGAGTGTTGATACTCGCATTAGAAACAAATTGTAAATAAAACGCATCTCCACCTCTTTTTGAGATAAGTGGATATGGCATCATATTTTGCACGTCAAAATACCCGAAAGCAGATATTAGGGGATTGGAGCACTTATAGAATTTGAACTAAAATATTCTCTAGGTTGATCAAGTTTAAATATTTTTGTTGATACCAGTTTTGTATGCTAAATACTATAAGCTATTCTTGGCAACTTAGAGTCAACATATTTAAGCTTTCTTAAGACTTCCTCACAAATCTGTTTTTATACGATGAATTTTACCACTTAGGATTTTTAGCCCATTGCGAGTAATATTTCCCATTTTTATGGGATAAATTTACCCTACATAGGATAAAATGTTTTTATGTGCAATAGACGTGGTTCGGCATTTTTTTTTAAATAACCAAATGCTTTGAAAGGAAAAAACAACTAAGTGATTCTTTTCCAGGGCCACTGCTCTGTATAGGACAAAACAAGTTTTTTTTACACAAAAACCCCGAAATCCGATCATCATATAAAAAAATCTTTCTAAATAAAATATTTTTGTTTTTAGAGGGCGGTTTCCGTATTTTTGGATGATCCTTTATAAAGAAGAAATCTAGTAAACAAATAATTTGATAAAATTCGCCGTTTTTTAAAAAAAAGTTAACCGTTATTGAAGTAAAAAAATATTTTCGGTTTTTAAAAGCGGTTTCACAAACTTAAGGCAATCCTGAATAGCGGTACAAAGTACTTTATATATAAAAAAATAAAATACTTGATATTGAAAATGGAATATTCACCTTCTTATAGAATAAAAATTGTTTTTATAATAAATACAAGTTTTTATAAAAAATAAACAAAAACTTAACAGTCCATCTGTACGTACATGACTAAAAAAATCAGCAATATAAATTGTCAAAAACTAAAATGATTAGTAAAATTGAAGTTCATGTCGCTAAAAACCCCGAAAACCATATAAAACTGGATATAGCCCTCTTTTTTTCTTCTACAATACCCCAATACTCTTAACTTATTGACACAAGACATTTTTTGTGATAAGAATAAATTTATTTAATATTTCCAGGACCATTAAAATTTTTAATAACCGAAATAGCTTTACAAGAAATTTAGCTCTCCTCCCCTAAGTTCTGGGGGATTTACCTTAAGTTACCCCGTAAATACTTTTTTAGTTAATTATACTTCATACCCCAAATCTGAAGGCAATATATTAAAGAAAAAACTCTCTCGTAGAAAAATATTCAAAATGGCGCCATTTCGCCATTTTTTTTTAATATGCTTGCTATGGGATCACCCTTAATACTTCTTAGAAAATTATTCGAAATAGGTCAATTTGAATCTTGATCTTGAATCTATAGTTCATAATATTTATTCGATATATCGAAAAAAATCCCGTCCCTAGTTCTAACTTAACACAAAGAATCACCGTTACAAAATTATTGAACACATTATATGTAAAATCGGGACGGATGGTATTTAGTTTAAATTCGAGTAAGTATGTACGAATTTGTCAGTAAATTTAAAACTAATATATTTAAACACAAAGGCATAGGCAATATCACTCAGTATCGTGGTATCTGAAATGTAATAAATTTTATCTCCAACTGGATGTTGGATTGTTGTGCCAAGTTTGATATATTTTTTTATTCAGTATATTTTGATATGTAGGAGCTAAATATTTTAGGTTCTACTTTTTTCTTACACATTTTTAAGGTGATTTTCAACATGGCGCCCAAAATGGCAGCCGCTCGGGTAGCCGTTTGCTAATTGCCTTAATATTCGTGGAACGTTATTGAACAATATGTCAAATTATAGGTATATGTCTTCGGATTCAAAAGTACGAAGTTTTATCAAAATAGACGTACATTGAATTCCCCAAGTGTTTTACATGATGTAAAGCAAGTAAAGCAGAAGAATATTTTCTTATTACATTTTATGTAGGTTGTGTTTTATTAACCAATTATGCAAAAAGAAGGAGTTTTGACGAAATAGCATAAATAATTAAACAGACAATTAACAAACAAAGACATTTGAGTCGAGAAATATCCTATTTGTAATATGCCACCAATTACCTATAACTAGGGGTGTTGTTAATCAAGGGTTATTGTAGCCCTTTCCAATGGGGGAAATTAAGTGGGATCGTAGAATATGCTGGAATGGTTTTATGATTTAGAATGTGATGTAAGATATACAAAGTGTCACAGATAGGAGAACAAAAAGTTGTAAATTATCAAAAATGTTCTAGTCGAAATTTTACTCTTTGCAGTCTAGGTCTGCTTGATTAGAAAGTGATTTGTCATACTTTCATTGTAATCGTGAAAAAATCACCCTCCCTGATTTTCACAGACCTTCACGTTTTAGAGTCCCTAGATGCCAAAATTAAGCATTACGCAAAAATTATCAACTAGTAAAATTTTGGTACGAATCCAAGATAAGGTGAAATAAAAGAGCAACAGAATAAAATATTTAAAAAATCAGCCTGAAGAAACTACTTATTAGATTGATTTCAAATTTTGTTCAAAAATTAAAATTGATATAGAGATGAATTGGTAAATTGTGGTACGAATTCAAGGTGGCGGAACAAAATGGCGACCAAATAAAATATTTGTAATTGTGAAAAAATCTTTTTTTTTGTATAACTTGAAGTTTCTAGAGGCCCAAAAACATGTTTTCTCAATTCCGTCGGTCTGTCTGTCTGTCAGTTTGGGGCATAGCTACAAAACTACTTACCCGGTTGACTTCAAATTTTAGTCAAAAATTAAAGTTCTTATGGGGATGACCTGGTAACATTTTGGTAAATATCCATTATATCGAAACAAAATGGCGGCCTGGTAAAATGTTGTCATAATATTATCACTAAAAAACCAATTATTCAAATTACCTCAACTTTAGCACAAGTGTTAATAAAATATTTTAAAAAAATAGCCTGAAAAAACTAGTCCTTAGATTAATTTCAAAGTGTGATAATAGAGATAAACTAATAACTTTGTGGTACGAGTTCCAAATAGCGATCAAATTAAATGTTTAAAAAATCAACGTAAGAAAAATTCTTATTCAACTGACTCCAATTTGTTTCACAAGAATGAAATGTGATATAGGAATAAACTGTTAATTTTTGAAAAATGGAGCAGGCCTTGACAGGGAATTTTTTTATATTCTGTGTAGGTAAAGTACATCTTCTATAAAAGATATCGAAAATTTGTAAAAGAAAAAGTTATTTAAACTTGAACATTATGCGTACATGCCGAAATTTAAAGAGATCAGACGATTTTAATGATTTCGTATTTTTTTCGATCAAATCTAAATGTGACTCTTTGGGATTTATATTACTTGAGCAGAAAGACAGAAAGTGCCTTTACCATCATAGTAAGCAAATTATCGTTGTCAAGGCTATCGTCTTCCATGGGCGTCTTGTATACTATCTAAAAATGGTCATGTCTTATTGAAAATACATGTTACATAAAAAATTCAAGCGGCAATTTTTTCAGTTCGGCCGAGAACAACTCCAGGTAAGTTACTATGTTGCATGTTTTTTCAAACAAATATGGCCCTATAATACCTTTTTTATAATATTGTCTCTGTACAGGAATCGTAATGAATTAACATAATTAATTTATGGAATGAAATAATTTCATTCCTGTCGCATAATCAAAATTTCAGTTTTTAGATCCATCTCCTCCTCCCTTGATCTAAGGTCTGATTTAAATGTGCCTTGAAAGTAAAAAAATATTTCTTCCAAAATTTTATGAACTCGACTTTTTTATACAAACTCCAAAGTTTGCGCCCGATGTCATACTGACAATTCAGGATTTTCGTTAACTGACTGAATTTCGGGGCCGTCCATAGGCGTAGGTAAACTTGGTTTATATGAAAAAAAAAGATCCTTTTAAATCCCTCTCCTTTTGCATACCTAATGAGGTTTATTACTCTATAGATTACATTTATTACTCAATGCATACATAATAGGCTAGTACGTATTGGATGCAGGTAATAAAACACATATTATAAATACTTCTTAATTGTGTTTTAGATATGTTAGTATTTACTGTTAAAATTATAATAAGAATATTAATAAAATGACGATATTCACTCAAACGAAAAGATGTTCTAATAATTCTCCACTATCAGTGAGTGGCAAAGTTATTATTTTTAATGTACACGATTGCACAAAACAAGATTACCCTAGTGTTACTGTACAAGAAATTATTGATCGATGTTTCCGAATTACTGGAACTGGAAAGTCCACCGTTTTCAAATTATTCGGGAGAGAAAGGTAGCAGGTCAAGTGAATTCAAGAAAATTCCAGGAAGACCAGCAACAGTCCTTGATGAAAACACCAAATGTGCAATTCGAAGAAAAGTATACTGTTTTTATTTTAAAAAATAAATAGCCACTCTATAAAAATTTGATGCAGCTTGGCCAAGATGACAGTATTCCTTTGAAAACTAGAAAACTCTTACGAACAACTTTAAAAAAATATGGATTTTGCCTTGAAAAAACATAACCGAAAAGCACTTTTACTGTAAAGCGATGAAATTGTTTGCTGGCGACGAAAATACTTGAGAAGTTTAAAGCAGTACCGCAAGAAACAAAAGAAAAATTTGTATCTTGATGAGACGTGGATTAAGTTGTCTGTTCAATTTGACTTATTTGTCGTTTCAAATAAGGTTAGTACTCTTTACCAAACTTTATGTTTTCGTGTTTTTTGACTTGACAACCCTGTATAAAAAAATATTTTTCTTTACCGTGAATCGTATTTTTTTAGCAAGCAAAATCTTTGTGAAGAATGACTTTTTCGCAAAATATGAAAATTTTGGTCCATTTCTGCTTTTGTACGGTTCATCCGTGGACAACCTATATACAGGGTGTCTGGAAAGTTCGTTCCAATATTTGAAAATGCTACTTTACACATGGAAATATTCAAAAAAAGTTTTTATAAACATGGGTCTGGAAACGTTTCGCTTTCAAGCAACAGGGTGTTAACATTTTAAATATTTTTTGTTTTTTTTTATGTGCCTCGTATGTTTCTAGTGCAGCCATGTCAAACATACGGCCCGCTGGCCGCATGCGGCCCAGTGAGCATTTTTCTGCGGCCCAAATCAGTTTTGAAAACAGCCAGATAATGCGGCCCGCGAATAAGTTGAAAACCGTTTTTGAAAGCGCACGCCGCTGCAACCATTGGTATAATAAAATGTACAATTGTACATAGTGCCATCTATGTTTAGGAGGATGAACTACACATACTCAACCTAAAACCTAAACCCAAACGTTATCTGGCTTGTTCCATGAAAAATCACAATCCGTATATAAGCCGTGTTCGATTGAGTTCAGTCGTTCATATTGTTACAACACTTAACAGTACTTATAATTTATTTCGGATACAGTTTTTAACATGTGTCTTTCAAGAAAAGTGGGAATTAGAGTTTTTTTGCTGTGAAGTGAAAGAAAAAAATATTTGTTTGATTTGTAATAGTACAGTCGGTATCCCAAAATTATATAATATAAAATGTCACTATGATATTCATAAAACTATGTTTGACAAGTATACAGGCATGGTCAGAAACGAAAAGTTAAATAAGTTAAAATCACGGTTGAAAGATCAGCAGCTTATGTTTACACGTCCAAAGCAAGAAAATCAATCTGTCCTTCAAGTGAGCTACGTACTGTCGGAGTTGATTGCGAAACGCTCAAAACCATTTGTTGAAGGTGAATATATAAAAGAGTGCCTTGTAAATTGTAAGTCCCGGGAGCGTGAAGGCATTTCAAAATATATACTTGTCCCGGAGTACTGTCGCTGAAAGAGTTACTGAGTTAGCTGCCAATATAAGCGATCAGATGAAAACAAAATCAGACTCTTTCATTGCATTTTCTATTGCCTGTGACGAAAGTACGGATGTGTGTGGTGTGGCGCAACTCGCTGTTTTTCTTCATGCGGTTGATACAGATATCAATGTGTATGTAGAATTACTGGAATTAGTACCATTGCATGATACAACAACTGGGAAGGATATTTTCAATGCTGTTTATGGACTTCTGCAAAAGTACAATTTAGATTTGTCAAAACTGTGTTCCATTACAACAGACGGAGCTCCTTCAAAGACTGGAGTAAAAAATGGCTTCGTTAAAATATTACAGACAAAGATCAGAGAAACGGGCAGTGACAAACCAGATTTTCATCATATTTATTGTATAATCCACCAACAAGTTTTATACTCCAAAGTGATCAAGTTGGAAAGTGTTTTAAAGTCAGTGAAAAAAATTATAAACTTTATAAGGTCACGAGGCCTTAATTAGCGACAGTTTTCTTTTTTTTACGTCATTTAGAAAGTGAGTACACTGGTTTACCATATTATGCAGAGGTGCGATGGCTTTCGTGTTCTATGGTACTCGCCCGATTTTGGAAACTCAAAGAAGAAATACGCGTTTTCATGGAAACAGAAGGAGAAGATGTCAGCTTGTTATGCGATGAACCTTTTTTACATGATCTTTTATTTATGGTAGATATCATAAAACACTTGTCGGACTTAAATACGAAATTGCAAGGACCACGTCAAGTTATTACAGATATGCATGATCATGTGAAAGCTTTCAAGTGTAAGATGATGCTGTGGGAAAAACAGTTAGCAGAGGATAATCTGTTACATTTTCTGACTTGTAAGGTATATCAGGAAAGCACAAGTGTCCCAATACCATACAAAATATATTCAGAGAAAATGAGAAGCCTTCTGGCAGAATTTGAGATTTCAAATCAAAATTATCATAATATGACAGCCAATGAGACTCCATTAAAATAAAAATATTATTTAAAACATTTGCAGTAAATGGAGAGAAAAAAGATAACAGAGACCTTGAAGTGAGTAAAGCGTGTTAGTTCAAGAGTATTCGCACAAAATTATTATTGGCTAAACATTAATAAGTATAGTTGGCTTTATTTCAGAGCATTTACAGAAAATAATAAGCAAAATTAATTAATAACGTTGCCATTATATTGAACTAGCTTTTAAAATAATTCCAAAATGTAATCATTTTGTTTTTTTATGATTTAATAAATGTATCTTTAATTTTTCTGGGCTAATACGATTATTTGCTGCCTATTTGTTGCTACAGAATTATAGGTCACGATTACCGTACCTGGTTGTGACTAAATTATACATTTTCGCAGAGCTTCTAGAAAGTTCTATTTCAAAAATGAGCGAGATTTGTAATATTTAACTATTAAATCAGGACTTCCCAGAGTGGGAAGCTCCTTCGACGGGAAACTTAAAAAATATTTTTCAACTAAAAAAAAACTGAGGTTACGTTCCCTTGTATAGTTTTCATAAAAAATATTAACTATTTCTGTCATTCTGAAGACCAGTACTTTCATTTCCAGTTTACTTTATTTGACGAAAAATCTCTATAGTTACTCATCGTTTCCATAGAAATACCGGTCCTGAATCAAGTAATGCTTGGCATAAACATTTGGCAATGCGTTTTGTTCATAGCAACCAAGTATACAAAGTCAACGAAATTAGAGCAGCTTTTTTTGAAATCGTTTTTGCATTGGAAATCGATGAAATACATCTCCCCAGATAAATATTGGAAGCCGCTGAAGAGGCGAAGACTAACCTTTTGCCGGTCAAATCTAGAAAACTGTATGAAAAGATCTATAAAGACTATTTTTTGTGGTGTGCTAGGAAGAATATCGCTGAAAGTGGAGGCATAAAAGAGGATACCCTATTAGCGTATTTTAATAAAAAGGTAAAACGAAACCAGCCGTCCTCCTTTTGGAGTTACTATAGTATACTGAAGATCACAGTTAATATAAATAATAGCATCGACATTAGTAAGTACGCAAAACTTGTAGCCTTTTTAAAGCGCAAGACCGACGGATATAAACAAAAAAATCTAAAATTTTGAATTTTGAAAATATTGAAACATCTCTATGAATGATCCTGATGAAATATTTTTTAAGATAAAAGTTTCCTTTATTTTTGGAATAGGTGGTGCCACCAGGCGTGAGGAATTTTGCAAACTCGAGGTTATATTTTAAATCTCTAGACTTTAAGAGAGACAATTCAGAGCAGTTCCAGAAATTTTTATTTAAAAACTAAGCCACATTTGTAAAATTTGATATCACGGCTGTGTTTTAAAAAGTAAGAGATCCCTGCAAAAAGAATCATCGCATGCCTGATACAGTTCTATTCAGAGAAAACTGGCACAAATCTAATGACTTGTTTTCATCACATTTTGTTGCAACCGACTTTTTTACCTGACAAAAACTGTTTTGCTTGCCTTGTTTACTAGTTTCCAATAAATATTCAGTGTATAATAAGGAAGGATTTGAAGGTATGTTAAATATATGAAGGTCTTTACATAAACATGAAGACTCGGCGGAGCATTTAAAATGCGAATTAAGGCTAAAAACACTTGTAAAAAATCAACGCACTATAGCTGACACTTTAAAAGAAAATGCTAAACTATATAAAATACATTTTAATGAAAACGTCCGATTAAATAACTTTCTTTCACGGCCATGATGAGAGCAGAGAGTCAATAAATAGGGAGAATTTTAAAAAGCTTTTAGGTTTATTAATATCGAGAAGTTCCAACGAACTAAAAGATCATCACGAAAAAATTAAAAATGTTTTTACTGGTGACTCGAAAACTATTCAAAACGAAATAATTGAATGCATTTCTGATTATTTAAATGATCATGTAAAAAATGAAATAATGAACACACAGCTTTTTTCTGTGCTAGTGGATTACACCACTGATATTACGCAAACCTCCCAGTGCTCCATAATTTTAAGATACGTTAATTCAGAAGGTTCACTAGTCGAAAGTTTCTTAGGATTTTAGAATGTCAGCTCCGATAGAACGTCAGAGAATGCATATTTTCTATTGGATCAAATTTTGGACCAATTTGACTATAAACATAAATTAAAAGGGCAATGTTACGATGGCGCAAGTGTGCTGTCTGGCCATATAAATGACCTACAAAAAAAAGAAAAAGCGCCGCAGGCTGTATTTGTCCATTGTCTTGCGCATCGTCTTAACCTTATGATGCAGCAAAGTTTAAAAATATTTCTAAATGTCGAATTTTTTTTGGAAATCTTAGTGGTATGCCCTCATTTTTTCATCACTCAGCCAAACGAACGTATGCTCTTACATCTGCATATACTAACAATTACAGAAACTCGTTGGTCTTCAAATTCGAAGTTAGGAAATGTGATTGCTCAAGACTGGAATAAATTAAAAGACGTCTTTGAATTTATTACAAACTGTGACAAATCTGATCAAAAATCAATCCGGCTTGCGCGAGGATTTTTAGGTGAGATGAACGATTTTGAATTCTCGTTTCTGGCATTAGTGTTTAATGACATTTTTTCAATCACGGACGTACTATTTGTTTTTGCATATCCAATATAAAACACTATCGTGAGGCGCTCTGAATATATCACTGCAAGAGCAAGTGAAAAAAATTTATGAAAATAAAGATATTTTAACCAAAGCATATAAACTGTTTTCCCTTATTTGGACAATACTGTCGACAAGTGCTTCAGTGGAAATAAGTTTTCCTGGCCTCAAACGTGTAAAAAGTTCTTTAAGAAATACAATATCTCAAGAAAGGCAATATTTCAATTCAAAAGGAATTTCTGGAGGAGATTAGGGCAACTCATCCATTTTATGAGGAAATTATAAATAAATTTGCTGCTATGAAGAATAGGAGAATTGATTTAGTATACAAAATTTAGGTAAGTCGTAAAAAAATATTGTACTCCTTCCACATAAAAAAAATTCTGGAAAAAAATTGCGATACTTTCTTTCTTTCATTTGCACTTCACTTACTTTTTCACCCGCGAGCCGCCACTGTTGGATATTTTCAAGTACTTTTAGTTTAGTGGGCGTGTAGTAAAACAGTTTTTCTAATTTTTATATTGGGTTTAGGCCTAGGAAGGAACCCCTTGGTGCAATTGTAGTAAATTAATTGTGGAATTAGGAAATATATTCCACTGAAAAAAATGTAATTTTAATTTGACTTATTGCTCATAATTCCTTTCTAATGTGTATTATTGTCTATTGATACTTAACCAACTTAAAGATTGGTATAGGGAAACCGTTATATCAAAGACCTTCTCTTTTTTTAGTCACCTTTTTATAAAAGAGTTAGAAAGGACTTTTGTTTTTTTTATTCTTAGTTGAAATTTTTTGTTTTTCCACTACCTAGATTAGTTGATTGTCTCAATCAACGTAAATCTAATAATTTTAAGTATATTTTTAGTTTTAACCTCCCCCTTCTCAGAAGCACCTTCTATATACGCTACTGCTACAGATTAAAAAATTTGTAAAAAATGTAAAATGGTCATGTAATATAAGGGACTCAGTAATCAGAATCAATATTTTCGGCTAACATAAATAATTAAATTATATTTGATAACTTCAACCCTTTTTTTCTCTAAAATTAGATACAAAAGATTTCCTGATCTCTGATTCTCTCCCTATATATAAATATATATATATATATATATATATATATATATATATATATATATATATATATATATATATATATATATAAATATGTATATATATATATATATATATATATATATATATATATATATATATATATATATATATATATATATATATATATATATGTTTTCATTCCACTTACACCAACGTCATAACAAGAAAATGATCCTTGTTTGGAACATGTTCTGCATCACAGCAGACACAATGATATTTTATAAACGACGATATATATATCAGGCCGCCATAGACTAGCCAGCCCCGTGTATAATCACAAAAACAACTATACCACGACCGGCATTGAATTACATTGTGACTCCTGGCTTTCGTTGGGAGTATTAAATGATAGTATGTTTTCATTCCACTTACACCAACGTCATAACAAGAAAATGATCCTTGTTTGGAACATGTTCTGCATCACAGCAGACACAATGATCCATTTTAGTCAAACGACGATCGCGATTTCGCTCTTATTAGAGCTCATCAGGCCGCCATAGACTAGCCAGCCCCGTGTAGGGCAAAGGCACAAAATATACACAATATATATATATATATATATATATATATATATAGGTTAAATTAGCAAACTAGTGATATTTTTTATTGTGATTAAAACATTAAAAATAGAAAAACAGTCCAACATCGCGTTTCTGATTAAATTTGAAAAATAGTATTTTTTTCAATGGTACACCCTGTGTATTTTTTACTGTTTCGATTGGAAATCTTCTGCGTTTATATGCATTACTACACTAAAGTTAAAGAAAACCTAGTTATTCATATATTTCGCTTTAATATAAAGAAGGCTATGTATGTTTAAACAAAATTTTATTTTACGTTTTAAGTCACAATATTGCTTGATAGACTTTTTCAAAATAGTATAACAACAAATGGTCCGATTAGTTGGCCACCAAGATCTCCTGACATAACTCCATTAGACTTTAACTTTTGGGGTTAGGTCAAATAATAGGTATATAAAAAGAGATATTTGGCATTAGATGAAATTCAAAAACGTAAAATAAAATTTTATTTTAAAAATACAAAGCCTTCTTTATCTAAAAGCGAAATATAAGAATAACTAGGTTATATTTAACTTTAGGCCAGTAATGCATATACACTTTTTTGTTCCGCAGAAGATTTGCAATCAAAACAGCAAAAAATAATACAGGGTTTCCCATTTAAAAAAATACTATTTTTTAAATTGATTCAGAAACGCCATATTCGATTATTTTTTTCTTTTTACTATTTTAATCACAATAAAAAATGCTACTAGTTTTCTAATTTAACCGACTTTGTAGCTCCCATAATAAACCAGTTCGCTATAGTGCGCACTTAATTTGATACACCCTGTATATTTAGTTCACTTTATACTTGTGGTTAGAATAAATACATGAAATAATAAAACATTTTGTGTTATTTTATGGCATTTGCAATAGATCAAATTCCCACAAAAATAATAACAGTAGCCTTGAAAAGATAACCATTAAACAGTAAGAAAGCAAAATAATATCTGAATTCAATAAGACTCAGCTAAATAAGCACTTAATAATATAATGACAGCATTACCACACCACAACTGCGCGAACGGTTTCATGATGGTAATACACGATAATATCTGAACGGCATGGACTGAATTGAGGTCAACCAATTTGTTATTTAAACAGACTAAGCATTGCGGCAGCAAGTTGGGGATACGGCAACGTTGCCCTCGATTCACTCCCAGCATTTTCAACACAGTGACAAAATGAAAGTAGTTCAGAATTGAGGCGAATTAAACAAGGTTTTTAATTAATTGTGGTCAGAATGTCAATTGGGGACAACCCGTTTCCGATTTACCTGTTTGCAATTTTTAAAAAACGATCGTTAAAAATTAATTTTTTTTCTTACCATAAAAGTAGAGGTTTCTAAATATTTTTATTAGTAAATTGTAAATCGTTCCATCTATATGAGGCATTTTTCTTATTTTAAATAGGACCCTCTATTTTTATAGCATCTCGTTTCAGTTTAAAATTAGCTTTTTAACGATATATCACAAACCAAATCTTTTCTTTCCAAAATTGCGAGTGAGGCGCCCTTTTTTGAAACTTTATTATAGCTGCTTTATGAGGAAAATACAGTCACTATTTACAAAATACATGTTTTAAACAGTCCAAAAATAAAGTTATTTATTCACTTTTTAGTCCCTTTTGATAAAATTACATTTTAAAAGATGCCTAACCTTTATTTTCAAAATGACGATAAAATAGTTAATTATTGTAAATTGCGGTCATATTGACGTTTTTAAATAACTGCTTTATCATCATACTAAAAATAAAGATTAATATTTGTTAAAGGTAATTTTACGGCGGAAATTACAGCCAAAAAAATACAAACAAGGTACCCTTAATATTGAACTAAATTGCTCTTTCGATAAAACAAAATATAAAAAATATAATTATTAATAATTCTTATCCTAAACAATTTTTAAATCAATGTTGTGAAAAAATAAACAAATAAACTTATGTTGGACTAATTTAATCAAGTATTTTATAAATAGTGATTGTATTTTCTTCATAAAGCGACAATATTTAATCGTCAAAACAATGGCTTCTCAGTCGCCATTTTGAAAATAAAAGTCAACTTGAGGCACCATTAAAAAGGTAATTTTAGGTGAAATACGATGGATATATATATATATATATATATATATATATATATATATATATATATATATATATATATATATATATATATATATATATATATATATATATATATATATATGTATATATATATATATATATATATATATATATATATATATATATATATATATATATATATATATCTTTTAAGCTTATATCTAAATCTGGAAACCTTATTTTCTTGGGTCTAGGTTAATAGTAAAACACAGGGGCTTGCGGTGAAATTTTAAGAAAGGGAAGCAATTTTTAGAAACTTACCTATTTGTAATGTAATTCGATTCTACGATCATATTTTGGAGAAGTTTATTTTCAATGGACAACAGCGATGTATGCGAAAGTCTCTCCTGCCCCGTTGAATTTCTCAGGAAATTTTTTATACGTTTAAGTTGAAAAATTGCATTCTACTGATGAACTTGTGGCAGGTATTGTCAATACTAATTCACACAATTTCGACACTTCGGTGTAGGCATCTTTCAGCTCCTTGTTTTTTAAAAATTGCATTAGTTCCTTAGCGTTATTTTTTGCGCTAATGTCATCAGTTTCATAATCACTTTTAGTTCAGATCGCAGTAACACTCGGTCGAAAACTTGCCATAATGAAGAAGAAGAGATTTCAACGCATCTTCTGGAAAAGTTTTTCTTTTAAATGCATCAAAATTACAGAGCTCGGGAATTTAAAATCATTTAAACCGTTAAATCTATAGTTTATTTGTTGCTGAATTTGATCGATTATTTCATAAAAGGGGCGTCTGTATGATATTTGAACATCTCACACTTTGTCTGTTCGAAGACGCTTGGCTTGTGGCTCTACATTTAACGTCATCGTTTTCTCCCAAAATAGGTCAAAGTCATCTCTTTTTTGGCTTAACATGGACTTAAAATCATCCACTTTTTTTAGGCAAAAAGCTATATCATTTGTTTTAGTTTGTAATATATTAAAAACATTGTCCGAGAATGGAAATATTTCCGAACATATGTTCAACAAATAATTAAAATTAAAATCTCGTTTCAAACAGTCCAAAAACCCCCTCGAACTATTTATTGCTTCTGAGACCCACGTTTCATTATTTTCTATTATATTCTCAAATAGTTCAATCAGTGATTCACGATTTTCAGATACTGTTAACACAAGTCTTCCATTATAGTTCCACCTAGTAGGAGCTACTTTGGGCAATCGTTTGTGGACAATGGAGTCCAAAGCTTGTGTACGTTTTTTTGACTTGAAAAAAAAACAACCATGCCACTTAAAGTAACGAAAAATACTTTACACTCTTTAATGTGATTGATGGACTGGGATAAAACTAAATTTAATTTATGAGCAAAACAATGGACAAACACAGCACTTTCTTTCAAGCTTCTCGAACTTTAGCCTTCAGACCCCCTAATTGTCCTGCCATCACTGCAGCTCCATCATAGCTTTAAGCAACTAGTTTTTTCTCTCCATTAATTTCTTTAGTAACGTTATAAACTACGGTATATAATGCATCTGCTGTACGATTTTCAGTCACATTCTTAAAACCTAAAAATAAAAAAATAAGCAATGAACCGCGCCTCGCCAATCTCGTGCTTAATTCTTTGTAGAATAATGGTTGCAACAGCGGAAATTAAATCATTGTGGATTCGATTCGACGTTCCGCGAAAAACGCTAGACTGCTCTAAATGATTTTTTAAGCAATCATCATATTTAGCCATTAAACTAAGTAAATATTGAAAATTTTCTCTATTTGAAGAAACCTTTGTTTTGTCATGACCTCTAAATCCCAATTCGTGATGTCCGAGAAAACAAACAACATCGATAAGGCTTCTTAATATTTGCCTATTTTCATCGACTAGTTCATTGTGTTGGCGGTGACTAATTTTCAACTGTTTGTTAATGGCGTGTTCAATTCTGGTTTTGCCGAAGACTTTTTCTTTTATGACGGCCTGCCAATGCTCTTCGGACATAATGTGTCTTTTTACAGCTTTATGGAAATTGTTTAAATCGGAAAAACCAGTTTTATTCTAGAGACCTTTTTCATTTTCAAAAAGTAAACATGGCCAACAAAATAATTTACTTATAATTTTCACACCATGTTCATTTTTCCGGATAAAAATGTCTAATACAGTTTTTCATTTTTGTGGTTAAATTTTTCATAGGCGGTTTTCCCCTTCCTTTGGAAATTATTTGAAGCTTATCAGCGAAGTTTAATGTTGAAAATCCCTTTATTATTAAGACACACACTACACATTCACACACTTATATTTTAGCATTTTTAATATAATCTAAATTAATGGTTTCCTATTTCAAAAATTACATTTTAGATTTTTTGTAATTTTTTTTGGGAAAGCACTGCTTCCCTTGCTTTCATGGACTGCACGACCCTGGTAAAACACAATTTTTCATATCAAGTCAACATTTCGCGCTCCTTGTGTTAAGATTTCTCAAGACTTTATTAGGGTTTGCTTGATCTCTTGGATAAGCAATTTACATGTTGTAAATGTTATTAGACATGTTGTGAGTTACGTTGTGGTCGAAGAAAACACCCTTTTTAAAAAACGTCAAATTTTTATTAAAAGGTAAAATACAAGATTCAAGATCAAGAGCAGACTAACAAGTGATTCAATCACCGTCCTTTGCTTATATTTATAAGATTTCCTTATCTGTAATTGAATTTGTCACATTCAGCAATATGGGGAACGTAACTCCTCCATCCCTTAATGGGCATATAAACTGGAAGTTTTTATGACCTAATTATTTTAAAATAATTAATTAAATTATTATATCATTTATTTGGTCAGTATTTCTTAGTTTATTAAGTTTTAACTTAGGCCATAAATACTTGTACAAAATATACAATATTATAATTATTAAAATTACATATAGTAAAATTGTCCATAAACTTGTCTTATGATAATATACAGTGTCGGTTAAAAGTTTAGAGGTTTCAATTTTTTGTTTATTTATTTCGTTTTGTAGATCATCAAATTTTTCCAAGTTTATAGAATTTGTTTTCAAAAATCTTATATTATTATAAATAGTTCGGTTTGTAAAATTGAGTTTAATATTAGGCAATGGCACATTTAAATATTCGTTTTTTGAGTTTTTATAACTTTTAAGTATTATATTATTTATCTTAAGACTACATATAGGACTTAATTCAATTAAATAAGTTCCGTTTAGTAAAATAGTATTTTGGGTGTTTTTACAAGTTTCCATTGCTGTAATATCTTTATTTGTTATTACAACCCATTTTCCTTCGTCTATATTTTGAATTTCTAGGCTGTCTATTTTTACAGGAATTTGCTTACAATTCGTGATATTATGATAATATTTTAATAGCTGCATTTCGCAGGGTAATGTTTGAAATATATTTTCAGAATGTATATGACTGCATAAAAATTCATTTTCTGTGACTTTTTTGCATGGATCATTCGAGTATCCAAAATTCTTATCATTAATTATAAGATAATTAAAGTTGGGTATTATTATTTTGTAATATTCGCCATTGGGTGTGGGTATAGGAAACAAATGGAATAAGGTATACTCTTTCTTTTCGACTAAAGGAATTTCTATAATAAAAGTAACTTCGCTATTTATTACGTAACCTTTTATATCTAGGATTGTCTCATATTTTAGGACATTTTCTAAATTTGGTTCAAATGGCAATTTTTCTGAATTTAAGTATTTTTTAATCATTTTTATTTCTGATAGCAGTTCTTTAGGTTGAATTATAGTATTATGAAAATTATTTAGTTTTGCAAATGATATAGCGATTTCTATATTCGCTAATGTGTCAAAAATATTTTGATATAGCATATATATTTGTGTTAAGATCATTTGGGTTCGGTAATAGTCGAAATCAGATATTTCTTGTAGTTCGATTTTGGTTAGTGTTTGTATAGTCTGATTTACTCGAAATTCTAGAATATTTTGGTTATGGGATATATTTTGTGATATTTCTTGAAAACCTTTTATAGAATTACTGAGTAAGGTCATTTGTTTGTCCATTGACAACTTGATGTTATTTTGATTTTGTTTTAGAATATTTATTTCATTATTTATTAAAATTGCATCGTTGTCGTCTAGATTGCCTGTTATACTTTTAATTATACTTCCTAGTCCGTCAATTAGCCCACGTTTCTGCCTACTTTGTTTAGGGGGTAGTATTTCATTTATTTGGCGTAATATTTTTTGTTTTTGGTTATCAATAATTATATAGGAATTATAGTATTCCGTATTATAGTCAGTTTTATTTTTCAAATGTAATTTTAACATATTATATTTTAAACTCAAGGATTTATATTCCTCAATTATACCTTTTATATTAAACACTTGAACAAATGTCCAGTGATTAATTGTCTTCTGGGCGTGTCCTAGTTTGTAGGGTAAGATGCCAGGGTTCAGATTTAAGTCGTGGTATTTTGGTCTGTCTCCTCGTGTGTAGGACCATCTGTAACAAGAGGTCTTTTTAGTTCTTTTATGTGTATAATTTCTGTCTTTTTTGGGTTTTTGATATTTTCAATTTTTACACGATTATGTTCAAGGATTTCTCTTATTATAAAGGGGCCACTAAATTTGGCTTGATTTTTATTTCTAGGGGACAGTTTTTTATACACTTTTTGATTAAGTTTAAATTCATAGGGTTTGTCACCTTTAGGGTTAGTTTTTTCTAGCAATATTTCTTTCTGTGTTTCGCTTTTCTCTGTGACAGTATTGTAAATGGCGTCTACTTTTTCTTTATGGGATAGTACATAGTCTGAGTAGAATGTTGTTGATATTAAGTCTAAAGGATCACGTGAGTTTGTGTGTCCTAAAATTAATTCATGGGGTGTATATTTGGTTGTACTATGTATCGAGCTATTATATGCTATAATTGCATACGGTAATAGTTCGGGAATTGGTTTATTTTTGTCTTTATCTTTTAGGATTCTTAAATGTTCGATTAATGTAGAGAGATATCTTTCTATAGGGCCATTTGACTCATGGTGTCCTGGGGTTGTAAAGTGAATATTTATTTTTTGGGCTTTTAATAATTCCTTTACTAATTCGTTATTAAATTCAGAGCCATTATCACTAACAATTGTTTCTGGGCATCCAAAGAATGAAAAATAATTTATAAGTTTGTCACATACTGACTTAGCATTTTTATCGTATACATAGGCTTGTCCGTATTTTGAAAATTTGTCAAATATTGTAAGGCAATTATGTTTTTCAAAAATAAATGTGTCTAAATGAATTATTTGAAAAGGTTTAGAAGGTGTTTCGGTTTTTACTAAAGGCACATACGATTTTTGTCTGCTATATTTTAGGGTTTGACATGTAACACAGTCATTTATAAATTGAGTGATTTCTTGTTTCATTTTACCCCAATAGTAGTTTTGTTTTAGTCTATCATAGGTTTCTGAAATTCCCCTGTGATTAGTTTTACTTTGATGTTGATGGGTCATCAATAAAATTTTTTCATCCTGTTCTTTAATATTATTGACTAGTTTTGTGCATCGTATTATTTTTGGTTTCTTAAAATTTTGTATATATATATTTGTAAAAATTGGGATAAGTTCTTCATTATAAAAATATATATAACATGTTTTTTTATTATTCATGTAATCGCGAATAAATTCTTTAATGATACCAGGGTTTTCCGGTACTTCTACATTATTAATGTAATTCCTTTCGAATGTTTCGAAATCCACTTTTATTTTATGATGAGGCGATTTCTTTATTAAATATTGCAAAGGCTTATTGTTAATTATTTCGTCTAAGATATTTAATCCGGGGTTTTCTGTCTCATTTTGATTACTATGCACAGTATTGTCAGAAGTAATTAAAGCTGGTTGAATTTGAATGTCAGATAAAATGTTTATTCTTTGTTCATTGTTCGCTTGACCTACGGAAATTGAGGGTAATTCGTTATCTAAGTTTCGAACTTGATCTGAGTCAGGGTTATCTCTACTTGAGCTTGCAACTTGAGAGTCAAGGTTTTGTGTCACGGTTATATTTTCCGAAAGATTACGCAAGTATTCAACTATATCGTTGTCAGCGTCTCCGGGATTATTTAATACGGAATCATTTTCGTATAGATTTAACTGAATTCTCGATAAGGCGTCACAATTACTATTCAAAATGCCTTTCTTATAGATAATCTTAAAGTCATATTCATCTAGACGTAATCTCCATCTAGTTAATTTCGAATTTACATCTTTTTGATTAAATAACCATACTAAAGGTCTATGGTCAACATATACATAAAATTGTCGTCCGAATAAATAAGGGCGAAAATATTTACAGGCCCAGACTACGGCTAAAAGTTCCTTCTCTGTTGTTGAGTATCTAGTCTCGGTTTCATTTAATGTACGCGATGCGTAAGCTACCGGTTTATCATTAGGTAATGTTCCTTGAGATAGGATTGCTCCTAAAGCATAGTTACTCGCGTCTGTAGTTAATATAAATGGTTTTGTAAAGTCAGGGTACTGCAATATTGGCGAATTTATTAACAGGCTTTTACAATGTTCGAACGCATTTATAAATTCAGGCGTGTGCTCTACTTTAGAGTTCTTTTTTAGACATTTCGTCATTGGTTTTGTTATTTTAGCAAAGTCTTCTATAAAGCGTCTGTAGTACCCAATAAGGCCCAAGAAGGATTTTATTTCCTTTTGAGTTTTAGGTATAGGAAAATTTTTTACAGCTGATATTTTTTCAGGATTTGGTTTAATTCCGTTTGGTGTTACGATATGTCCTAAATATTGTACTTCTTTTTTCAAAAATTCAGATTTGTCTAGTTGTATTTTAAAGTTTGCTTCGCGTAGTCTTATAAATATTTTTCTTAGCTTTAAAATGTGTTCGTCTAGACTCGTACTGAAGACAATTATGTCGTCTAGATATACAAAGCATATTTCGTCCTGTAGACCTCTTAATATGTTGTTCATAACGCGTTGAAATGTTGCGGGGGCGTTCTTTAAACCGAAGGGCATTCTTAAAAATTCATAATGACCAAAGTCTGTACTAAATGCTGTTTTGGGAATGTCCTCTTTACATACTTCGATTTGATGAAAACCGTTAGCAAGGTCTAACGTAGAAAAATATTGTGCTTTCCCTAGTTTATCTAATATTTCGGTAATATTAGGCAACGGAAATTTGTCTGCAACACTTACATCATTGATACGACGTAGATCGCAAACCATGCGATATTTCGGCTTTCCTGAAGCGTCAAGCTTTTTTGGAACTATCCATATTGGTGATGAGTAAGGAGAATTTGATTCTCTTATTATATTTTGATCTAGAAGCTTCGAAATTTGATCTTTTACTTCTTTTTTATAAATTTCAGGGTATCTATAACTTTTAGTATAGATAGGAGTGTCTGTTGTTAATTTTATTTGATGTTTTATTGCGTTTGTAAAAGTTAAAGGTATCCCTTCACAATAAAAAACGTCTCTAAATTCAAAACAAAGTTTACGTATTTTTTGTTTTTCTTCATAATTACAATGGTCTAACCTTAAATTTTTTAAATTAGCTTTAAGTTGGTTATCTAGATCTCTATCAGATTTTTGTTCATTTGAATTATAATCGACGAAGTTAAGTTCATTCACATTTAATTTTTCTACTTCTAGAGGTTCAAGAAATTGGATTTTAATTGGGTTTTCTGTTGGATTTAGTATAGTTGTATAAGTAAGGTTATTTTTTATTTCTACTAAACATTCAGGAATTTCTACATTTCCGTATTTTTGGTAAGAAATTATGCCTGTTCCTTCTGTGATATTCACAGGTATTTCTATTTTTTGTATACATCTTGGTGAAATTATATAAGTAAATTTTTTTTTAATAATTTCAGGCGAAAGTTGTTTTTCATTTTTTCCTAAATAGCGTATTGGTATTTCTGTATGCGGCGATTGTAAAGTTCGTGTATTGAAATCTAAATTAGCGTTAAGTTGGATAATAAGATCTAGGCCTATTAATCCATCAAATTTGTTTGAAAAATTAAATAAATAAAATGTATGGTTGCCTTGCGTTTTAAACGTCTGAAATAATGGAATTATTGCTATTTCATTGTGGAAAGATGTAGCATGCGCTGTTTGAACTTGAAATATTTCTCTTTTTATATTTTCGGGAAAATATCTATAGGCAATTTCTGGTTTTATAAAACTTCGAGTACTTCCAGTATCTAGTAGAAAATTTGCGTCTAATTCGGGTATATGAATATATGGTAATTCGGCTGTGTAGTTATTCAAAAATACTACCTCGTATTGTTGTTCGGGCTCGTTCCCGTAAAATTTACATTATTAGTATTTTCTGGGAAATATTCTGGTTCGTGAGTTTGTTCTTGGTATATGTTTGTGTAACTTGGTTCATATGTATTCATATAACTTTGTTCATAAAATGGATTTTCGAAATTTGGTGTTTCTTGATTATCAGCATAATCAAAGTTTTCAAAAATTGGGAAATTAACATTTGTATTTTCATGATTAACAGTATAATCATATTGAGTATTATTTTGTGGGTTTTGTTCCGAAACTTCTTGATTGTAAAGTTGTTCGGTAATTACCTTTTTATTTTGTATATTATTATTTAAAATTGTGTTTCCAGAACTTGTGTCCATAGGTTCTATTTGTCTTGTTCTTATAGAATTTTGTGCAAAATTGATGTTAGGTCTCATAAAGGGTCTTTGTTGGTAAAAATTGGGTCTTTGAAAATTTTGTTGAAAATTATTAGGTCTTATATTTGAATTTGAATTAAAGTTATTCGCGTTTCTTCCAAAATAATTTGGAGTATTATTTACAGCATTACCGTTTATGTTATTTTGGAATTTTGGAAAATTCGGATTTATTGCATTGGGAAAATTATGTGAATAATTAGGGTTAAAATTAGGTGTATAATTTGGACTAAAATTATATAAATAAGGTGGTTTATACATTGGTGGCGATTTTTGGTTTTTATTTTGCGAATTTGTTGTACTCATTGGCACAGGTCTATTTTGTGGTATTTGTGAATTTTTAAAGTAAATAAAATTTTCTTCCTCTCGCACAAATGCCATAGCTTCTTCTAAAGCTGTTGGATTTTTTAGTCGAATAACTAATTGCATATTATAAGGTAACCCTCGTATAAATGTTTTCAGAGCAAATTCATCGTAATGGTTAATTTTTATTAATTTGGTTGCGGGATCTTCATTTGTTCCATTTAATTTTGCAGATAATAGGCTTCTAGAATCCTGGATTCTCATGCCGAAATTAATAGGGTGTTCGTTTTTAAAAGGTTTTAGATTAATTAAATCTTGTATAAGACAATCGATTGATCTTTGATCAGCGAAGGTACTTGTAAGGGCTTGTTTTACTAGAGCCCAAGTATTTAATTCTGTTCGAGATACAATAAGTTCGGCGGCCCTATGTGTAAGTTTACTTAATATGGTGTCAAATAAGCAAATATTTATTGGGTCATTTAAATTAGCCGGGTTTTGAAAAGCTTTTAAAAGGTTTTCGGAGGCTGTTACAAATCTCTGTAAAAGTTTTGGATTCCCGTCAAAATTTGGAATGTTATCAGCTTGGTAACGTAAAAGAGTATAATTAGTTGTCATTATTTTATTTTTATTGTCAGTTGAACCAGATTGAATTGATAAATCGTTTAGAGAATTAATTAGATCGTCTAGGTTTACTTCCTTAAAGAGCTCAATTTTGATAAAATATATATAGGTATACTTTTTAAAAATATAAAATGGTTAAAATAAACTATATTTCCAAAAATAAGTTTCAAATTTACGTTTTGAATTATTTATATCAAAAATTATTACTTATTTTTGCAAATAGAGAGAAAAAAAAAATGCTAATATTAAAATGTTTGCAATGACTTACAATACTAGAAGAAAAATTAGCTTCATGGGCTTCTTTTTTCTTAGCTTAGGTCCTTACTGCTAGGCTGGTTTGGCGATTTTTGTCCTCCCCAGTGTGGTTTGCCTCTGGATCGGCGATTTTTGTCCTCCCCAGTGGTGGTTAGGCTGTTGGTTTGGCGATGTTTGTCCTCCCCAGTAATGCCTTGTGTGACTTGCTAGCTGTCCCGTTCTTATTCCTCGCCGGTTCCCCAAAGTTGGTCCCGTGAAG
The DNA here is from genome assembly GCA_030620095.1 of Kuschelorhynchus macadamiae. Lineage (NCBI taxonomy): Eukaryota > Metazoa > Arthropoda > Insecta > Coleoptera > Curculionidae > Kuschelorhynchus > Kuschelorhynchus macadamiae. The sequence continues at coordinate 18,596 of JAUTXW010000292.1, read as the reverse complement.
TCGCCTTAGATCGGCACTGTCTACTTCTTATGAGCTCCAATTTTTCTCAGGGCTTCTTTGATTCGAGCACTCCCTCGAAGTCACCTTAGATCGGTACTATTTACTTTTTAGGACTCGAACCGTCGAAATACGTAGATTTTCTAGTGAATAAATTTTTTGAAAAAAAAACCGTGTTTTTTGCACGTTTCACTATCCGTACGACTGCGCCAGTTACGTTGTGGTCGAAGAAAACACCCTTTTTAAAAAACGTCAAATTTTTATTAAAAGGTAAAATACAAGATTCAAGATCAAGAGCAGACTAACAAGTGATTCAATCACCGTCCTTTGCTTATATTTATAAGATTTCCTTATCTGTAATTGAATTTGTCACATTCAGCAATATGGGGAACGTAACTTGTGTTGTAAATGTCTAAACCTCAATAAAGTCCTGAGAAACCTCAACACAAAAGCGAAACGTTGACTTGGTATGAAAAATTGTGTTTTATTATTACCCTGGACCCAAGAAAACAAGGTTTCCTATATTTATTTATATATATATTTTTTATACCAAGTCAACGTTTCGCTTTTGTGTTAAGGTTTCTCAGGACTTGAGGTTTAGACATTTACAACATAACATGTAAATAGCTTATCCAAGAGATTATATATATATATATATATATATATATATATATATATATATATATATATATATATATATATATATATATATATATATATATATATATATATATATATATATATATATATATATATATATATATATATATATATATATATATATATATATATATATATATATATATATATATATATATATATATATATATATATATATATATATAGATATATAAATTAATGAACCTTACGTTAACACCTCTGTTTCCAGAAGGTCCTTGACTGAACTCGATATCACGTAATCGTATATCGGACGGGATATAAGGACTTTGTTTACTTCTAACCCACGAACACGCTTGATGATTTATTTGGGTAGTTTTCGTACGGTCGTCACACTACCGCCCCTCTTAATTCTGATCGTCCCGATCAGCTTCTTCAGGCCATTTACCAAAGTAGTCCATGACAACTAGGAAATATTTGTTACCTCGTTCCAACCCTGGAAACGGCACAGCAACGTTTATTGCTATCTTCTCAAATGGTAAACCGAGGTTATAGTTTATAGTCTCTGAGATATTCTCCTGGTGTCTTTACTTGCTAAATATATGCCACATCTTCGGCACCATTCCTTGATATCTTCATGATAGCGGAACCAGAAGAATCGTTCTCGCACTTTATCCAGAGTTTTGTTAAATACTTTTTCCAGGAGTTACTTGTTGCATTGTAGTGGTTTTTTTATAAGAACTATCTCAGACCCGTTTCAACACTCCATCCTCAACTACCAAAGAATCCCATTGAACCCACAGTGTCTTTAAGGAAAGCTTTTTGTAAGAGATTTCTCTTCATTCTTGTCTAACTTTAGTACTTTCTTTTTCGAGCATAATTGGTCCAATATCGGTGTCTTCTTGCTGATGTGGTCGCCATTTTTCTGTTGCCCACGCGTGATTTGGCTTAGTCGTAAATCGTTTGAGTCCTCTGTTAACATATCCCTCTTCTTGATCTACTTTTTGATATTTCGTACAGTTTCCTTTATATGGGTGTCTGGATAAGGCATCAGCCTTTTTATGTTGTGCGCCGGTTCACTTTAAAAGTCATACTGTTGTAACTTTTCTAGCCTTCTGGCTAACTGCTCTTCTAGATTTTTCATTTCCATAAGCCATTTTAATGCAACATGGTCCGTTCTTATCAGGAATTTTTGCCCATACAAATATTTGTGGAAATGGTCAACGGTTCTTACGATAACAAGTAATTGTTTTCTTGTGACTCAGTAATTCTGTTCAGGTTTGGATAATACATGGCTGTAGTACTACAAGTTGTTTTTGAGATTTATGGACAAAAGAGCCTCAGTACCCACATTGCTGCATCTGTATTCAAAATAAATATCCCATGTTGTTTGCGGTTGCAGACAGCTTTCTTCAGTAAATTTATGTAGTGGAGCTGCTATTTTTGCGCCAATGTTCGCCAATCTTTTATGGTTTCGATCTTGCTTTCATCTGACTCCCTCTTCAGAAGCAACATATCCCAAGAATTCAAATTTCTTTTGAACAGACATTTCTTTCGATTCAATTTATAATTTGCATTTCTAAAACAGCCGAAAATGTGGATGTTATTCTTATGATTTTCGAATGATTGACCCATTACCATTACATTAGTAGTTATAATAGGGGAGCGCCTCCTCCTCCTCCTCTTCCTCTCTCTCATGTCCCTCATTCTTAACTTCCTCCCCTTTTATTCTCATTCGCATCATATTTTTTAATTTTTTCTCGTTGTTCTCCCACATTTGATTTTGCATTCTTAAGTCTTATAAATAGGTGCATCATGATCATTTTAGTATGCCGAGACACATTTACTAAGCTGTGCTCGAGTTGCGTAAAAAGTTATTTTTGAATTTTTCCACCAATTTTGTATAAAACAAAAAGAAAAAATGTGTCAAGTAATAAGTGAATTATGTGTAATCGCGAAAAATTAACTACAACTATCAGACAGTTAAAAGTTAAATATCTCAATTTCTTTGAAGTGATTTCGAAAGATGAATACACTAAGCTGTTTTATCCACTGAAACGAGATTATTTAAAAGCAATTGACTGTTGTGATGATTATTTAGAAGGAATTATAAGCCTTACTACGTTTTTCAATACATTTGGGAAATCATACTTTGTAGGAGAATTAAGCCACCTAATAGAATTTATAGGAGAAGATTGCCAATTTATACCTGCTATTATTGCAACCCAAAAGAGGTTTCAATTATACGAAGATAAAAAACAGGTATTATCAAAGAAAGTTAATCCTATTCGCAAGAGACGTCCCCCTACATATTTAAAATATTATGTTAAATAAATGAAATGGCTGAGTTGCTGATTGCAGTTAAATTATTAGAGGAGAAATTTAGTAATCTTTCAAAAACCTATTTCTCATATTGTATGGCAAGTGGTCCGGAGTGGATAGACTTTTATTGTAATCAATCTGAGGAATTCGTAAAGGCTGCCCTCTGTTGCAACAAATACATTGAAACATTAAATTTTTTTCAACTTATTCAAGATCTAAAAGATATTGGCTTTGGTTACTATTTAAAAGACTTGAAGCAATTTATTGACGAGGATACTATTCTTCAAGAAATTGAAAAGGAAGAATAAATTTAATAATATTTACAATGGAGCAAATGGTTACTGAAATGTATGAAGAGTTTATTATATCTGCTGCATACTTCCAATATTTATCAATTGTAGGCGAAGAAGACGCAGAAGCACAAGATTTGTCAGCATATGTTAATAATATAGATCGAATGAAACAATGTAAATTAGCCGCTAAATTTTGTAATGATTATTTAAAATATAAAAATGAGTATGAACTTTTAAATGAATTTAGAAAATTAGATTTAAGGTATCATATTAATTGTATTCAATCATGGTTGGTTAATGCAAAATAAAAAGGTAATTAAGTTTTTTTTTTATATTTTTATTCGTTCATAAAACAATTGTCATATAAAAATAACACATTTGTCAAAGCACACATACAAGGTGATTTTGAATGATAGAAGCATTTTGGTTCCATTAGCTTTAGCGCTGGTTGTTCATCTATTTCAATCACATGCTTTTTAGAATATTTCTGTATAAAATCCTTTTTTTCGCTTCCTTTTACAAAAACAAAATCTGCTTTCTTCGTAAGTGTTTCAATTATTTTTGGGAAATGATGTAATGGAGTAAATCCATTATTCCAATGTATACAATGATAATTTTTCGTTAACCATACCGCCTGTTTGTGACAATCAGGTGAAAGACACTCCATTGGAAAAGGCTTTTTAAAAATGTAATGAGTCATTTCATAACCATCAAAAGCTGCAAGCTCTTTCGGTATAAATTTATTTTTTTCATCTTTGAATCCTTGAATATCTATAACCAATCTCATATTTTCAAAGCAGCAAATTTTTTAATGAGACTTTTTTTACTTGAATAATTTGCAATTTCTTCTTTCAGTTGATTAATTTTAAAAATAAATTTTTCAATTTGTAGTTGTAGTTTTGATGTCATGATTAAAACTAAAAGCTTTTGAAAATTTCTTTAAATTAAATCGAAATATGAAAATAGTGGGGATAAAGTTTATAATTGTTTCACAATTTTAGTAAGAGGGTTGTAGCTAAATAATTTGTCATGTAAAATAAGACAATAAGCAGAAGTATCTTTTTTAATTGCATTGTGTGTCTCAAATTCAATTCTCATTACTACGGATCCCGTTTGAATTGTTTCTTTTTGATGGGAGCAATCAATATGTGTAATAGGACTAATGTTTTTGAATTGTTCAGGATTAAAAATGGGTTCATTTGGAACACTATAGTAAGACTGTCTAAAGTTGGCAAACATTTCGTATAAAGCAGAAAATTTGTTTTCTTCGAAATTTAAGTACAAATCGTGATAAGGATATCTTTCAGAATTTAAATTACTCTAATATTTGACAAGGTAATATTGTCAAATTTACTCATATCTTTAACAATTTTCCCTTTTCTGTTTTCTTGAAAGCCAATCACAACATGACGAGGAGCTTCTAGTTTACTAGTTGTTTTTACCGGCCATGTGTGACGGGTTGTTTCGGTTAGAGAAGAATATTCAACAAGTTCCCAACTCCTGAATCCTATCAATATATCTTTATTTGATTCTAATATTTTTGATAGAGCAAGTTGTTGTGGCATATCAACTAGAATGTGAGGAACTTTCCAATAAATTTTATCGAAAGTAACCAATGGAGTGTCAGGAACAGTAACAAGGTGTGCCGGATCTTCTTTGAAAATAACACCATCTAAATCATCAGTTGATCTAATAAGAACCAATTCCTGTTTCATATTCATAATAATTTTTCTGTAATCTTCAAAAAATCCTAAAAGCATTTTTAGTGGTATGGATACGGAGAATTTTCCATCATTATCAACTAAAATTGTATCACCTTCTTTCCGATGTGGAAACCAACCTGCATTTTCCAGTTTTAAACTTTCGTTGGTATTGTGAGAAAGGTAGCTTTTTAAGGTTGATGCTAATCCAACATTTCTTATTGAATCTATAGTAATTCCGTTTAGTTCATAGCGGATTTCTCTGAACAAAAAGGCTATAACATTGTTAATAAATAGCAATTCTTTCTTATATTTACCTTCTGTATTAGTTAATTTTCCTTCGATATAAAGTAAACTATCTGATGGTAGAGTGTAAGCATCGAGTTCTTGAATTGGGATCCTTATTTCATCATTGTAATCGAATTTTGAAGAAATATATGGTTGATATGTGTGAAGCTCAGAACTGACGATGGAATTGTCTACATAAAGCTTTTCGTTTACGTTTAATATGTTCATTATTTTAAAACAGTGAAACCCAAGGATGTGAGAAATTTACGATTATCTCGTCTTAACTTGTTGGTGTTGGATTTGATACTGAACTGTTGTTTAGGCTTTTTCTTTTTATAAGTTTTTACTTTGTTGATAGTGGTAGGGGCAAGTCTCATCCCAAGGGCTCTATTATATCTAACAACCATTTTATATTTCACTTGTTTGTAAATGTAACCTTACTGTTATAGTTTCTCCTCTAAAACTGATAAGTTCTCCGTCTTGATCAACTATTTTAACTGTTATATTGTTAATTGCTTTGACGCTAACTGGAAAATACAAAATGGGCAAAGGAGATTCAACTATTTTATACCCTGGAGCTACAGTTGGATAAAACTGGTGAATAATATGAACAGGTTTACCATTATTGTAAGAACCGACACAAATATTACAGTCAATACAAATAGCATTCACCTTAGTTATTTTTGCAACATTATCTGATTCTTCCTCTTTCATAGCTTCTAGTATCCTGCTATTAAAACCCAACATTTTTCCTATCGAATCTTCCTTGGTAAAATCAATTATTCTACTACACATTAAAAAAGTTTTTAGAGTATTAACATTTGCTTTTAAAAGAAAAAAAATTTTTTCATTCGGAAATAAATCTTCTATACTTTCTCTTATGTATGTTTCTATATCTGTAATGTCATAAGTTCCGTCGGGAATAACAATTACTTTTTTATCTATATAAAATTTATTATATCCTTCTTTTATATTGGGGATAGTCATAAACGTTTCAAAATCAGCTAAACCCAGGTAATATTGTTTTTCATCCTCTAAATATATGGGCGGATTAAAATCAGCAGACAAAACAGAACTGTTTCCTGATATGGCAATTGTGGTAGACATTGCAGTTTATTTATGAATGAGATATTACAATAAATAATGAGTTTATATATTTTTTTGCAAAAATTTTAGGGATAGTTGACCACAGTTATATGAATTAAATTTTTGTTTATTTTCATAAGTATAAAATACATCCACTTTGCCATTCGAATTAAAATATTTGAGAAGTTCAAAAGGTGGTTTTAAATTTCCATAACTATCAAAATATATTACATTTTTGTTATTTTTAATATAAGCAGTCCAATGAGATCCTTTATTTTGTTTTTTATCCAAATTTACAATACCACATTCTTTCAGATTAATTTTTTTTGGAAGTTCATCGAGCATAAAAACACCTCTAAAGCCAGTTATTTTTAACAGCTTTACATATTTAATAATATCATTGTTCGTAAGTGCTCTTTTTGGAAAACTTATTTTGAGTTTTTTTTTTGTCTGATTGCTTTCATTTTGACGGATCCTCCTTTATAAGGTCTAATAAATAGTCCCTTTCCTTTATATGGTCTAATATATAATCCTTTCCCTTCTTTAGAAGCATTTTCCATTGCAATATTATGTCTATGTATTTCTTCTAGTTGCTGTTTAGCTGCTTTAGCATCATTTACTGCCTTAGCAATTCCTGCCGCGCCTCCACCTAGTGCACCCAGGGCGCCAAGAATGGGAAACAAAAGAGGTAGAAATCCTCCAATTTTTTTGGGTGTTCGAATGATACGTTTTTTTCTCAATTTAAGTTTACCCCCTTTTGTATTTTTTAATCCCAAACCGAACTTTCTTTTACCCTTCATTATTCCTGCAACACTTAAAGCTGCAATTTTTTCACCAATAGAAGAATCTTTAGCTTTTACCCTATCCCAGGCTTTTTTTTCTAATATTTGGTCAGATATGTGTCTTTTTGATAAATCTTCAGTCTGAGAGTAAGATATATCATGTTCTTTGCAAGCGGAATCCAATGGATTTATACCAACGTCACCTCTAGTTAATCTTTTTTCCAAGTTGGTGCCGGGACCACAATAATTATATCCTGGTATATGAACTTCGAAAGGTAGTTTGCTAATTAATTTATTTACTAAACCAGAGCCTTTTCTATTACGTGTTTTAATAGTTTTTTTCAACTTATGGCGACCCACAGTCATTGAAGTTCTTTTTATACTAAAAGCACATTGACATTTTTCTGGTATAAATACTTTTACAGCTAAAAATATTTACTAGTGTGATTAAGAATGAGGATTGAAAAACAAAAATTCTCATTACCAGTAAATAATCATGATGAAAAAATTTTAAGTAAACAGTTGAGAAAGCATGGTGACTTATTTTGCGGTGGTTCAAAAAGAGGGCTTATAGTTGGTTGCAGTGGTAGCGGTAAAACCAACGTTATGCTTACACTGCTCGAGCATCCAAATGGAATTAGGTTTGAAAATGTCTATGTTTATTCAAAGTCATTAGATTAACCAAAATATGAATATTTAAGAAAGTTGTTAAAACCTATGAAAGAAATTGGATACTTTGAATATGATAGCGATGAGAACATTATTTCACCTCATGAGATAAAGCCAAATTCCGTTATCATTTTTGATGATATTCCTTGTCATAATCAATCTATTATTAGGGACTATTTCACGCATGGAAGGCATAGAAACACCGATTGTTTTTTTATTTTTCAAGGATATTCCTCAATCCTTAAACGTCTAATTCGAGAAAATGCAAACTTATTAATTTTATTTAAACAGGACTGTTTGAGTTTAAAACATATATATAATGACCACTGTATATTGGATATGACATTTGATCAGTTTAAAAATATTTGTGCTAACTGTTGGATGGATCCATATGGCTTTCTTGTAATTGACAAAGATTGTGAAGTAAATCACGGCAGATATAGGAGTAAATTCGATTCCTTTATATATTTATAAAAGTAAAAAATTTGCAGTTTTATTTCATTTAAAACTTGTACAGCATGGATAAACGTTTAGCTCGAGAATTAATAAGATCGAGACAAGCCGTGAAGCAGAAATATCAAAGCTTGAAATTAGCTACTTCTACTGCTCAGTCCGAATTAGAACAAACTTATAGACCAATAACACAACCACTTAAACAGCTAATTTCAAGTATTGGTAAATCCGAACCATTCGATTTAAAAGAAGAAAGAGTTTCAAAGTATGAAGATTTCAAAACACCTACAAAGCCTTATAAAACATCAACTCCGACGAAAAATATTCAGAAAACAGGAAAAACTCCGTCACTCCCTACAGAACTACCAACATTTTTAAATGACAGTAGTATCACTTCTTCCTCTCCTGTAGTACAACCATTGTCATCAACTGTTATAGCAGAAACTTCAGATCCTTCTAGTGACACAACAACAAATTTAAACTTGTCAGACATATTGGAACAAACTAGAAAAACAATTCAAACCTATGTTGGTACACCATCATATAAAGATTACTTAGCAGATTTTCATGAATTACCCAGATCATATATTGATGAGGGTGTGAAAGATACACAACATAAATTTGACCATTATTATGGAATAGTTCATGACCTCGAAACGGATAAGTTTTCTTTTGGTTTAACACAGATACCGGTAGAAATTATTGGAAAAGACATTAAAGTGGGAGGAATAACGTACACAGATACGCCAGGTTTATACGAATTGCTTTTCAAAAAAGAACCGAAAGGTTATAAGAAGGAAGATTTAGATAATTACATGAACATTCTAGCTAAAACAAATGTATATCGTAGGAATTTTGATTCAAATGAACAAGTTCAAGGAAATACATCACACAAATATGTTACAATAATAGGACCATATTTACAAAGAAAGGGGATTACAAAGACAAAAACCTTGCCAAGATTAGTTACAGCATTTAACAAACCAAAACCTCCGTTTAGAACAACTAGAGCCAAATCTACAGGAAAGGGATTAATTTTGAAAACAAACAGATCAAATACAGACTATGTATACTGGAATAATGTTAACGAAATTGTTGATAGGCTACGTTTATTAATTTCATCAAGTGATGCGGGAAATAATGCTCATAGTAACGAGATTATCTCTATTATTGAAGAATTAAGAGAAGATAAAGTAATACTATAAATAACAGCTATCAAATATAATCATATTTATTGTTTAATGAAAGCTCAACATGACAGTTGATAAATTTGGACGCCATATTTCAAAACAAAATCAAGAGAGAATAAGTGACATTAATAATTTAAAAAGGAAATTAGGTGAAAATGAAACAAATAATGAAATCTTTGCTAAAAAGCTTAAGGTTTTTGATGAAAATTTTTTAAAGTATGAAAACCAGATTAAAGGATGCTATACCTCAATTGAAAACGTTAATAAACAGTTGCTAACGCTAAATCAAATAAGTAAAGATTTGCAATTTTTAAATGAACATGTTAAAAAGGAAGACAAAAAATTAAGTGATGATATCAACAAAATTAATAAAATAATGGAAACAAATATAAGAGAAGTAATAATTGAAAAACACAAGGAAAAAATTAAACAATTAAGAACTTTTATAAAAAGGTTAGATGATGAAAAAAAAGAAATCAAAATAGCATTCTTAACAGTAGAACAATTGACCAACTCACTTTGGAAGAAAATCAACAATATATTTCCTTGGAAAATATAATGTCCAGTGTAATTAAGAAATTAGAACAAGAATTAAATAAAACAGAGGGGGAATTAAAAAATAGTGATAGTAGATCAACTACTTTCTTAACTGGAGAGATAAAAAAATCCTTTAATGCGTTAGAAAAGGAGATTACTAAAATTAGTAAAATTTTAAATGAAAAAAGTTATACAATACAAATTGATAAATTGAATGAATGGGAAAAAACATATAAAAGTTATATTTCGAATTATTACAAAACATAGAAAGTGAACTTCCTTAAAATTGAATAAACAAGTTTGTTGTCATGACAACCGTTAAACAACAAGTCGTTAATGAATTACATAAACCTGCTAGAAAAAACTACAAACGCAGAAGGGTGGTAGTGAAAGGGTTAAATGATCTTTTTCAAGCTGATTTGGTTGAAATGTTACCCTATGCCAAATTTAATAAGGGATTTAAATATATCTTGATTACCATAAATGTATTTTCTAAGTATGTTTGGGCCGAACCGTTAAAATCTAAATCTGGAAAAGACGTAACAGCGGCAATGAAAAAAATATTAATCAGTGCAAAAACTCCACCAAAAAACTTGCAAACGGATAGAGGGAGAGAGTTTTTCAATGTACATTTTCAAAATTTGATGCAACAATTTCGAATTAACCATTATAGCACGTTTTCCAATTTGAAAGCGAGTATAGTAGAAAGAGTGAACAGGACTTTAAAGAATAATATGTGGAAAATATTTAGCATTCAAGGAAATTACAAATGGTTTAATATATTAGCGGATATTGTAAAAGATTATAACAATACAAAACATTCTTCAATAGGAATGAAGCCAAAACAAGTAAATAAAACAAATGAAAATAGAATCTTGAAATCTGCATTTACTCATGCTAAAACGTTAGATATAAAATCTCCAAAGTTTAAAGTGGGTGATCACGTACGAATAAGCAAGCATCGAGAGGCATTTTCAAAAGGTTACACACCAAATTGGTCAAATGAGATATTCCACATTAAAGAAGTTAAGATGACAAACCCTTGGACATATTTAATTCAAGACGAAGATAATCAGGACATTCTGGGTGGTTTTTATGAGCAAGAATTACTAAAAGTAAAGCATACCGATGTGTATCTTATTGAGAAGATTTTGAGAAGGAAAGGAAACAAAGTTTATGTGAAATGGTTAGGACTTGATAAAAAATATAATACATGGATTGATAAAAAAAATATTGTTTAATTAAATTGAAATTAAATTTTAGTTAAATTTGTTTTATTTTTGTTCCTCACTTTATGCTTTAGCTGATACAAATTACAAAGTCTTAATGTGCTAATTAATTTCAAATAAAATTCACATTTACTAAACTAAAATTTTATTAAGTAAAACATCAAATACAATTTTTATTAAAACGTGTCAAATATATTTTATTTCTATGTTCCTCAGATAATATCGAATCTAGAATAAGTTTACAATCATTTATTCTTTTTTCAAAACGGAGTCTATCTAAGTACCACATCTGAAAGTTACTCCTACGGGCTTGTCTGTAAGCAAAGCTCCACTTCACTAACACATGCACCTTATTGTTCTCTTCCAGAAAAGATATTGTTTTCTTCGTAATATTTTCTTTTTGATCCATTTTCATTGTTTTCTTCGTAATATTTTCGTTTTGTTCCATTTTGCTTCAATTTGTTTTCCATTTGTTCAGGATATAAAGCAAGTAATTCCATCATAGTTGAAACATTTTCACTGTTAGGATTTTCTGTTGGACTTATTATATTATAAACATGCGTACACAAGTCGCCACAATCAGATGAAATATTATTTTGAAATATTTTGAAATATGTATTGAATTCTTGCCTTTTAAGTATAGATAATCTATAATCAATAATTTCCTTTAATCGCCACAAATTGTCCAAAGACTCTTGTCCTAAGTATATGAAGTGTGGGCCTTTTGTAATTTGTAGAACAGGGGTATCATTTATTTTCTGAACCAGCAGATGAATGTTGTTTATATTCACACTGGTTTGATCAACTTGAGGAAAGTAGAAATTGTTTACAATAATTCCTTGATGAACACAAATGTCTTTCCAATTTTCTTCGGTTAGTGCGATTGAAAATCCAGTTTTTCCACCAATTACAATTTTTGGAGAAAAATCATTTAAACTAATGCCAACAAGAACAAATTTTGACAAAGAATTATTTAAAAAATAAATTTTTGAATTAAGAAGCGTTTCCAAAGGTTTATGAACCACGGCGTTGTTCATAATGACTAAACGAGACTGAAACATATTGTGTTATTCTTGTACTTAAATATTCTCATCCCCACTTTCTTTAAAGTTTCGATTAAAATGGATTAATGAAAAAATAGATTTCCAGTTTGAAATTTGTAATAAAGATAAATAATTAAAATGGTAATGTATAAAAATAATGCAAAGTTTAATGTAACACTAATGATGGAAAAGTAATAATTTTTGAATCCGTCATAATAATTGGTACAGTTGGGGGTTAAAATTTGTAACTGATTATTTTTAAACTCTAACCTTTCTATCCAATTTGTATCAAAAATAGATCGATTTGGATAATGATACAAAATTTTAAAAAATTTACTTGCATTTTCATTTCCATTTATTCGTTCCATCCAACTAATTGTACTATTGTTAATTAATCCAATTTTCATAAATTTACAATATTTACTTAGAGTGACGTCTGTTTTATTAGAAAAACATATTTCACACTGTGTTACGCCAGGGGGATGATGAACATAAAAAACATTTTGGAAAATAAAATAAAGAAGAATAAATTGAGATCTACTGATAGTCATTAAAACAAATTAATAATAATATTCCAAATTTATTAACATTAAGCAGATACTTTCACCACGAAAGCAAAAGCAGTTGTAAAAAAATAACAATAAAATACTTAATTTAAATATATGTAAAAGTTCATAAATAAGGATATTAATAATACTATATAAAATGTGTAGCTTGAAGACTTATTTTTAATGGTTACAATTATTCGATTCCTATTTTTCCATAAACAGTTATTTAAATCACAATTCCTAGCAAATTTCTTATGCTCCACAATAGGATCATCATAACTTAACCAATCAAAAATTTCAATACCACAATAAAAACATTTACAAATATCATTGATTGAAGTATAGTAAAAGCCAGCTCCAGCTAACACTTCTGGTCTCAATTTTCCTTTCCATTTTTTAAAAGTGGAAAGTCGTTTTTCATATGTTTTAAAATAACTGTTATCAATTTCTTTGTCAAAAGTTTCTATGCACATTTTGTGAAAGACTTATGAAGACTAACTTTGGTTTCAAAAACAACAAATTTAAATACCTTATAATATCTACATAAATATATCTAAATCTTCATGTTCTGCATTCCATTGATACAAAGCAATATCTTGGTGTCCCCAAGCTAATGTATTAAAACTATAGGGAATTTTATACCGCTTATCATCTTCGGAACTCAAAGCCAATTTATTAATTAACTCTGTAAAAATTGTATGTTGTCTAGATCGAAAAACATACATTGAACAAAAGGTTTTAGAATGATTTTCAACAACATCTTTATAATGAATAAAATCCAACTGCTTTTTAATTGCACTTTTTTTAACACCTTTTGCTTTTTTTGTTAAACTGTTTTCCGTTTTAATACAATATGCTTTTGCTCCAGTACCAAAGAAAGCAGTAATGGGTTCACCAGCATATTCATCTTTGAATTTTCCTATAACTGACTTTGTAATAGGCATTTCATGAATATTATTAAATTCATAATTAGATGTGTCAAATTTGTGAATATTTTCTATCATGTCAGAATAAATATTTGGAGTTGTGACTTCTAAAATGAACGAATCGGTATCGGTGTATAAAAGTGAAATATTTTCCTGATAAAGAGGTTTTAAAAAATTATAAAAGAAATCATACATGACAGTTTTAGATATATCTAATATTGAGAAGCCTACATATATTGGTTTATTGTAAGTAACTTGAATCTTTTGCATTTGAATAGCTACCAAGTTTTCAGAAAATATTGTTAAGTCCTTGAAATATGGTTTTGCAATTAAATTCTCAGCACCATCTTTTCTTCTATTTTTTTCCCACTCTGTAACAAGTCTTACGTCAATTCTCCTATCAACATTTTCCATAGTCTTGCCATAAATACTATTATTTGCCAACTTGTAAGTATTACGATCAAATTCATTCTTTGAATCATTTCTTAATCTTGAATTCAAGTCTATATATTTTTTCAACCAATCAGATTGAGAAAACTGTAAAACTCTATGAACTTTAGTTAACTTGAGTCCATGTTCCAAACATTGTTTTAATAATTGATAGTGAATAACATATTTTGATTTATCATTTAAATTGGGTATTAATTTTATGCATTTAGAATTTGGCGGTTTAAAGTTTTCTGGACAAAACGGAAAATCGTTATGATAGGAATGTAGACTTGTAGGATATTCTAAATCAACTTCTAAAACATATCCCTTATTAGATTTTTTAGAAATATTCATAATATTTAAATCATTGATTTCTTTATCTGTTAACCAAACAAAATCTCCCGTTGGAATGTGCTGTGACATTGCATAACCATACAAATTTGTTGCATCATAATAAATTATGTATTTAGTTGGCTTTAAAGGATCAAAATTTAAAAGAAATGGGTTATTAGCTTCAGATTTTCTACAAATGCAAGAGCTCACACCACCGCGAACGCTTTTTTTGAAAAAGTGTATCATATCTGGATCAGTTAACAATTCTAACTCTATTCCAGTATAACGCAAACACGCCTCCCAGGATAAACCTGGAAAAGTGTAAAAATGAGCTGGATCGAGCTTATATGTGGATAAACAAGTGCTTCTAAAATTTTCAAAAATATCTGCCAAAAGTAAAGTATCAGAGAGTAAGTAAACGTCGGAGTATTGACCAAGAGATTCACATTTAAACAATTGCCAAACCTTTACAGCTCTTTGGTATTCTGCATCACTGATGTGCTCATCCGTTAAAGTATTATAAAATTGGTCTTTCTGAGGTAAATTTGTTTCTTCTAATTTTAAATAATCATCAATATAACTGTAAGGAAATACACCTTTTTGCCGAATAAGTTTAAATCTTTCTTCATCATTGAAAATTTTTTTTATTTCCTTACATTGTTCATCTTTTAAGCTTTCAGAGAGTTTTGATAAAGAATGGGATAGAAATTGAAAAGAATCAATAAACCTTAATGATATATTTTTTTCTTAGCCTTTTGTGTCTTTTTATCAAAATAGTTATCCACATGAATAAGCTTTTCAAATGAAATATATTTTTCCTTGTTTTGTGCGATAACTGTTAGTTGTTCTTTGTTTAAGCATAATTTTTTAAGAAATAGATGAGAATCATAATTACGCAAATTATGCAATATAACTGGAATAAAGTTAGGTATTCTGTAATTTATGTTGCAGAGTGAATGAGCTGGACCTCTATAAAGACCGGTTATATGACAATGATCTGCAACCCTGTCATTTAAAAGAGGTTTATTACAAATATGACAAACTTTTTCATAGTTATGATAAATTTTGTCCAGTTCGTTCAGGGATCATTTTTTTAGGAGCCTTTAAATATTTATTGTATATGTTATACACATCTCTTTCTAAAGAATTTATAAATAATGTATCACAATTTTGACCTCTATATTTTTCAAATTTAGAATAATTATCGTCGAAGGAACATTTAATGTAATAGGCAAATGAATGTGGAATATGTTCATATTGTTTTAAGGTGTATGAAGTATTAGGATTTTTATCAACATTGTCATTATTTAAAGGCTTTAAAATGCATTCAAAATCTGCATACACCACGAAAGGAACTTTCATTTGTTTATGATAATTTACAAATTTCAAAATATTATCATATGAATAGTTTCCAAACTTATCTTTTATTAATTCTTTAGAAGGTAGGTTAATTCGTAAATGATCACAATCATAGCTATTGTGTTGTAATAAATTTTCTTCTGTAGGGAAATATTGTAAACAACCATCGCAAATATATTTTTTTCCGTGATGTTTAGAAATTTGTGCAGAAACTAGTTTTGATAAATCTTTAATATAGCAATAATGAAAAGTTTTTTCATCATCATCACTTATTAACAATAAATTGACATGTTGATTTTTTTTATTCGATGAATAATAAAGTGGACCAATTACTTCATACCCTTTTTAGGATTTATAATTTCTAATCCATATACATTAATAGAAATGTTATTTTTTTCTTCAAAAATCTTAATGTTCTTTAGCAACATTGGAAATTCTATACCTGACATATCCAAAACAGAAGAGTAGTGTGGGTAGGATGAAGTTTCAAAATCTAATCCGCGTGGTTGGTGAAGAGCAGACACAACTGCCCAGGCGAAGCAAAAGTTGTCATCATTCCTAATGTTGATCACAGCTTGACGTCTCTTGATCTCTTGAGGAAGTTCGATAAAAGATGAGGCTCTCAGCGGATTGTGCTTGTTAACATTAATTTCCAAATGAAGTAAATTCATCAAAGCCCATCCTGCAACGTAAAAATTAAAAAATTACTTTTTTTGTTGCTGTTGTAAAATCGAAAATAAATTCTTTACCTGAATCTCTTTCTGCAAATTCGTCAGCTTTCTGGTCAATAATGGTGCAGATTTGCTCTAACAGTTCTTTTTTCTGATATCCCTGGCAAATGACTTGGAACGGCGCATTAAAAGATTTGACATCATAGCTGTCGCTGCTGGGGTTAAAATAGAAACCGAACAGTTCCATATTTAGCTTGATACATTTATGTTTCTGCAGTTCTTGATCTATTAGATGTGCAATTTTGTATTCCAAATGTTGAAAATATTCTTTCACATTTATGAAGTTTTGGTGTGAGGAAATCCTATAAGATATTATTCGTTCCCTGAATGCTGACTTGATAATTTCAACACCTTCCTCCAAGCCTATTTTGGAATTGTTCTTGTGCACACTAGATCGAAGATGTCCACCCCATAGACTTTGGTTTATATTTTTCTTGCATTCTTTACAATATTTTACAATATTTGTAGAATCTATATAAATTAAGAAAAAAATATTTTACAAAATATTTTACAAAATATGACATGAAAAATAAAATGTTCTTACCTTTAACAAGCTTTGGTTTTTTCAACCAACTGTTGAGTTTTGTGGAATTTCCGTTAACATGTTTTTTAATATGTCGCAGTAAATTATCCTTTCTAGTAAAGACTTTATTACATGTTACACACTTATGCATTTCTGAAGTTTTCTGCATAATAATAATAATAATAAAATTAATATTGTGCAATTCTATTTAGTTATAGTCAAATTTTGAAAAAAGCAATTGCATTTTTGAAGTTCTTTGTATAATAATAAAATTAATATTGTGCATTTTTATTTAGTTATAGTCAAATTTTGAAAAAAGCAATAGAAATTAATTGACTTTATGAATCCATTTCTTCAAATGAGTCAACTAATTTGTCAAAGGCCTGTTTAACATAATTCACCGTACTTTCGTCTCCCTTTTTAATTGTGATCAAATTAGTTAAATTTTGAATAGCGAAACCCAGACACTTAAGGTTTGCTATTTGTTTTTTATTTTTTTTATTAATTTTAAATTTTTTTTTAATGATAAATGATGGTTTCGAAATTGAATTTTGTTCAACTGGTGAATTATTAGGAGAAATATCCGAAGTCAAATTTGCATCAATTTGTTTTTCTTGCGGATCAGAATTTACAATAGCATATGGTGAATTAATAGAAGATATAGCCGAACTTAAATTTTGATCAATTTGTTTTTCTTGCGAATCAGAATTTACAATATCATATGGTGAATTAGTAGGACAAATAGCCAAACTTAAATTTTGATCAATTTGTTCTTCTTCCGAATCAGAATTTTCACTAAACAAAAAAGGGAGAGCAAATTGGTCTCAGAGAATTAATTGGCGATTTTAATGTTAAATAATTTGGATTAGATTTTTGAAAACAAACAATATCCTCACAGCTAGAATTTTCAGTTTCGTCAATGTCATTCAGTTCTTCAAGAGTTTGTTTAGTTTTTGTTGTAATTAAGTCCGTTTTGTTGTCAATAATGTCATTAAGATCGTCAAGAGTTTGTTGTTGAGTAGCTGTAAATAAATATTTTTCGTTGTTGTGTTTGTTGGCATTATTCTGAACTTGGCTATTATAAATAATTTCATTCAAGTCCTGAATAGTTTGTTGTTGACTAGTTGTAAATACGTCTGTTTCATTGTTTTGTTGGTTTGCAAAATTCTGCATTTGAGTACATGTGTATAAGTCAAAGTCATTGTCAATTATTTTGCTACTCGATGCCAAAAAATTGTCCATTATGAAAAAAATCGTAATAACAAATAAAAATGCCACAAATGTACATAAAAATGTCACCAATATATATATTAAAATTAAATCTTGCCAAATAAAAATGTTAGAAATAAAAATAAAAATTTACCAAATAGACACAATGTAAACACCAGAAAACTCGCGAGCTCTGCACAGTGTGAATGCAGAAATCAATTGCATTCGTCTCTTCGCTGAGGCGATTTAATATGCAAAAGTTAATCACATGTGTCCTACTAAAGTTGAACGACAATCTCTAAAATGCATTCAAGCCAATCAACAACCTTAC